>JAOCZM010000093.1:0-131463 GCA_026122235.1 Vinca minor | reverse complement strand
CAAGCAAGACATGATGTACATAAACCATAAGCAAATAGGCACAAACTCTCTAGTCAATAACTAAACTCATCTTATAGGTAGGTTTATAGCACATAACGATCAAAAACAAAAATAATGATCACTAAATAAGAGATGGAGTTAAGCTATTGTACCCTCAAAGCTCTTTTCGAGGCTTGGACTTCTTACCATGTTGGTTGATCTCTCTTTATCAATCAAGTCCATCGGAGCTTTTGTGTGATCTATTTCATGATCAAGCCACTACCATTTTGAAGCTCTATAGAGAGGTTGACATGTAATTGCTCCATTTTCTTTGTTGTTCATCCTTGATTGATGAAATGAAAGCAATCTCTCTTCTTTTCATGACAATCTGTAGAGTCATCATTGATGGGTGACTTTTCTTTCTTGATGAACCCTCTACAATCTTGTAATCCTTAGCATTTGACTCTTTTCTTGGAGTCTTAGCTCATTTGTGCCATTCCTTGTAGTTCATATCTTCTTGAAGTTTAGAACTCTTTGTTACCTACAAGGAATTCTGAGAACAAATTCTGGTACCTTTTCAAAGGTCCTTCATGATTAGCTCAATATCTCAAATGACACATATATGCATAAGTGTAAAACACAAGAGGTAAAGTGAATCTGGGTTTTAATCAATCTTGAAACTTTTTCTATTCTTTTGCAATGCTAGTGTAAGTTTGAGCAAGATGAATAAAAGCAAACGCAAAACTGACAACAAGACAAAGGATTTATAGTGGTTCGACTCACTCGGGAATCCCACATCCACTACCTTGAGCCGCACCCAAGGATTTTAAACAACTTCACTAAGAAGAATGTTTACACTTGTGGCTAACTCACTAAGAGTTTTACAGCACAACCACACAAGAAAAACTCACTAAGAGCTTGCCCACACTAAGTAGGACTTTTACAACAATTACCCAATCACTAAGAAAGGGAATAAGAATGTTTAATACAAAGATTGTTCACTCTTCTAAGTGAAAGATATTACCTTCAAGTACAACAATGATAAGCTCTTTGAACATAAGTAGCACACACTTTGTCTTGCTTTTGAAAGAACACTCTTCAATGATTTAGATCATAAGGATGAAGTGTATTTGCTTTGAGAGTGTTTAGACTTGATAAGAAATCAATGTAAATGTTATGTGCAAGTCTTAGAGTCATTCTCTAGTGATACGGGACCATCTAGAAGACTACACCATTATTACCCACATCCTTTATCAAGCATGAATGGACCAATGACTAGATCAAGAACCATTCAAATGGAATAAGAACTAGCTACATTGATCCGAGAGTTAAAGTCTAAAGAAGAAGCTAAGCTACATCTGAAGATGAAGTCCAAGTTCAACTTCTAACTCTCAAAGATATTTATTTCGCCCAAACAAGCAAAGTGGCTAAAAAGGGCATTTTAGTCTTTTTACATATTAAAGTCTATTCTAGACTATGCTGGACTATTCTAGACTTTTAATTATTTATTATTGTTATGTTATTACTTTAGCCGTGTATAGCAACTAGAATTGCTATAATAAAGGACATGTTGTCCATGTGGTAGTTAGTTTGGCATTAAGTCCCAACGCAACTAGTGACTCTTCATTATTTCGTAGTTATTTGATGCGAAATCTTGATGGGTTATATCAAGCACTCTGCTTACTTAGCGTGATCTTCTCTATCTCGAATAGTTTATGGGGAATACACTTAACACAACTCCTGAAAGGCTAAGTATCAATGAGGTTGAAACACCACAACTAGATAAACCAACTAGTTGATACAAGAATTTAAAGAAATATGAACTTCAACCTGAAGTCATAAACTAAGTATCAAAGGATTAACCTTAATCAAAATATCAATATATCAAGTCTAAGTTACATGGCTGCCCAAAGCTCTATTAAATAGAGGAATTCGGCTATAAGAGAACCAAACTAACTTAAACTAGGAAAAGGGAAATAAGAGTCCTTGAAGAATTAGACTCTTGAATAACAACTCGCTATCATAGTACTACCTAAACAAGATAATAGTGACATGTGCCTATTATCTTGGCGCCACAATATAAATAAATACCAAAATAACTAGAAGAGTCCTAGTCGCATAGGACTCTTAATAACAAACTAACTACCACATGGACAACATGTCCTTTATTATAGCAATTCTAGTTGCTATACACTACTTAATTAATAACATAACAATAATAAATAATTAAAGTCTAGAATAGTCTAGAATAGACTTTAATATGTAAAAAGACTAAAATGCCCTTTTTAGCCACTTTGCTTGTTCGGCCGAAATAAGTATCTTTGAGAGTTAGAAGTTGAACTTGGACTTCATCTTCTAGACGTAGCTTGGCTTCTTCTCTTAGACTTTAACTCTCTGGATCAATGTAGCTAGTTCTTGTTCCATTTGAATGGTTCTTGATCTAGTCATCGTCCATTCATGCTTGATAAAGGACGTGGGTAATGGTGTAGTCTTCAGATGGTCCCGTATCATTATTTCTTTATTATGTCAGCCAAGATAATAGGCACATGTCCCTATTATCTTGTTTAGGTAGTTACTTGATAACAAGTTGTTATTCAAGAGTCCTACTTCTTCAAGGACTCTTATTTTCCTTTTCCTAGTTTAGGGTTAGTTTGGTTCTCTTATAGCCAAATACTCTATTTAATAGAGCTTTGGGCAGCCATGTAACTTAGACTTGATATATTGATATTTTGATTAAGGTTAAACCCTTTGTTACTTGTTTATGAACTTCCTGTTGAATTTCATAAACCTTTAAGTTATCAGTATCAACTAGTCGTTTCTCTAGTTGTGGTGTTTCAACATTCATTGATACTTAGCCTTTCCGGGACTGTGTTAAGTATATTCCCATAGAAACCATTCGAGATAGAGAAAGATCTAAATTCAGCCGAATCTTGATATAACCCATCAAGATTTCGCATCAAGTGGTATCAGAGCAAAAGGTTGATCTCTATCTTGGTGTACTTTATTGCTTTCTTGAAAAAAAAAATTTTCTTGTTTGCTTGAGATAGCCGAAAATTAACAAAAAAATTTTACCCCAACGAAAAAGCCACCCGGAAGTAAAGAAATTGGCAGTCAAGTTAGTCATACACTCGGTACTTACCATTATAAAAGCCAATCCCTAAGTAAAGAAATTGGCAGCCAAGTTAACCCAAAATAGACAAGGATTCAAGGCCAAAAGCAAACTTCCCTTGAATAAGAGAATTGGCACTTGTTCCCCCTTCATCTTGAATTAGCCACTATCAAGACTTTTCGATATAGCACAACCGTCATCAATCAAGAGCTTTTGATCTTGTGGCTAAGATAAGGGTAAGTCTCGGCAAAAAGGTAAGAAAAGATTTCAAGAACGAGCTATTTCAAGAAAAAACAGTAAAATCAAGAAAGGTAAAGATCACATCTTTTTCTTGTTTGGCAACAAATAACTCTTATACTTTTTCCTTCGACTTTTTGTTAAAGTCAAGATTTGGTTTCTTTGATATATTTTTCAGCCTTCCATCATATAACCATTCAAACATTCAAGTTCTTGACAAGTATTTTTGGATAAATCGAGAGAAAAGATTCAATATTGAGAGAATACACAATCTGATTACTATTCACGGATTACTATTCACTGATTACTATTCACAGATTACTATTCTCAGATCACTATTCACAGATTACTATTCACAGCATACTATTCACAGATTACTATTCCCTGGATTTTGTGAAAAGATTCAATCTTTTATATCTTTTTTCTACTAACGATTTTTTGTGTGAATTTTTTTCTTTGCAAAGATAATGTCTTTTAATGAAGGTACTTCGAGCAAGGTGCCATGGAAAGCGATAAACTTTTCAAAGAATCAATGCAACACACAATGAAAGCGGTATTGCAATCCATTGATGACTTAAAAGATCGAATGGATGTTCTTGAATTCAAGAACCATTCTGATAAAGGTAAAAAGGCTGTCCAAGATGATCAAGAAGATCAAGACTCTCAAGCATCAATAGATCATAATGCAAGAATCAACCCTCGCACAATGATGATTTTAAGCCGAGAGTTGTGCCAAAGATGATTCCAAATCCGCCTATGAACAAAGGCAACACCATCAAGATGTAAGGTATGATCCAAGACCTTTGGTCATGAAGAGAGAATTGAGCCGAGACCATTCCATCATCAAAATCAAAGGTATGATCCAAATCCTCTTTTTAATAATGAACCGAGGCCAAACAATCAAAGGTATGATCCTAGACCCTTTGATCTTGATGAACCGAGACCAAATTATCAAGCTCAAAGGTTTGATAATAATCTTGGTTCAATCAAGACCAAGATTCCTCCTTTCTCTGGTACTAATGATCCTATTTTATTTTTTTGATTGGACACTGAAAAGTTAACCATGTTTTTGATGTCCATAATTACTCCGAAGAGAAAAAAGGTTAAATTAGCAGCCATGGAATTTGGAGAATATGCATCCATTTGGTGGGATCATGAGGTAAGTGAAAGAAGAAGAACGGAGCAAAGACCAATTGATAATCGGGGAAGACATGAAAGCAGCTTATGTCACGACGATTTGTACCCTGAATTTTAACCGTGAGTTGTATAATCAACTCCAAAGATTGAGGCAAGTGGACAAAGACCGTTGATGCATACTTCAAGGAGATGGAAATGTCCATGATTAGAGCTAATATTCTGGGAAGCAAATGCGCTACTTTGCTCATGCTTTCTGGCTGGTCTAAATGACAAAATTAGACCCAAGGTAGAACGTGCTAACCTTACTTCTCTTATTGATATGGTTTATTTTGTCGAACAAGTTGAGAGGCAAAGAAAAAGAGAAGAGTTCAAGGACTTATTCTGCTAATTTCCAATCTTGGAAACGGCCAAATCAGTCCCCTAAACAATTCTACTGCTTTTGCCGAGCCCAATTAATGCTAAGGGCAGTTTGGGAACTACAAAAAGTGGCCACGGCTTCTTTTGGGGGCAGCAAGGACATCAAACACTTCAAAACCAACCGATTTGCGAACTAAATCAACTACATCAAATGATCGGGAATGTTTTAAGTGTCAAGGCAAAGGACACTTTGCTAGAGATTGTCCTAATAAAAGTACCATGATTATGATGGATGATGGAACTTGGGTAAGTGATGAAGAGGAAGCCGAGGACACACTATCGGGAGAAGAAGCCGAGGGCAATGGTGAGCCTCCCGTAGATGATGGTAATTTTCTTTTGGGTCAATACGCAACTTTTACATTCGCAACCATTAGATAATTTACATCAACATCGTAGTAATCTTTTTCAAACTAAGTGCACTATTAAAGATCGAACATGTTTAGTTATTATTGATAATGGTAGCCGCACTAACGCTTGTTCTTACGAGATGGTAACCGCTTTAAATTTACCTACGAAAGCACATCCGATGCCATACAAGCTTTCTTGGTTAAACAATAGCGGAGAAATTAAAGTGATAAACAGTAGAATTTGACTTCTGCATTGGGAATTTCAAAGATACTGCTTTATGTGATGTGGTGCCTATGACCGCAAGTCACATTATTCTCGGGAAGACCTTGGCAATATGATAGGTTCACTGATCATATCGGGCCGAGCATGTCTACAAAGTTACTAAAGATAACATTCGATACACATTGCTTCCAATGACACCGAATCGGGTATGTGAGACTCAAAGACTACTTACCGAGGGGAGGGAAAAGAGATTAAAAGAACAAGAGTTGAAAAAACAGAGTGAACCTACCCCCTAAGATACAAGCCGTGGTAAAAAGGAAGGACAAAACCGAGAATATTATGAAGTCTTTTGGCCTAAAAGATAAGAAAGAATGTTTATTCATTAATTTTGCAAAAGTAGAAAGTGGCGCTACGTGCAAATAAACCCCCTTTGTTTTACTTGTTTTTAGAGAAACCGAAAGGTTAACTCTCCTTAACACTTTTGATGATTTAACTTCTTCTCTTCCTAGTATATGTATTGATGTTTTGAAGGAATTCAAAGAGCTTTTTTCCAAAGGAGTTGCCGAAAGGTCTACCTCCAATCCGAGGCATCGAACATCAAATCGACTTCATTCCGGATCAAATCTTCCAAATAGGGCAGCCTATAGAGCAAATCCAGATGAGACCCGAGAAATCCAAAGGCAAGTCGATTTACTCTTAGAAAAAGAGCAGTACGTGAATCTTTAAGTCCTTGTGCTAGTCCTGTTATTTTGGTACCTAAAAGAGAAGGCACTTTCAGATTATGTAACTGATTGTCGCGATATTAATAAGATAACTATTAAATATAGACATCCTATACCTCGCTTAGATGATATGCTAGATGAGTTAAGTGGTGCTTTAATCTTTTCTAAAATTGATTTAACTCAAGGCTATCACCAAATTAGAATGAAAGAAGGTGATGAATGGAAAACTGCTTTTAAGACTAAATATGGATTATATGAATGGATTGTAATGCCTTTTGGTCTAAGTAATGCACCTAGTACTTTCATGAGATTAATGAACTACATATTCCGTCATTGTTTTGGTAAATTTGTTGTAGTTTATTTTGATGATATTCTTGTTTATAGTAAAACCTTAGAAGAGCATGTTCAACATCTTAAGGCTGTTTTTACTATATTAAGAGAACAAACATTATATGCCAAGATTGAAAAATGCGTTTTTTGCACTAATTCTATTAACTTTCTTGGATATATTGTTAGTTCAAGTGGTATTAAGGTTGATCCGGTCAAAATTGAGTCCATTACAAGCTGGCCGAGACCAACATCAGCCACACAAGTCCGATCATTCTATGGTTTAGCAAGTTTTTATAGACGCTTTGTGCGTGACTTTAGCTCAATTGCCGCACCATTGAATGAAGTTGTGAAGAAAGATGTCTCATTCTTTTTGGGGATAAGCCGCAAGAAGATAGTTTCAATAAGCTTAAGCAATTACTAACTTCTTCCCCTATTTTATCTTTACCAAATTTTACACTAACTTTTGAAGTTGAATGTGATGCTTCTGGGTATAGGTATTGGGGCTGTTTTGCAACAACAAGGGAAACCTTTAGCATATTTTAGTGAGAAATTGAGTGGCGTTGCCCTTAATTATCCTACGTATGATAAAGAGTTATATGCGATTGTTCGAGCTTTGGAAACATGGCAAAGCACTACTTGGTTGGCCGAGAATTTGTGATTCACACTGGATCATGAATCAATCAAGTATCTCAAAGGACAAAGTAAGTTAAACAAGAGACATGCAAAGTGGGTTTCCTTCATTGATAGCTTTCCATATGTGATCAAATACAAGAAAGGTAAGGAAAACATTGTTGCCGATGCTCTTTCTAGAAGCGTACTTTTTACTTTCTATTCTACATACTAAATTACTTGGTTTTGAACATTTAAAAGCTTTGTATGTAGATGATAATGAGTTTTCAGATTTGTTTAAATCTTGTCATGTTTCTAGCACAAAAAGATTTTCACATATTTGAAGGATTCTTGTTTAAAGGTAACAAATTATGTGTTCCCTCTTGTTCTATTAGAGAATTAATTGTTAGGGAAGCACATAGTGGCGGATTGATGGGTCATTTTGGTGTTGTTAAAACATTAGATATTTTGCAAGAACACTTTTATCGCCTAAGATGAAAAGAGATGTGCGTAAAATTTGTGAACTTTGTTTTAAATGCAAACAAGCAAAAAAGTACTTCCAAAGCTCACGGATTGCTCATGCCTCTACCAATTCCTTCCTCTCCATGGATTGATCTTTCAATGGATTTTATTCTCTGATTACCGCAATCCAAAAGAGGTAATGATAGTATAATGGTGGTTGTTGATAGATTTTCTAAAATGGCTCACTTTATTCCTTGTAGGAAAAACAAATGATGCAAGCCATGTTATGGATCTATTCTTCAAAGACATCATTCTGCTACATGGTGTTCCAAAAACAATCGTAAGTGATAGGGACGTAAAGTTCCTAAGTTATTTTTGGAAGACCTTATGGAGTAAATCGGGACTAAGTCGTTATTTTCTACATCAAGTCATCCCCAAACCGATGGCCAAACCGAGGTAACAAATAGAACTTTAGGGGCTCTACTTAGGCACTTATTCAAAAGAATTTAAAAAAGTGGGAAGAATGTTTACCTATTGCTGAATTTGCTTTATAATCGTACGTTACATTCAACTACTAATAATTCACCTTTGAAGTTGTTTACTGCTTTAACCCCCCTTACCCCTTTAGATCTAATTCCTCTTCCTATTGATGAGTATTACAATATAGAAGGTGATTCAAGGGCTGACTTTGTCCAAAGAATACATTATGAGGTAGCCGAGAACATCAAGAAGAAGAATGATAAAATGGCAACTATAGGCCAACAAAGGCCGCAAGGCCCTTACTTTTGAAATTGGTGATTAGGGTGGATACACTTTAGGAAAGACAGATTTCCTAAAGAGAGGAAGTCAAAATTACATCCTAGAGGAGATGGACCTTTTCAAGTTGTTGGCAAGATCAATGACAATGCATACAAAATCAACTCTGCAAGGTAAGTACGGGTGTTCATTCAACTTTTAATGTTACTCGACTTATCTCCTTTTGATGTTTCGGATTACTTAGATGATGATGATGATTCGAGGTCTAATCCTTTTCAAGAGGGAGGGGATGATACTGACCATCTAGAAGACTACACCATTACCCACATCCTTTATCAAGCATGAACGGACCAATGACTAGATCAAGAACCATTCAAATGGAACAAGAACTAGCTACATTGATCCGAGAGTTAAAGTCTAAAGAAGAAGCTAAGCTACATCTAGAAGATGAAGTCCAAGTTCAACTTCTAACTCTCAAAGATACTTATTTCGCCCAAACAAGCAAAGTGGCTAAAAAGGGCATTTTAGTCTTTTTTTACATATTAAAGTCTATTCTAGACTATGCTAGACTATTCTAGACTTTAATTATTTATTATTGTTATGTTATTACTTTAGTCGTGTATAGCAACTAGAATTGCTATAATAAAGGACATGTTGTCCATGTGGTAGTTAGTTTGTAATTAAGAGTCCTAATGCAACTAGGACTCTTCATTATTTGGTAGTTATTTCTTTATTATGTCAGCCAAGATAATAGGCACATGTCCCTATTATCTTGTTTAGGTAGTTACTTGATAGCAAGTTGTTATTCAAGAGTCCTACTTCTTCAAGGACTCTTATTTTCCTTTTCCTAGTTTAAGTTAGTTTGGTTCTCTTATAGCCGAAATACTCTATTTAATAGAGCTTTGGGCAGCCATGTAACTTAGACTTGATATATTGATATTTTGATTAAGGTTAAACCTTTGTTACTTGTTTATGAACTTCCCGATTGAATTTCATAAACCTTTAAGTTATCAGTATCAACTAGTTGGTTTCTCTAGGTGTGGTGTTTCAACATTCATTGATACTTAGCCTTTCCCTGGATCGTGTTAAGTATATTCCCATAGAAACCATTCGAGATAGAGAAAGATCTAAATTCAGCCGAATCTTGATATAACCCATCAAGATTTCGCATCATCTAGCTTTGGAGTATTTATACATTTCAAAATAGGCTGAAAAACGACTCTTTAATGGTCAAATAACGGCTAGTTACTTACGTAGTTCTGTTGACCGAACAAGTGTCTGGATGACCCATCGGGGATGGCCTCTGTCGACCGAGAATGGCTTAGGTCGACCGACCTTGGCAGAGTTTTCACAGCCTTCAACTCGTCTCTTCGGCTGATCCGAACTAATCTAGGGTCGATCCGACCTTCTCGAGCTTTGAGAGAAGTTGATTTTTTCACACGCTTTGAAATCTATTGAAGTCTAAAAGGTTTTCTCAATATGTAACAAGTAAGAGCATTTAGTAAACCGTTTTAAAATACTTAGACTTTGAAAACAAAGGCTTTTGAGATATGAACTCATGTAAGGAACGTTTTGAAACTTAGCCTTTTGAAAACGTGTTTATGATGCATGCAAGACTAGAGTGTAGAGCTTATGTTCATGAGAGCTTTGGTTAGAGCTTTATAAGATAACGGCTTATGACGACAAAGCTAAACTAACCAAACCTAAGCCTTCAATCTTCAATCTTGATAAATGAGCCTTGCATAACTTTGAATCTTGATACCAATGGCTTGATTGAAGTACTTAGAGCTTCCATAATGAGTTCCGATATTCTATCACAAAGATTAAGATCATTAGACACAACATCAAAAGTTTGTCCAATATCAAAAACTGAGTTTGTTCGCCCTTAGGGCTTAAAATCTCCCCCTTTTTGATTATGACAAACTTTTATGTAATAAGATAGAATATGGAAAAAATTAAGAACAAGGAAGCATGGCAAAAAGTTAAAGATCAATTAAGAGCAATGACTAGTGCTTTAAAAGATAAAACCAATGAAGACAAAAGCACTTAGTCATGATGACTTCTTTTTGCCATATAATCTAGGGACTCTTAGAAGAGCCCTATTTCCCAACCAACCTCCTTTCCTCCTTCCTTCCATTATGTAGCTTTCTTGTGTGTATTCTACATACCTTAGTTTACACAAGAAGCTAACTTATCATCTTCATCAATGTTGATGTGAGTGCTAAGGATCCTATTAAGAAGAACATGCTCACACAAACATTAGAACTATCAATGGTTTGTTATCATCAAAACAACATAGAATATTTTGCCCTTTGGGCTAACAATCTCCCCCTTTTTGATGATGACAAGACATTGATGCAAATGGGAATAATATGCAAAAATAAGATACCAAATGTATGCATGAGATAAGGATATTGAGGATCCAGACAAGTAGATGTTTTCAAAAAAATATTCTACTCCCCCTATATTAAAGAATCCCTTATTTCTCCCACTTTGCAAGTTCTAAGCTTTCTCCTTTTGTAAATTACTTCTCTAGGCACATTCGCAACATTAAAATTTCTCCCCCTTTTTGTCAACATAAAAAAGGTAAATCAGAGCGCCAATAAGAAAAGCATTTTAACGAAAAGTAAAGATTAATTTTGGAGAAGCTTGATGAAATTTAATAATCCTCCCCATATAAAGAAAAACTTAAAAACCATGGAGAATCATGATGGTCTAATAGATTGATAAGATAAGAACCTAAAGACCAAAAAACATTTTGAAGAAGGATTACTTATGAATAAGCTTGGTTGATTTCTAAAAAACAATGAGTCCATAATAACACATAAATCAAAAGATGGTCATGTATGGCTCAAAAAGAATATCAACCTAAGCTAAAAACAAAGGAGATAAAGAATAAACCTTAAAGAACAATCTCCCCGCTTTATCAAACATACAATGTTAGCTATTTGAGATCAAACCAAGTTTGATACCAATTGACTAATTGTAAAACATGTTTGAAAATATAGCTAACAAAGTACTAGTGGAAGTGATACCATGAATTCATAAGTTAAGCACATGTATCACAACCAAAAGAATTAGAGGAAGTGCAAGATGACAATTCGAGAACATTCCTCTAATAAGTTAATGGTTAGCTAAATGAGTATAACAACTCTTGAAGCAAGACTAACCAAAAACTCTAATGAGATCACAAAAGATATAAAAGTAAAGATTATGATCTCATAGTTATTAAGGGAGAGTATATGTGATACCAAATGTAAGAAATAACCAATTGAAAAAAAATAAACATTTATAACACATATAACTTCCAAAATAACTTACACAAGTTGGCTATAAAATAAGAAAGATGAAAAACAAGCCAACAAGTGTTACTATCTCTCAATGATGCACCAATTTAACATGATAAAGATCAAACACATCATGTTAAGCATATGCAAGTGAAGATCAAGCACCAAAGAGATAAGATATGTGCATTCTTGAAGATCTTGATACCAATTGTGATAATGTTTGTACTCTAAGCAATTAAGATCTAGAGATATAAGTTGAGCACAAGACACATTCTCAAGATAAGAGAACACGTGCACATAAAAAAGAGAGTTTAAATAGACAAGTTTATGCTTTTAAACCATCATTCTTGTCAAATTTGGAATACACATTAGCATGTGGACAAGCAAGACATGATGTACATAAACCATAAGCAAATAGGCACAAACTCTCTTAGTCAATAACTAAACTCATCATATAGGTAGGTTATAGCACATAACGATCAAAAACAAAATAATGATCACTAACAAGAGATGAGTTAAGCTATTGTACCTCAAAGCTCTTTGAGCTTGGACTTCTTACCATAGTGGTTGATCTTCTTTATCAATCAAGTCCATTGAGCCTTTTGTGTGATCTATTTCATGATCGTCACTACCATTTGAAGCTCATAGAGAGGTTGACATGTAATTGCTCCATTTTCTTTGTTGTTCATCCTTGATTGATGAAATGAAAGCAATCTCCTCTTCTTTTCATGACAATTGTAGAGTCATCATTGATGGGTGACTTTTCTTTTCTTGATGAACCCTCTACAATCTTGTAATCCTTAGCATTTGACTCTTTTCTTGGAGTCTTAGCTCATTTGTGCCATTCCTTGTAGTTCATATCTTCTTCTTGAAGTTTAGAACTCTTTGTTACCTACAAGGAATTCTTGAGAACAAATTTGGTACCTTTTCAAAGGTCCTTCATGATTAGCTCAATATCTCAAATGACACATATATGCATAAGTGTAAAACACAAGAGGGGGGGGGGTGAATTGGGTTTTAATCAATCTTGGAAACTTTTTCTATTCTTTGCAATGCTAGTGTAAGTTTGAGCAAGATGAATAAAAGCAATGCAAAACCCAACAACAAGACAAAGGATTTATAGTGGTTCGACTCACTCGTAATCTACATCCACTACCTTGAGCCGCACCCAAGGATTTTAAACAACTTCACTAAGAAGAATGTTTACACTTGTGGCTAACTCACTAAGAGTTTTACAGCACAACCACACAAGAAAAACTCACTAAGAGCTTGCCCACACTAAGTAGGACTTTTACAACAATTACCCAATCACTAAGAAAGGGAATAAGAATGTTTAATACAAAGATTGTTCACTCTTCTAAGTGAAAGATATTACCTTTGAAGTACAACAATGATAAGCTCTTTGAACATAAGTAGCACACACTTTGTCTTGCTTTTGAAAGAACACTCTTCAATGATTTAGATCATAAGGATGAAGTGTATTTGCTTTGAGAGTGTTTAGACTTGATAAGAAATCAATGTAAATGTTATGTGCAAGTCTTAGAGTCATTCTCTAGTGATACGGGACCATCTAGAAGACTACACCATTATTACCCACATCCTTTATCAAGCATGAATGGACCAATGACTAGATCAAGAACCATTCAAATGGAATAAGAACTAGCTACATTGATCCGAGAGTTAAAGTCTAAAGAAGAAGCCAAGCTACATCTAGAAGATGAAGTCCAAGTTCAACTTCTAACTCTCAAAGATATTTATTTCGGCCCAAACAAGCAAAGTGGCTAAAAAGGGCATTTTAGTCTTTTTACATATTAAAGTCTATTCTAGACTATGCTAGACTATTCTAGACTTTAATTATTTATTATTGTTATGTTATTACTTTAGCCGTGTATAGCAACTAGAATTGCTATAATAAAGGACATGTTGTCCATGTGGTAGTTAGTTTGTTATTAAGAGTCCTAATGCAACTAGGACTCTTCATTATTTGGTAGTTATTTCTTTATTATGCCGCCAAGATAATAGGCACATGTCCCTATTATCTTGTTTAGGTAGTTACTTGATAGCAAGTTGTTATTCAAGAGTCCTACTTCTTCAAGGACTCTTATTTTCCTTTTCCAATACCATTTGAAGCTCATTGAGAGGTTGACATGTAATTGCTTCATATAATTGTTGATATTGTAAGAGATTCATATTTACCAAAAGATGATTTCCCTCATCCGGATATTGATCATTGCCCTCGGCTTCATCTTCCAAACTTTCGGCCTCAAATTCCCAATTTGCCTCCTCGGTTTCTTCCTCACTAAAATATATTGAGTCATCATTATCCCCTTCAATATCAATTTCCTGTGATGAACCTTCAATAAAAGACATTATCTTTGCAAAGAAAAAATTCACACAAAAATCGTTAGTAGAAAAAGATATTAAAGATTGGATCTTTTCACAAAATCTGTGAATAGTAATCTGTGAATAGTATTCTGGGAATAGTAATCTGTGAATAGTAATCCGTGAATAGTAATCTGTGAATAGTAATCAGTGAATAGTATGAAGGGATTCATGGGCGGAAACTCGTTCCAAACACCCATGGATCCTCCCCTGAAGGATCCGCTCATATGAAACAATTCGAAAAACAGCAAGAAACAGCAAGAAAAAACTTACGGTTTTGGATTCAAGAAGCTACTTCTTGAATGGAGGATGATGTTTCTTGGATCGGATGTTGCTACCGATTGATCTCCCTTTGCGGAAAGTCCCTCTACCGGTATCCACACGACGAAACGGGCAGCGATTGCTAGCTCTTCGTCTTTTCTGAATTTTCGGGAATCAGAGAGAAAAGGGAGGGGCTAGAGTAGAAAACGGTTTTTTCTTATGATCAGTATTATTTCGGCTGAAAACTTAAATCCTAGGGTTTCGGCCAAGCGATCATTATATAGGGTGTGAGAGTTTGTTCCCATAACCAACTCTCACATCCTCAACTCCTCTCGGCAGTGGGAGTCTCTAACTCCCACGTCCCCTAGACTTCTGCTGGTAGTGGGAGTCCTTATCGGATAATAACTCCCACGTAATCCCAGCTATAGTAAAATACCGAAATTGCCCCTATCTTTAATTCGAATAATAAACACTTTATTATTTTTTCGAAAAGACAAATGTCGAATACAATGAACCTAGACACATTCTAGATTCATTGAATCTGACATAAAGCTCAAGTTAGCTCGTCTATGCATGTGACCCCCGTAGGTTCATCTCACAATGGCAATGAAAACACACTTAGTAGTAGTATGTGTTCATAAATCACAAGCGGTCCCCTAGCGAGACATTGTGACTACCCAAAGTGAATGAATATACAACGGAACCCTAATATCAATCCACTATTTAATCCCTTTGTCTCGCGATATCCTAATTAAGCATAAGGCATGGTAGTCGTCACCCTTTATTAAGCTTAATTGTATTTATGCTCGATCTCCAAGTAGATCTGTTTCGACAAATAGCATTTGATAACCACTTTATCAAATACATTTGAGCACTGACCATGCATTTAAACAGTCTTTCCCTATCGAGGGGCCCATGGATATCTCTCTCAATAATAGAGAGGGACAAATTCCTTACAATGTCTCTCACATTCAAGCTATGATAGGACACTACATCCGATCTCAGTCGTATTGATTACTCTGTTACAAGTAACGTCCGACTGAGTCAAAACGTGGCTCCATTCATACTAGAATCAATGAAGACATAAGGTCTAAGGATTCTAAAATAGTATTGAGGAAGTAATACTTATGACTTAAGACCATGAAGTATTACTTCTCTGACGGATCACGTCCCAATACAATGTATCCCTATATATTGCATCTATGATGTGATTTGTATCCATTACACATGATCAGTAAAACAAGATCATCAATCAACAATCATGCTAGTTTTATTTCATAGTAATTAAGCATTACATAAAACTAGGGACTACTAGAATATTAATTACATAAGCTAATGAGTTTTACTATCAAATCACACATTTGATAATCAAAAGCAAAATTATCTATTCAATTACATGCTCAAAAGATAATAAAACGCACAACATGTGCTAATGGTCCTAGGGCACTGCTAACAATCTCCCACTTGCCCTAGTTCCAAATGATTAGCTCAATATCTCAAATGACACATATATGCATAAGTGTAAAACACAAGAGGGGGAGGGGTGAATTGGGTTTTAATCAATCTTGGAAACTTTTTCTATTCTTTGCAATGCTAGTGTAAGTTTGAGCAAGATGAATAAAAGCAATGCAAAACCCAACAACAAGACAAAGGATTTATAGTGGTTCGACTCACTCAGAATCTACATCCACTACCTTGAGCCGCACCCAAGGATTTTAAACAACTTCACTAAGAAGAATGTTTACACTTGTGGCTAACTCACCAAGAGTTTTACAACACAACCACACAAGAAAAACTCACTAAGAGCTTGCCCACACAAAAGTGATCAACCTTGAGCTCCGATACTAAGTTGAAGAAGAACCGTGTGCCTTCCGATGCAATCTAAAGGTTCAACACAAAATAGTATGTAGGATCTTCCTCTTCTTGAATTAAGTTCACGTGAAAGCATCACTAAGATCTCCAAGCATCGATAAACACTTGACTTCCATAGCGGAGGGCTTTCAAAGTATTCGACACACAAGACCTCCAAGCAGCGATAAGCGATTGACTACCTTAGCGTAAGAACACTAGAAGGATGATGAAACACCACAACAAGTGAACTAACTTGTTGATACAAGAATTAAACTAATCAAAGCTTCCACTCGAAAAGTCTTGATTCTCGAAAGAACCATGAAAGGTAAGAACCTCACATTATATTCCAAAAATATATTGTATATTAACTTAATCATAATGTTGGTGAAATCTCCTTTAAATAGATAAAGATTTCAGCCAAGACCTATTACAAATCCTAAATGGATTTGGACTCTTAAAGAAAGAACAAGTATAGTAAACTAACAAAACAAATACTTACTAGGCAAATCCTAATTGGTTTAGGACTGTAACAAAAGAACAAGTATAGTAATTACCTAAACAAATACTAAGTCTTAAATTAAATAACTAATGAACAACATGTCCTTATTTAAGAAAAAAATTGGAATTAATAAAAGAACTTAATTAAATAATAACTAAACATGGAAAACAAGACTAAAATTCGCCTGAAAATCTGGACAGCTTGTTGTAGCAACTTGAGAGACGATTGAGGACACCAAAACGGCAGAGTCTTATCTTCTGATCCTCATGAAAGTTGTAGATATGCCTCTCAGCTTTCCAATTCAACTTGAATCAGCTCCATTGATTTCCTAGATCGAAAGTTATACTCATTATACCAAACTATCCCAATGTTGTCCAAGTCTTCATCATTCCCTCTTTTGTCAATAAAATTCGACCTCGAATCTTGAAAATTTGGGAAAATTTGTAAGGGACGGAAAATAAAGATGGGATTTTTTGTATTTTTTTATCAAGAAAGCAATAAAAGACACACCGAGCAAGTTATCAACCTTGAGCTCTTATACAAATTTGATGAAGAACCATGTGCTTTCCGGACAAAACTAAAGGTTCAACACAAAATAGTATGGAGGATCTTGCTCTTCTTGAATTAAGTTAACGTGAATGCCTCACTAAGATCTCCAAGCAGCGATAAACACTTGACTACCTTAGCAGAAGAACACTAAATGGATGATGAAACACCACAACAAGGGAACTAACTTGTTGATAAAGTAACTAAACTAATCAAAGAATCCATTATGAAAAGTCTTGATTCTCGAAAAAACCATGAAAGGTAAAAACCTTACATTATATTCCAAAAATATATTGTATATCAACTTAATAATAGTGTTGGTGAAATCTCCTTTATATAGATAAAGATATCAACTAAGACATATTACAAATCTTAATTTGATTTGGACTCTTAAAGAAAGAACAAGTATAGTAAACTAACAAAACAAATCCTAACTAGTCAAATCCTAATTGGATTTGGACTGTAACTAAAGAACAAGTATAATAATTAACTAAAATAATACTAAATCTTAAAATTAATAACTAATGAACAACATGTCCTTATTTAGGCCAAAATTCGGAATTAATAAAAGAACTTAATTAAATAATAACTAAAAATTCTAAACAAGATTAAAATTCGCTTAAAAATCTGGACAGCTTGTTGTAGCAACTTGAGAGACGATTGAGGACACCAAAACAACAGAGTCTTATCTTCTAATCTTCATGAAAGTTGTAGATATGCCTCTAAACTTTCCAATTCAACTTGAATCAGCTCCATTGGATTCCTAGATCGAAAGTTATGTCTTCTTAAATTAAGTTCACGTGAATGCCTCACTAAGACCTCCAAGCTGCGATAAACACTTGACTACCTTAGCAGAAGGCTTTCAAAGTATTCGACTCACAAGACCTCCAAGCAGCGATAAGGTCTTGGCTACCTTGGCAGAAGAACACAAAATGGATGATGAAACACCACAACAAGGGAACTAACTTGTTGATAAAGTAACTAAACTAATCAAAGAATCCACTATGAAAAGTCTTGGTTCTCGAAAAAACCATGAAAGGTAAAAACCTTACATTATATTCCAAAAATATATTGTATATCAACTTAATAATAGTGTTGGTGAAATCTCCTTTATATAGATAAAGATTTCAACCAAGACCTATTACAAATCTTAATTTGATTTGGACTCTTAAACAAAGAACAAGTGTAGTAAACTAACAAAACAAATCCTAATTGGATTTGGACTGTAACTAAAGAACAAGTATATAATAAACTAAACTAATACTAAATCTTAAATTTAATAACTAATGAACAACATGTCCTTATTTAAGCCAAAATTCGGAATTAATAAAAGAACTTAATTAAATAATAATTAAAAATGTTAAACAAGATTAAAATTCGCTTAACAATTTGGACAGCTTGTTGTAGCAACTTGAGAGACGATTGAGGACACCAAAACAACAGAGTCTTATCTTCTGATCTTCATGAAAGTTGTAGATATGCCTCTAAACTTTCCAATTCAACATGAGTCAGGTCCATTGGATTCCTAGATAGAAAGTTATGGATTCTTGAATTAAGTTCACGTGAATGCCTCACTTAGACCTCCAAGCTGCGATAAACACTTGACTACCTTAGCAGAAGGCTTTCAAAGTATTCGACTTAAAAGACCTCCAAGCAGCGATAAGCGCTTGACTGCCTTGGCAGAAGAACACTAAATGGATGATGAAACACCCCAACAAGGGAACTAACTTGTTGATAAAGTAACTAAACTAATCAAAGAATCCACTATGAAAAGTCTTGATTCTCGAAAATAACATTAAAGGTAAAAACCTCACATTATATTCCAAAAATATATTGTATATCAACTTAATAATAATGTTGGTGAAATCTCCTTTATATACATAAAGATTTCAGCCAAGACCTATTACAAATCCTTAGTGGATTTGGATAATTAAAGAAAGACCAAGTATAGTAAACTAACAAAACAAATACTAACTAGTCAAATCCCAATTGGATTTGGGATCAGTAACTAAAAGAACGAGTATAATATTTAACTAAACTAATACTAAGTCTTAAATTAAATAACTCATTGAACAACATGTCTTTATTTAAGTCAAATTTCAGAATTAATAAAAGAACTTAATTGAATAATAACTAAACATGGAAAACAAGATTAAAATTTGCCTAAAAAATATGGACAGACTTGATGTAGCAACTTGAGAGACGATTGAGGACACCAAAACGGCAGAGTCTTATCTTCCGATCTTCATCAAAGTTGTAGATATGCCTCTCGACTTTCCAATTCAACTTGATTCAGCTCGCATTGATTTCCTAGATCGAAAGTTATGCCCATTATACCAAACTATCCCGATGTTGTCCAAGTCTTCATCATTCCTCTTTCATCAAAAAGATTCGACCTCGAATCTTGATAATTTGTGAAAATTTGTATGGGACTGAAAATAAAGATGGAATTTTTTGTATTTTTTTATCATGAAAGCAATAAAAGACACACCGAGAAAGAGATCAACCTTGAGCTACGATACCAATTTGATGAAGAACCATGTGCTTTCGGGAGAAAACTAAAGGTTCAACACAAAAATAGTACGGAGGATCTTTCTCTTCTTGAATTAAGTTAACGTGAATGCCTCACTAAGATCTCCAAGCAGCGATAAACACTTGACTACCTTAGTAGAGGGATTTCAAAGTATTCGACTCACAAGACCTCCAAGCAGCGATAAGCACTTGACTACCTTGGCAGAAGAACACTACATGGATGATGAAACACCACAACAAGGGAACTAACTTGTTGATAAAGTAACTAAACTAATCAAAGAATGAAAACCTTGGTTCTCGAAAAAACCATGAAAGGTAAAAACCTTACATTATATTCCAAAAATATATTGTATATCAACTTAATAATAGTGTTGGTGAAATCTCCTTTATATAGATAAAGATTTCAACCAAGACCTATTACAAATCTTAATTTGATTTGGACTCTTAAACAAAGAACAAGTGTAGTAAACTAACAAAACAAATCCTAATTGGATTTGGAATGCAACTAAAGAACAAGTATATAATAAACTAAACTAATACTAAATCTTAAATTTAATAACTAATGAACAACATGTCCTTATTTAAGCCAAAATTCGGAATTAATAAAAGAACTTAATTAAATAATAAATAAAAATGGTAAACAAGATTAAAATTCGCCTAAAAATCTGGACAGCTTGTTGTAGCAACTTGAGAGACGATTGAGGACACAAAAACAACAGAGTCTTATCTTCTAATCTCATGAAAGTTGTAGATATGCCTCTAAACTTTCCAATTCAACTTGAATCAGCTCCATTGGATTCCTAGATCGAAAGTTATGTCTTCTTAAATTAAGTTCACGTGAATGCCTCACTAAGTCCTCCAAGCTGCGAAAAACACTTGACTACCTTAGCAGAAGGCTTTCAAAGTATTCTACTCACAAGACCTCCAAGCAGCGATAAGCTCTTGGCTACCTTGGCAGAAGAACACAAAATGGATGATGAAACACCACAACAAGGGAACTAACTTGTTGATAAAGTAACTAAACTAATCAAAGAATCCAATATGAAAAGTCTTGGTTCTCGAAAAAACCATGAAAGGTAAAAATCTTACATTATATTCCAAAAATATATTGTATATCAACTTAATAATAGTGTTGGTGAAATCTCCTTTATATACATAAAGATTTCAACCAAGACCTATTACAAATCTTAATTTGATTTGGACTCTTAAACAAAGAACAAGTGAAGTAAACTAACAAAACAAATCATAACTAGTCAAATCCTAATTGGATTTGGACTGTAACTAAAGAACATGTATAATAATAAACTAAACTAATACTAAATCTTAATTTTAATAACTAATGAACAACATGTCTTTATTTAAGCCAAAATTCAGAATTAATAAAAGAACTTAATTAAATAATAACTAAAAATGGTAAACAAGATTAAAATTCGCTTAAAAATCTGGACAGCTTGTTGTAGCAACTTGAGAGACGATTGAGGACACAAAAACAACAGAGTCTTATCTTCTAATCTTCATGAAAGTTGTAGATATGCCTCTAAACTTTCCAATTCAACTTGAATCAGCTCCATTGGATTCCTAGATCGAAAGTTATGTCTTCTTAAATTAAGTTCACGTGAATGCCTCACTAAGACCTCCAAGCTGCGATAAACACTTGACTACCTTAGCAGAAGGCTTTCAAAGTATTCGACTCACAAGACCTCCAAGCAGCGATAAGCTCTTGGCTACCTTGGCAGAAGAACACAAAATGGATGATGAAACACCACAACAAGGGAACTAACTTGTTGATAAAGTAACCAAACTAATCAAAGAATCCACTATGAAAAGTCTTGGTTCTCGAAAAAACCATGAAAGGTAAAAACCTTACATTATATTCCAAAAATATATTGTATATCAACTTAATAATAGTGTTGGTGAAATCTCCTTTATATAGATAAAGATTTCAACCAAGACCTATTACAAATCTTAATTTGATTTGGACTCTTAAACAAAGAACAAGTGTAGTAAACTAACAAAACAAATCCTAATTGGATTTGGACTGTAACTAAAGAACAAGTATATAATAAACTAAACTAATACTAAATCTTAAATTTAATAACTAATGAACAACATGTCCTTATTTAAGCCAAAATTCAGAATTAATAAAAGAACTTAATTAAATAATAACTAAAAATGCTAAACAAGATTAAAATTCGCTTAACAATTTGGACAGCTTGTTGTAGCAACTTGAGAGACGATTGAGGACACAAAAACAACATAGTCTTATCTTCTGATCTTCATGAAAGTTGTAGATATGCCTCTAAACTTTCCAATTCAACATGAGTCAGGTCCATTGGATTCCTAGATAGAAAGTTATGTCTTCTTGAATTAAGTTCACGTGAATGCCTCACTTAGACCTCCAAGCTGCGATAAACACTTGACTACCTTAGCAGAAGGCTTTCAAAGTATTCGACTTAAAAGACCTCCAAGCAGCGATAAGCGCTTGACTACCTTGGCAGAAGAACACTAAATGGATGATGAAACACCACAACAAGGGAACTAACTTGTTGATAAATTAACTAAACTAATCAAAGAAATCACTCTGAAAATTCTTGATTCTCAAAAAAACCATGAAAGGTAAAAACCTTAAATTATATTCCAAAAATATATTGTATATCAACTTAATAATAGTGTTTGTGAAATCTCCTTTATATAGATAAAGATTTCAACCAAGACCTATTACAAATCTTAATTTGATTTGGACTCTTAAACAAAGAACAAGTATAGTAAACTAACAAAACAAATCCTAACTAATCAAATCCTAATTGGATTTGGACTGTAACTAAAGAACAGGTATAATAATAAACTAAACTAATGCTAAATCTTAAATTTAATAACTAATGAACAACATGTCCTTATTTAAGCCAAAATTCGGAATTAATAAAAGAACTTAATTAAATAATAACAAAAAATGGTAAACAAGATTAAAATTCGCCTAAAAATCTGGACATCTTGTTGTAGCAACTTGAGAGATGATTGAGGACACAAAAACAACAGAGTCTTATCTTCTAATCTTCATGAAAGTTGTAGATATGCCTCTAAACATTCCAATTCAACTTGAATCAGCTTCATTGGATTCCTAGATCGAAAGTTATGTCTTCTTGAATTAAGTTCACGTGAATGCCTCACTTAGACCTCCAAGCTGCGATAAACCCTTGACTACCTTAGCAGAAGGCTTTCAAAGTATTCGACTCACAAGACCTCCAAGCAGCGATAAGCACTTGACAACCTTGGTAGAAGTAAACTAGATGGATGATGAAACTCCACAACAGGGGCAACTAACTTGTTGATACGTAACTAAACTAATCAAAGAATCCACTATGAAAAGTCTTGATTCTCGAAAAAAACCATGAAAGGTAAAAAACCTCACATTATATTCCAAAAAATATATTGTATTTCAACTTAATAATAATGTTGGTGAAATCTCCTTTATATACATAAAGATTTCAGCCAAGACCTATTACAAATCCTTAGAGGATTTGAATAATTAAAGAAAGGCCAAGTATAGTAAACTAACAAAACAAATACTAACTAGTCAAATCCCAATTGGATTTGGACTGTAACTAAAGAACAGGTATAATAATTAACTAAACTAATACTAAGTCTTAAATTAAATAACTACTGAACAACATGTCCTTATTTAAGTCAAATTTCGGAATTAATAAAATAACTTAATTGAATAATAACTAAACATGGAAAACAAGATTAAAATTAGCCTAAAAATATGGACAGCTTGATGTAGCAACTTGAGAGACAATTGAGGACACCAAAACTGCAGAGTCTTATCTTCTGATCTTCATGAAAGTTGTAGATATGCCTCTCAGCTTTCCAATTCAACTTGATTCAGCTCCATTGATTTCCTAGAGCGAAAGTTATGCCCATTATACCAAACTATCCCGATGTTGTCCAAGTCTTCATCATTCCCTCTTTCGTCAAAAAGATTCGACCTCGAATCCTGATAATTTGTGAAAATTTGTGTGGGACGGAAAATAAAGATGGAATTTTTTTTATTTTTTTATCATGAAAGCAATAAAAGACACACCGAGAAAGAGATCAACCTTGAGCTCTGATACCAATTTGATGAAGAACCATGTGCTTTCCGGAGAAAACTAAAGGTTCAACACAAAATAGTACGGAGGATCTTTCTCTTCTTGAATTAAGTTAACGTGAATGCCTCACTAAGATCTCCAAGCAGCGATAAACACTTGACTACCTTAGTAGAGGGATTTCAAAGTATTCGACTCACAAGACCTCCAAGCAGCGATAAGCACTTGACTACCTTGGCAGAAGAACACTACATGGATGATGAAACACCACAACAAGGGAACTAACTTGTTGATAAAGTAACTAAACTAATCAAAGAATCCACTATCAAAAGTCTTGGTTCTCGAAAAAACCATGAAAGGTAAAAACCTTACATTATATTCCAAAAATATATTGTATATCAACTTAATAATAGTGTTGGTGAAATCTCCTTTATATAGATAAAGATTTCAACCAAGACCTATTACAAATCTTAATTTTATTTGGACTCTTAAAGAAAGAACAAGTATAGTAAACTAACTAAACAAATCCTAACTTGTCAAATCCTAATTGGATTTGGACTGTAACTAAAGAACAGGTATAATAATAAACTAAACTAATACTAAATCTTAATTTTAATAACTAATGAACAACATGTCTTTATTTAAGCCAAAATTCGGAATTAATAAAAGAACTTAATTAAATAATAACTAAAAAATGGTAAACAAGATTAAAATTCGCCTAAAAAATCGGGATGACTTGTTGTAGCAACTTGAGAGACGATTGAGGACACAAAAACAACAGAGTCTTATCTTCTAATCTCATGAAAGTTGTAGATATGCCTCTAAACTTTCCAATTCAACTTGAATCGACTCCATTGGATTCCTAGATCGAAAGATATGTCTTCTTAAATTAAGTTCACGTGATTGCCTCACTAAAACCTCCAAGCTGCGATAAACACTTGACTACCTTAGCAGAAGGCTTTCAAAGTATTCGACTCACAAGACCTCCAAGCAGCGATAAGCTCTTGGCTACCTTGGCAGAAGAAGACAAAATGGATGATGAAACACCACAACAAGGGAACTAACTTGTTGATAAAGTAACTAAACTAATCAATGAATCCACTATGAAAAGTCTTGGTTCTCGAAAAAACCATGAAAGGTAAAAACCTTACATTATATTCCAAAAATATATTGTATATCAACTTAATAATAGAGTTGGTGAAATCTCCTTCATATAGATAAAGATTTCATCCAAGACCTATTACAAATCTTAATTTGATTTGGACTCTTAAACAAAGAACAAGTGTAGTAAACTAACAAAACAAATCCTAATTGGATTTGGAATGTAACTAAAGAACAAGTATATAATAAACTAAACTAATACTAAATCTTAAATTTAATCACTAATGAACGTGTCCTTATTTAAGCCAAAATTCGGAATTATTAAAAGAACTTAATTAAATAATAACTAAAAATGTTAAACAAGATTAAAATTCGCTTAAAGATTTGGGACAGACTTGTTGTAGCAACTTGAGAGACGATTGAGGACACCAAAACAACAGAGTCTTATCTTCTGATCTTCATGAAAGTTGTAGATATGCCTCTAAACTTTCCAATTCAACATGAGTCAGGTCCATTGGATTCCTAGATCGAAAGTTATGTCTTCTTGTATTAAGTTCACGTGAATGCCTCACTTAGACCTCCAAGCTGCGATAAACACTTGACTACCTTAGCAGAAGGCTTTCAAAGTATTCGACTCACAAGACCTCCAAGCAGACGATAAGCGCTTTGCTACCTTGGCAGAAGAACACTAAATGGATGATGAAACACAACAACAAGGGAACTAACTTGTTGATAAAGTAACTAAACTAATCAAAGAATCCACTATGAAAAGTCTTGATTCTCGATAAAACCATGAAAGGTAAAAATCTTACATTATATTCCAAAAATATATTGTATATCAACTTATTAATAGTGTTGGTGAAATCTCCTTTATATAGATAAAGATTTCAACCAAGACCTATTACAAATCTTAATTTTATTTGGACTCTTAAAGAAAGAACAAGAATAGTAAACTAACTAAACAAATCCTAACTAGTCAAATCCTAATTGGATTTGGACTGTAACTAAAGAACAGGTATAATAATAAACTAAACTAATACTAAATCTTAATTTTAATAACTAATGAACAACATGTCTTTATTTAAGCCAAAATTCGGAATTAATAAAAGAACTTAATTAAATAATAACTAAAAATGGTAAACAAGATTAAAATTCGCCTAAAAATCTGGACAGCTTGTTGTAGCAACTTGAGAGACGACTGAGGACACAAAAACAACAGAGTCTTATCTTCTAATCTCATGAATGTTGTAGATGTGCCTCTAAACTTTCCAATTCAACTTGAATCAGCTCCATTGGATTCCTAGATCGAAAGTTATGTCTTCTTAAATTAAGTTCACGTGATTGCCTCACTAAAACCTCCAAGCTGCGATAAACACTTGACTACCTAAGCTGAAGGCTTTCAAAGTATTCGACTCACAAGACCTCCAAGCAGCGATAAGCTCTTGGCTACCTTGGCAGAAGAACACAAAATGGATGATGAAACACCACAACAAGGGAACTAACTTGTTGATAAAGTAACTAAACTAATCAAAGAATCCACTATGAAAAGTCTTGGTTCTCGAAAAAACCATGAAAGGTAAAAACCTTACATTATATTCCAAAAATATATTGTATATCAACTTAATAATAGTGTTGGTGAAATCTCCTTTATATAGATAAAGATTTCAACCAAGACCTATTACAAATCTTAATTTTATTTGGACTCTTAAAGAAAGAACAAGTTTAGTAAACTAACAAAACAAATCCTAATTGGATTTGGACAGTAACTAAAGAACATGTATAATAATAAACTAAACTAATACAAAATGTTAATTTTAATAACTAATGAACAACATGTCCTTATTTAAGCCAAAATTCGGAATTAATAAAAGAACTTAATTAAATAATAACTAAAAATGTAAACAAGATTAAAATTCGCCTAAAAATCTGGACAGCTTGTTGTAGCAACTTGAGAGACGATTGAGGACACAAAAACAACAGAGTCTTATCTTCTAATCTACATGAAAGTTGTAGATATGCCTCTAAACTTTCCAATACAACTTGAATCAGCTCCATTGGATTCCTAGATCCAAAGTTATGTCTACTTGAATTAAGTTCACGTGAATGCCTCACTTAGACCTCCAAGCTGCGATAAACCCTTGACTACCTTAGCAGAAGGCTTTCAAAGTATTCGACTCTCAAGACCTCCAAGCAGCGATAAGCAGTTGACAACCTTGGCAGAAGAACACTAGATGGATGATGAAACTCCACAACAAGGCAACTAACTTATTGATACAGTAACTAAACTAATCAAAGAATCCACTATGAAAAGTCTTGATTCTTGAAAAAACCATGAAAGGTAAAAACCTCACATTATATTCAAAAAATATATTGTATATCAACTTAATAATAATGTTGGTGAAATCTCCTTTATATACATAAAGATTTCAGCCAAGACCTATTACAAATCCTTAGTGGATTTGGATAATTAAAGAAAGACCAAGTATAGTAAACTAACAAAACAAATACTAACTAGTCAAATCCCAATTGGATTTGGACCCGTAACTAAAAGAACAGTGTATAATAATTAACTAAACAAATACTAAGTCTTAAATTAAATAACTAATGAACAACATGTCCTTATTTAAGCCAAAATTTGGAATTAATAAAAGAACTTAATTGAATAATAACTAAACATGGAAAACAAGATTAAAATTCGCCTAAAAATATGGACAACTTATTGTATCAACTTGAGAGACGATTGAGGACACCATAACGGCAGAGTCTTATCTTCTGATCTTCATGAAAGTTGTAGATATGCCTCTCAGCTTTCCAATTCAACTTGGATCAGCTCCAATGGATTCCTAGATCGAAAGTTATGCCGATTATTTCAAACTGTCCCAATGTTGTCAGAGTCTTCATCATTCCCTCTTTCTTCAAAAAGATTCGACCTAGAATCTTAATCGTTATGAAAAAAAGAATTGTAAGGAATGGAAAATAAAGATGGGATTTTTTGTGTTTTTTTTTTCAAGAAAGCAATGGAAGATACACCGAAAAAGAGATCAACCTTGAGCTCCGATAATAAGTTGAAGAAGAACCATGTGCCTTCCGAAGCAAACTAAAGGTTCAACACAAAATAGTATGGAGGATCTTCCTCTTCTTGAATTAAGTTCTCGTGAATGTCTCACTAAGATCTCCAAGCAGCAATAAACACTTGACTTATTTAGTGGAGGGCATTGAAAGCATTCGACACACAAGACATCCAAGCAGCAATAAGCAGTTGACTACCTTGGCAGAAGAAACACCACAACAACTGAACTAACTTGTTGATACAGTAACTAAACTAATCAAAGAATCCACTCTGAAAAGTCTTGATTCTCGAAAGAACCATGAAAGGTAAAAACCTCACATTATATTCCAAAAATATATTGTATATCAACTTAATCAGAATGTTGATAAAATCTCCTCTATATAGATAAAGATTTCAGCCAAGACCTATTACAAATCCTAAATGGATTTGGACTCTTAAAGAAAGAACAAGTATAGTAAACTAACTGGTCAAATCCTAACTGGTCAAATCCTAATTGGATTTTGTCCTTATTTAAGCCAAAAATCGGAATTAATAAAAGAACTTAATTAAATAATAACTAAATTTGGAAAACAAGATTAAAATTCCCCTAAAAATGTGAACAGCTTGTTATATCAACTTGAGAAACCGTTTAGGACAACAAAACGGCTGAATCTGATCTTGTGGTCTTTAGGAAAGTTGTAGATACGCCTAAAAAAATTCAATCTAACTTGAATCAGCTCCATTGAATTCCTAGATCGACAGTTATGCCCATTATACCAAACTGTCCCAATGTTGTCCAAGTCCTCGTCATTCCCTCTTTCTTCAAAAAGATTCGTCCTCGAATCTTGATCGTTATGGGAAGATGAACAGTAAGGGACGGGAAAAAAACATGGGATTATCAAGAAAAAGGAAGAGATCAACCTTGAGTTTTGATACCAATCTTATGAAGAACTTTGTGCCTTTCGAAACAAACTAAAGGTTCAACAGAAAATAGTAGGGTGGATCATTCTCTTCATGAATTTAGTTCACGTGAATGCCTCACTAAGACCTCCTAGCAGCGATAAGCACTTGACTACCTTGGCAGAAGAACACTAGATGAATGATGAAACACCACAACAATTGAACTAACTTGTTAATACAATAACTAACTAATCAAAAAAATCCTCTCTGAAAAGACTTGATTCTCGAAAGAACCATGAAAGGTAAAAACCTCACATTATATTCCAAAAATATATTGTATATCACCATAATAATAGTATTGGTGAAATCTCCTTTATATAGACAAAGATTTCAACCAAGACCTATTACAAATCTTAATTTGATTTGGACTCTTAAAGAAAGATCAAGTATAGAAAACTAGCAAAACAAATCCTAACTAGTTAAATCCTAATTGGATTTGGACTGTAAATAAAGAACTTCTATAATAATTAACAAAACTATTACTAAATATTAAATTTAATAACTAATGAACAACATGTCCTTATTTAAGCCAAAATTCGGTATTAATAAAAGAACTTAATTAAATAATAACTAAAAATGGTAAACAAGATTAAAATTCGCCTAAAAATCTGGACAGCTTGTTGTAGCAACTTGAGAGACGATTGAGGACACCAAAACAACAGAGTCTTATCTTCTGATCTTCATGAAAGTTGTAGATATGCCTCTAAACTTTCCAATTCAACTTGAATCAGCTCCATTGGATTCCTTGATCGAAAGTTATGTCTTCTTGAATTAAGTTCACGTGAATGCCTCACTTAGACCTCCAAGCTGCGATAAACACTTGACAAACTTAGCATAAGGCTTTCAAAGTATTCGACTCACAAGAACTCCAAGCAGCGATAAGCACTTGACTACCTTGGTAGAAGAACACTTAATGGATGATGAAACTCCACAACAAGGCAACTAACTTGTTGATACCGTAACTAAACTAATCAAAGAATCCACTATGAAAAGTCTTGATTCTCGAAAAAACCATGAAAGGTAAAAACCTCACATTATATTCCAAAAATATATTGTATATCAACTTAATAATAATGTTGGTGAAATCTCCTTTATATACATAAAGATATCAGCCAAGACCTATTACAAATCCTAAGTGGATTTGGACAATTAAAGAAAGACCAAGTATAGTAAACTAACAAAACAAATACTAACTAGTCAAATCCCAATTGGATTTGGACTGTAACTAAAGAACAGGTATAATAATTAACTAAACAAATACTAAGTCTTAAATTAAATAACTAATGAACAACATGTCCTTATTTAAGCCAAAATTTGGAATTAATAAAAGAACTTAATTGAATAATAACTAAACATGGAAAACAAGATTAAAATTCGCCTAAAAATATGAACAGCTTATTGTATCAACTTGAGAGACGATTGAGGACACCAAAACGGCAGTCTTATCTTCTGATCTTCATGAAAGTTGTAGATATGCCTCTCATCTTTCCAATTCAACTTGGATCAGCTCCAATGGATTCCTAGATCGAAAGTTTTGCCGATTATTTCAAACTGTCCCAATGTTGTCAGAGTCTTCATCATTCCCTCTTTCTTCAAAAAGATTCGACCTAGAATCTTAATCGTTATGGGAAAATGAACTATAAGGGACGGAAAATAAAGATGGGATTTTTTGTGTTTTTAATCAAGAAAGCAATGGAAGTGATGCGAAACCTTGATGGGTTATATCAAGATTCGGCTTTTAGCATATCTTTCTCTATCTCGAATAGTTTCTATGGGAATATACTTAACACAATCCCGGAAAGGCTAAGTATCAATGGAGGTTGAAACACCACAACTAGAGAAACCAACTAGTTGATACAGTAACTTAAAGGAATATGAAATTCAACCGGAAGTCTAAGTAAAAGAGGTGGCCGAAATTCCCTTTAAGTAGAAGGTAATTCGGTTCCAACTCAAACTAGGAAAAGGAAATAAGATTCCTTGAAGAATTAGGACTCTTGAATAACAACTTGCTATCAAGTAACAACCTAAACAAGATAATAGGGACATGTGCCTATAATCTTGACGGCATAAACATAAATAACTACCAAAATAATGAAGAGTCCTAGTTGCATTAGGACTCTTAATAACAAACTAACTAACACATGGACAACATGTCCTTTATTATAGCAATTCTATTTGCTATACACGGCTAAAGTAATAAAATAACAATAACAAATAATTAAAGTCTAGAATAGTCTAGAATAGGCTAGAATAGACTTTAATGTGTGAAAAGACTAAAATGCCCTTTTAGCCACTTTGCTTGTTTGGGCCGAAGTAGATGTCTTTGAGAGTTAGAAGTTGAACTTGGACTTCATCTTGTAGATGTAGATTGGCTTCTTCTTTAGACTTTAACTCTCAGATCAATGTAGATAGTTGTTGTTCCATTTGAATGGTTCTTGATCTAGTCATTGGTCCATTGATGCGTGATAAAGGATGTGTGTCATGAGGTAGTCTTCTAGATGGTCCCGTATCAGGAAGATACACCGAAAAAGAGATCAACCTTGAGCTCCGATACTAAGTTGAAGAAGAACCATGTGCCTTCCGAAGCAATCTAAAGGTTCATCACAAAATAGTATGGAGGATCTTCCTCTTCTTGAATTAAGTTCACGTGAATGCCTCACTTAGACCTCCAAGCTGCGATAAACACTTGACTTCCTTAGCAGAGGGCTTTCAAAGTATTCGACACACAAGACATCCAAGCAGCGATAAGCAGTTGACTACCTTGGCAAAAGAACACTAGATGGATGATGAAACACCACAACAATTGAACTAACTTGTTGATACAGTAAATAAACTAATCAAAGAATCCACTATGAAAAGTCTTGATTCTCGAAAGAACCATGAAAGGTAAAAACCTCACATTATATTCCAAAAATATATTGTATATCAACTTAATCAGAATGTTGGTGAAATCTCCTTTATATAGATAAAGATTTCAGCCAAGACCTATTACAAATCCTAAATGGATTTGGACTCTTAAAGAAAGAACAAGTATAGTAAACTAACAAAACAAATACTAACTAGTCAAATCCTAATTGGTTTTGGACTGTAACAAAAGAACAAGTATAATAATTAACTAAACAAATACTAAGTCTTAAAATAAATAACTAATTAACAACATGTCCTTATTTAAGCAAAAAATCGGAATTAATAAAAGAACTTAATTAAATAATAACTAAACATGGAAAACAAGATTAAAATTCGCCTAAAAATCCGGACAGTTTGTTGTAGCAACTTGAGAGACGATTGAGGTCACCAAAACGGCAGAGTTTTTTCTGATCTTCATGAAAATTGTAGATATGCCTCTCAGCTTTCAAATTCCACTTGATTCAGCTCCGTTGATTTCCTAGATCGAAAGATATGCCCATTATACCAAACTGTCCCAATGTTGTCTAAGTCTTCATCATTCCCTCTTTCTTCAAAAAGATTCGAATCTTGATAATTTGGGAAAATAAACAGTAAGGGACAGAAAAGAAAGATGGGCTTTTTTGTATTTTTTTATCAAGAAAGCAATAAAAGACACACCGAGAAAGAGATCAACCTTGAGCTTTGATACAAATTTGATGAAGAACCATGTGCTTTCAGAAGAAAACTAAAGGTTCAACACTAAATAGTATGGAGGATCTTTCTCTTCTTGAATTAAGTTCACGTGAATGCCTCACTAAGATCTCCGAGCAGCGATAAACACTTGACTACCTTAGCAGAGAGCTTTCAAAGTATTCGACACACAAGAACTCCAAATAGCCATAAGCACTTTACTACCTATTACAAATCCTAATTGGATTTGAAATCTTAAAGAAAGAACAAGTATAGTAAACTAACAAAACAAATACTAACTGGTCAAATCCTAATTGGATTTTGTCCTTATTTAAGCCAAAAATCGGAATTAATAAAATAACTTAATTAAATAATAACTAAATTTGGAAATCAAGATTAAAATTCCCCTAAAAATGTGGACAGCTTGTTATATCAACTTGAGAAACCGTTTAGGACAACAAAACGGCTGAATCTGATCTTGTGGTCTTTAGGAAAGTTGTAGATACGACTAAAAAAATTCAATCTAACTTGAATCAGCTCCATTGAATTCCTAGATCGACAGTTATGCCCATTATACCAAACTGTCCCAATGTTGTCCAAGTCCTCGTCATTCCCTCTTTCTTCAAAAAGATTCGTCCTCAAATCTTGATCGTTATGGGAAGATGAACAGTAAGGGACGGGAAAAAAACATGGGATTTTTTTTTTTTTTTTATCAAGAAAAAGGAAGAGATCAACCTTGAGTTTTGATACCGATCTTATGAAGAACTTTGTGCCTTTCGAAACAAACTAATGGTTCAACAGAAAATAGTAGGGTGGATCTTTCTCTTCATGAATTTAGTTCACGTGAATGCCTCACTAAGACCGCAATGCAGCGATAAGCACTTGACTACCTTGGCAGAAGAACACTAGATTGTTTAAAATTCCGGGTTTCCAATCTGGTTTTATTTAAAATAAATATTATGAAAATCGCTTCGCTTTTACTTTATTGAATTATCTTGAAACTGTATGTCATTCGCATATTTGGCATGTAAAAGTGAAAGCTCATTCAAAAGATTACTCACCGAAATTTTTCTTATGTTTTTCCTCCAGAACTTGGTGAACTAATCAAAAGAAAATTCTCACAGGATCGCACACACGGGGGGGGGGGGGTAACACACTGAGCTCTTTTGAGCTCACACCTTTTTGTTTTCAATATTTTTCAGGTTGGATCAAGTCAAGAGATTCAGTTGATGGTTGCCTTTCTACAGATGACTAGTTCTACTACATATTCTTAAGTAGACTTTGATCCTTGATGTAACCGTTCGTTCGATTAAGGATTTAATTCCGCTAGGTTAGAGTGCCGAGAGGCACGCGACACCCTACTCAGCTGCAGTGGCCCCTAACGGAAGGGTGGGGTGTCACAAATTCATCCTCTGAATCTTGATCGTTATGGGATAATTAACAGTAAGGGACGGAAAATAAATATGGAATTTTTTTTATCAAGAAAGCAATAAAATATACACCGAGAAAGAGATCAACCTTGAGCTCAGATACCAATCTGATGAAGAACCTTGTGTCTTCCGTACAAACCAGAGGTTCAACACAAAATAGTAGGGAGGCAGAGGCGGATCCAAGGGGTGGTCAAAGTATGCCCAGGACCACCCAAGATCAAAGAAACAAGTTTAATTTCCACCCTAAATTTCAATCCTAAATTGTCTAATATGCAACGAAATTTGTAGGTTCCCTCCTAAATTGTTGAGGGACCACCCTAAATTTCAATCCTGGATCCGCCCCGGAGGGAGGATCTTTCTCTTCTTGAATTTAGTTCACGTGAATGCCTCACTAAGACCTCCAAGCAGCGATAAGCAATTGACTACCTTAGCAGAGGGCTTTCAAACTATTCGACACATAAGACCTCCAAGCAGCGATAAGCACTTTACTACCTTGGCAGAAGAACACTAGATGGATGATGAAACACCACAACAAGGAAACTAACTTGTTGAAACAGTAACTAAACTAATCAAAGAATCCACCCTGAAAAGTCTTGATTCTCGAAAGAACCATGAAAGGTAAAAACCTCGCAATATATTCCAAAAATATATTGTATATCAACTTAATAACAATGTTGGTCAAATATCCTTTATATAGAGAAAGATTTCAGCCAAGACCTATTACAAATCCTAATTGGATTTGAACTCTTAAAGAAAGAACAAGTATAGTAAACTAACAAAACAAATACTTACTAATCAAATCCTAATTGGATTTTGACTCTAACGAAAGAACGAGTATAGTAATTAACTAAAAAAATAATAAGTCTTAAATTAAATAAGTAATGGACAAATGTCCTTATTTAAGCCAAAATTCGGAATTAATAAAAGAACTTAATTAAATAATAACTAAACATGGAAAACAATATTAAAATTCGCCTAAAAATCTAGACAGCTTGTTGTAGCAGCTTGAGAGACGATTCAGGACACCAAAACGGCAAAATCGGATCTTGTGGTCTTCAGGAAAGTTGTATATACGCCTAAAAAAATTCAATTTAACTTGAATCAGCTCAATTGGATTCCTAGATCGACAGTTATGCCCATTATACCAAACTGTCCCAATGTTGTTCAAGTCTTCATCATTCCCTCTTTCTTCAAAAAGATTCGTCTTCGAATCTTGATCGTTATGAGAAAATGAACAATAAGGGACGGGAAATAAAGTTGAGATTTTTTTGTGTTTTTTATCAAGAAAACAATAAAATATACACCGAGAAAGAGATCAACCTTGAGCTCTGATACCAATCTGATGAAGAACCTCTTGCCATCCGTAGCAAACAAAAGGTTCAACACAAAATAGTAGGGAGGATCTTTCTCTTCTTGAATTTAGTTCACGTGAATAGCTCACTAAGACCTCCAAGCAGCGATAGACACTTAACTACCTTAGCAGAGGGCTTTCAAAGTATTCGACCCACAAGATCTCCAAGCAGCGATAAGCACTTGACTACCTTGGCAGAAGAACACTAGATGGATGATGAAACACAACAACAAGGGAACTAACTTGTTGATACAGTAACTAAACTAACCAAAGAATGCACTATAAAATGTCTTGATTCTCGAAAAAACCATGAAAGGTAAAAACCTCACATTATATTCCAAAAATATATCGTATCAACTTAATAATAATGTTGGTGAAATCTCCTTGATATAGATAAAGATTTCAGCCAAGTCCTGTTACAAATCCTAATTGGATTTGGACACTTAAAGATAGAACAAGTATAGTAAACTAACAAAACAAATACTAACTAGTCAAATCCCAATTGGATTTTGACTCTAACGAAAGAACGAGTATAGCAATTAACTTAAAAAATAATAAGTCTTAAATTAAATAAGTAATGGACAAATGTCCTTATTTAAGCCAAAATTCGGAATTAATAAAAGAACTTATTAAATAATTACTAAACATAGAAAACAATATTAAAATTAGCCTAAAAATCTAGACAGCTTGTTGTAGCAACTTGAGAGACGATTGAGGACACCAAAACGGCAGGGTCTTATTTCTAATCTTCATGAAAGTTGTAGATATGTCTCTTAGCTTTCCAATTCAACTTGAATCAGCTCCATTGGATTCCTAGATCGAAAGTTATACCCATTATACCAATCTGTGCCAATGGTGTCCAAGTCTTCATCATTCCCTCTTTCTTCAAAAAGATTCATCCTCAAATCTTGATCGTTATGGGAAAATGAATAGTAATGGACAAAAAACAAAGATGAGATTTTTTTTGTGTTTTTTAATCAAGAAAGCAAAAAAAAGATACACCGAGAAAGAGATCAACCTTGAGCTTTGATACCAATCAGATGAAGAACCTTGTGCCTTCCGAAGCAAACTAAAGGTTCACCACAAAATAGTAGGAAGGATCTTTCTCTCCTTGAATTTAGTACGTGTGAATGCCTCACTAAGACCTCCAAACAGCGATAAGCACTTGACTACCGTTGCAGAGGGCTTTCAAAGTATTCGACACACAAGATCACCAAGCAGTGATAAGCAGTTTACTACCTTGGCAGAAGAACACTAGATGGATGATGAAACACCACAACAAGGGAACTAACTTGTTGATACAGTAACTAAACTAATCAAAGAATCCACTCTGAAAAGTCTTGATTCTCGAAAGAACCATGAAAGGTAAAAACCTCGCAATATATTCCAAAAATATATTGTATATCAACTTAATAACAATGTTGGTCAAATATCCTTTATATAGAGAAAGATTTCAGCCAAGACCGATTACAAATCCTAATTGGATTTGAACTCTTAAAGAAAGAACAAGTATAGTAAACTAACAAAACAAATACTTACTAATCAAATCCTAATTGGATTTTGACTCTAACGAAAGAACGAGTATAGTAATTAACTAAAAAAATACTAAGTCTGAAATTAAATAAATAATTGACAAATGACCTTATTTAAGCCAAAATTTGGAATTAATAAAAGAATTTATTTAAATAATAACTAAACATGGAAAACAAGATTACAATTCGCCTAAAAATATGGATAGCTTGTTGTAGCAACTTGAGAGACGATTTAGGACAATGAAACGGCAAAATCTGATCTTGTGGTCTTCAGGAAAGTTGTAGATACGCCTAAAAAAATTCAATCTAACTTGAATTTGCTCAATTGGATTCCTAGATCGACAATGATGCCCATTATACCAAACTGCCCCAATGTTGTTCAAGTCTTCATCATTCCCTCTTTCTTCAAAAAGATTCATCTTCGAATCTTGATCGTTATGAGAAAATGAACAGTAAGGGACGGGAAATAAATATGGGATTTTTTGTGCTTTTTATCAAGAAAACAATAAAATATACACCGAGAAAGAGATCAACCTTGAGCTCTGATACCAATTTGATGAAGACCTTTGTGCCTTTCGAAGCAAACTAAAGGTTCAATAGAAAATAGTAGGGTGGATCTTTCTCTTCTTGAATTTAGGTCACGTGAATGCCTCACTAAGACCTCCAAGCAGCGATAGACACTTAACTACCTTAGCAGAGGGATTTCAAAGTATTCGACCCACAAGACCTCCAAGCAGCGATAAGCACTTGACTACCTCGCGTAAGAACACTAGATGGATGATGAAACACCACAACAAAGGAAACTAACTTTTTGATACAGTAACTAAACTAACAAAAGAATCCACTATGAAAAGTCTTGATTCCCGAAAAAAACCAATTAAGGTAAAAACCTCACATTATATTCAAAAAATATATCGTATCAACTTAATAATAATGTTCGTGAAATCTCCTTTATATAGATAAAGATTTCAGCCATGACCTGTTACAAATCCTAATTGGATTTGGACACTTAAAGAAAGAACAAGTATAGTAAACTAACAAAACAAATACTAACTAGTCAAATCCTAATTGGATTTGGACTGTAACTAAAGAACAAGTATTATAATAAATTAAACAAATGCTAAGTCTTAAATTAAATAACTAGTGAAAATCATGTTCTTATTTAAGCCAAAATTCAGAATTCACAAAAAAGAACTTAATTAAATAATAACTAAACATGGAAAACAAGATTAAAATTTGCCTAAAAATCTAGAAAGCTTGATGTAACAACTTGAGAGACGATTGAGGACACCAAAAGGGCAGAGTCTTATATTCTGATCTTCATGAATGTTTCAGATATGCCTCCTAGCTTTCTAATTCAACTTGAATCAACTCCATTAGATTCCTTGATCGAAAGTTATGCCCATTATACAAAACTTCCCAATGATGTCCACGTCTGCATCATTCCCTCTTTCTTCAAAAAGATTCATCCTAGAATCTTGATCGTTATGGGATAATTAATAGTAAGGAACGGAAAATAAAAATGGGATTTTTTTTGTTTTTTTATCAAGAAATGGAAAGACATCAACCTTGAGCTCTGGAACCAATTTGATGAAGAACTTTGTGCCTTTCGAAGCAAACTAAAGGCTCAATAGAAAATAGTAGGGTGGGTCTTCCACTTCTTGAATTTAGTTCACGTGAATGCCTCACTAAGACCTCCAAGCAGCGATAGACACTTAACTACCTTAGCAGAGGGCTTTCAAAGTATTCGGCCCACAAGACCTCCAAGCAGCGATAAGCACTTGACTACCTTGGCAGAAGAACACTCGATGGATGATGAAACACTACAACAAGGGAACTAACTGGTAGTAGTGCCCTTGGACCATTAGCATATGTTGTACGTTTTATGTCTATTTGAGCATTTCATATGAATAGTTAATTTTGCTTATGAACATCAAATGCGTGATTTGATAGTAAAACCCATTTGCTTATGTAATTACTATTCTAGTTGTCCCTAGTTTTATGTAATCTATTTTACAATGAAATAAAACTAGTATGATGTTTGATTGATGATTACGTTTTACTAATCATGTGTAATGAATACAAATCATATCATAGATGCAATGTATATGGATACATTGTATTGGACGTGATCCGTTAGAGAAGTAATACTTCATGGTCCTTAGTCATAAGTATTACTTCCTCAATACTATTTTAGAATCCTTAGACCTTATGTCTCCATTGATTCTAGCATGAATGGAGCCACGCTTTTGACTCGACCAGTACGTTGCTTTTAATCGAGTAATCAATACGATTGATGATCGGATGTAGTGTCCTATCATGGCTTGAATGCGAGAGGCATTGTAAGGAATTTGTCCCTCTCTTGTTACAGAGAGATATCCATGGGCCCCTCGATAGGGAAAGACTATCTAAATGCATGGTCGTGCTTCAAATGTATTTGATAAAGTGGTTATCGATACTATTTGTCGAACAGATCTACCGGAGATCGAGCATAAATACAATTAAGCTTAATAAGGGTGACGACTGTTAGTAGTGCCCTAGGACCATTAGCATATGTTGTACGTTTTATATCTATTTGAGCATTTCATATGAATAGTTAATTTTGCTTATGAACATCAAATGCGTGATTTGATAGTAAAACTCATTTGCTTATGTAATTACTATTCTAGTTGTCCCTAGTTTTATGTAATCTATTTTACAATGAAATAAAACCAGTATGATGTTTGATTGATGATTACGTTTTACTAATCATGTGTAATGAATACAAATCATATCATAGATGAAATGTATAGGGATACATTGTATTGGACGTGATCCGTTAGAGAAGTAATACTTCATGGTCCTTAGTCATAAGTATTACTTCCTCAATACTATTTTAGAATCCTTAGACCTTATGTCTCCATTGATTCTAGCATGAATGGAGCCACGTTTTGACTCGACCAGACGTTGCTTTTAATCGAGTAATCAATACGATCGATGATCTGATGTAGTGTCCTGTCATGGCTTGAATGTGAGAGGCATTGGAAGGAATTTGTCCCTCTCTTATTAGAGAGAGATATCCGTGGGCCCCTCGATAGGGAAAGACTGTCTAATGCATGGCCGTGCCCAAAGTGGTTATCAGATACTATTTGTTGGAACAGTCTACCTGGAGATCGAGCATAAATACAATTAAGCTTAATAAGGGTGACGACTACCATGCATTATGCTTAATTAGGATATCGCGAGATAAAAGGATTAAATAGTGGATTGATATTAGGTTCCACCGTAAATTCATTCACTTTGGGTAGTCATAATGTCCTGCTAGGGGACCGCTTTGTGATTTATGAACACATACTACTACTAAGTGTGTTTTCATCGCCATTGGAGATGAACCTACTGTGGTCACACGCATAGACGAAGCTAACGAGCTTCATGTCCGCATTCAATGAATCTAGAATGTGTCTAGGTTCATTAGTATTCGACATTTATTTTTTCCGAGAATAATAAAGCGTTATTATTTGAATTATAGATAAGGGGCATTTTCGGTATTTGGTTAATAGCTGAGATTACGTGGGAGTTATTATCCGATAAAGACTCCCACCGCCCGCCAGAGTCTAGGGGACGTGGGAGTTAAAGACTCCCACCGCCGAGAGAAGTTGAGGATGTGAGAGTTGGTTATGGGAACAAACTCTCATACCCTATATAATGATCTCCCGGGCCGAAACCCTAGCTAATTAAGCTTTCACGCAATTAACCAAAGAACACCCGAAATCGATTTTGGATTCCCGCCTTCTCCCTTTTTCCCTAATTCCGAAAACTCGTAAAGACGGAGAGCTAGCACTGCCGCCCTGCCTCGTCGCGTGGATACCGTAGGGAGTAATTCCGCAAGGGAGGACTCAAGGTGATCATTGCATCCGAGCCATAAAGACAGGATCTTCCATTCAAGAATCGGATTCTGGAGACAAAAATTGTAAGTCTTTTTCTCGATTTTTCGATTCGTTTACGTATGGGCGGATCCTTCAGGGGAGGACTCATGGGTGTTTGGAACGAGTTTCCGTCCATGAATCCCTTCACTAACTTGTTGATACAGTAACTAAACTAACAAAAGAATCCACTATGAAAAGTCTTGATTCTCGAAAAAACCATGAAAGGTAAAAACCTCACATTATATTCAAAAAATATATCGTATCAACTTAATAATAATGTTGATGAAATCTCCTTTATATAGATAAAGATTTCAGCTAAGACTGCATACAAATCCTAATTGGATTTGGACACTTAAAGAAAAAAACAAGTATAGTAAACTAACAAAACAAATACTAACTAGTCAAATCCTAATTGGATTTGGACTGTAACTAAAGAACAAGTATTATAATTAATTAAACAAATGCTAAATCTTAAATTAAATAACTAGTGTAAATCATGTTCTTATTTAAGCCAAATTCGGAATTCACAAAAAGAACTTAATTAAATAATAACTAAACATGGAAAACAAAATTAAAATTTGCCTAAAAATCTAGAAAGCTTGATGTAACAACTTGAGAGACGATTGAGGACACCAAAAGGGCAGAGTCTTACATTCTGATCTTTATGAATGTTTCAGATATGCCTCTTAGCTTTCTAATTCAACTTGAATCAACTCCATTAGCTTCCTTGATCGAAAGTTATGCCCATTATACAAAACTGTTCCAATGTTGTCCACGTCTGCATCATTCCCTCTTTCTTCAAAAAGATTCATCCTAGAATCTTGATCGTTATGGGATAATTAACAGTAAGGGACGAAAAATAAAGACGGGATTTTTTTTTTTGTTTTTTATCAAGAAAAGGAAAGACATCAACCTTGAGCTCCGATACCAATTTGATGAAGAACTTTGTGGCTTCCGAAGCTAACTAAAGGTTCAATAGAAAATAGTAGGGTGGATATTTCTCTTCTTGAATTTAGTTCATGTGAATGCCTCACTAAGACCTCCAAGCAGCGATAGACACTTAAGTATTCGACACAAGACCTCCAAGCAGCGATAAGCACTTGACTTACTTGGCAGAAGAACATTAGATGGATGATGAAACACCACAACAAGGGAACTAACTTGTTGATACAGTAACTAAACTAACAAAAGAATCCACTATGAAAAGTCTTGATTCTCGAAAAAACCATGAAAGGTAAAAACCTCACATTATATTCAAAAAATATATCGTATCAACTTAATAATAATGTTGGTGAAATCTCCTTTATATAGATAAAGATTTCAGCCAAGACCTGTTACAAATCCTTATTGGATTTGGACACTTAAAGAAAAAACAAGTATAGTAAACTAACAAAACAAATACTAACTAGTCAAATCCTAATTGGATTTGGACTGTAACTAAAGAACAAGTATTATAATTAATTAAACAAATGCTAAGTCTTAAATTAAATAACTAGTGAAAATCATGTTCTTATTTAAGCCAAAATTCGGAATTCACAAAAAAGAACTAAATTAAATAATAACTAAACATGGAAAACAAGATTAAAATTTGCCTAAAAATCTAGAAAGCTTGATGTAACAACTTGAGAGACGATTGAGGACACCAAAAGGGCAGAGTCTTACATTCTGATCTTCATGAATGTTTCAGATATGCCTCTTAGCTTTCTAATTCAACTTGAATCAACTCGATTAGATTCCTTGATCGAAAGTTATGCCCATTATACAAAACTGTCCCAATGTTGTCCACGTCTGCATCATTCCATCTTTCTTCAAAAAGATTCATCCTCGAATCTTGATCGTTATGGGATAATTTACAGTAAGGGACGGAAAATAAAGATGGGATTTTTTTTTTTATCAAGAAAAGGAAAGACATCAACCTTGAGCTCTGATACCAATTTGATGAAGAACTTTGTGCCTTTCGAAGCAAACTAAAGGTTCAATAGAAAATAGTAGGGTGGATCTTTCTCTTCTTGAATTTAGTTCACGTGAATGCCTTACTAAGACCTCCAAGCAGTGATAAGCACATGACTACCTTAGTAGAGTGATAATGGATTGGACAAACTTTTGCAAATGAGCTTTGGTATAAACGTCATATCTATCAATCCAGGAATCCAATAGCGTTGATTCCAATTGCATATTAAAGATAAGAGGCAGATCTACAACTTTCATGAGATCACGAGATCAGATTCTGCCTTCTTGATATCCGAAATCGTCGTACAAGTTGGCCCAACAAGCTGTCCAGAATTTGGACGAAATTAAAGGGCATTTTAGTCGTTGTACAATTAAAGTCTATGCTAGACTTTAATTATTTTCAGCATATTATTTACATTATTTTCGTGTATAGCAAGTAGTATTGCTATAATAAAGGACATGTTGTCCATGTGTTAGTTAGTTGGTTATCTAGTTGTTAAGAGTTCCACATCTACTAGGACTCTTCTTGTTTAAGTGTTTTACTTGATAGCAAGTTGTTTATTCAAGAGTCCTAATTCTTCAAGGACTCTTATTTTTTTTCAAGAGTCCTAATCCTTCAAGGACTCTTATTTCCCTTTATGGTTGTAACCAAAATCTCAACCTACTTAAGGGAGATTTCGGCCATCTTTAATGGTACGTTAGATATTTTGATATTTTGGTAAGGTTATTCCTTAGCTTCTCGTGTTTGAACTTCTATGTAGAATTCATTCATTCTTTGAGTTACTGTATCAACAAGTTTAGTTTCTCTTGTTGTGGTGTTTCAGCCTCCATTGTTAATTAGCCATCATTAGTGTTGTGTTGATTAAATTCCCTTAGAAACTAGTTTGAGAATTGAAGAAAGATCGGGCTCAACTTAAGTCGAACCTCACGGTTAATGATAAGGGATTGGACAGCTTTGCAACAGTTTGGAATAAACGTCATATCTATCAATCCAGGAATCCAATGGAGCTGATTCCAATTGCATATGAAAGATAAGAGGCAGATCTACAACTTTCGTGAAGATCACAAGACCAGATTCTGCCTTCTTGATATCCGAACTTGTCGTGCAAGTTGGCCCAGCAAGCTGTCCAGATTTTTGACGAGAATTAATCTCGTTAGTTCAAGTTTAATTATTAATTAGATTCCAGCTATTATTATTATTATTATTATTATTATTATTATTATTAAGTGTTTTAGGCACATAATATTAGTGGTTGCTAGATAATAGGACATGTTGTCCATTATCTTAGATAGTGTTTCTTTTATAGTTAGATTGTTATGCTAGAGATTGAAGAGCTCTAAATCAATTAGGACTCTTCCTTTGTAAGGCTAAGATAGCCGAATTCCACCTCTATATAAAGGGGAATTCGGCCAACATAATATTCAGATTAGTTGTTTTAATACAAGATATTTTTGGAACATGATGTGAGGTTTCTACCTTGTCATTCTTTCTTGAGTTACTGTATCAATAAGTTTAGTTTACGTTTATTGTGGTGTTTCAGCCTCCATTGATAATCAACCTTCTTGTAGTCGCGTTGATTATATTCCCCCGTTAAACTGATTTCGAGAAAGAGAAAGATCCGAAACCTTTTCGTTGTCGAATTCTTGGTAAGTTGTACCTCGGATCCGCATCATTTGGTATCAGAGAAAAGATTTATCTCTTTCTTGGTGTACCTCTTTTGTCGAATTCTCTAAAGTGCTTGGAAAGGCACGAGGAAACCTTTAAAGTGCTTGGAAAGGCACAAGGTTGTTCTTCATTATTTGGTATCTGAGCAAAAGGAACCTCTCTTTCTTGGTGTACCTTTTACCATTTTCATTAAATTTTTCTTGTTTGCTAGATTGACAAAAAAATAAAAATAAATAAAAAAGAGAGCCACGGCATAATTCAAAAAAAGGCAGCCGATTACAAAAGAAAGAGCCACTTGGTATAAAGAAATAGGTAGCCAAGTATAGAATAGATAACTATAAAAGCCAATAGCAAACTTCTTGCCAACGAAAGCGATAGAGCCTCGTCCAAGAATTGGCAAACGTTCCCCCTTGCTGTTTTTGAGTCGAAATAAATCCCATACATTAAGTATTGAATGTGATAGAGCCTCACTACTTGATACATTCTGTCAAGATCAAGGGAAAATTCAAGCAATCAAGAGCATCAAGAACATCAAGAACGACAAGGCAGCCTAGAAGAGGAAAAAGAAAAGAAAAGAAATCAAGAAAGAATCATTCCCTTACTGTTCATCCTACCACAACGCTCAAGATTCGAGGACGAATCTTTTTGAAGAAAGAGAGAATGATAAGGGATTGGACAGCTTTGCAACAGTTTGGTATAAACATCATATCTATCAATCCAGGAATCCAATGGAGCTGATTCCAATTGCATATTAAAGATAAGAGGCAGATCTACAACTTTCATGAGATCACGAGATCAGATTCTGCCTTCTTGATATCCAAAATCGTCGTACAAGTTGGCCCAACAAGCTATCCAGAATTGGGACGAAATTAATGGGCATTTTAGTCTTTGTACAATTAAAGTCTATGCTAGACTTTAATTATTTTCAGCATATTATTTACATTATTTTCGTGTATAGCAAGTAGTATTGCTATAATAAAGGACATGTTGTCCATGTGTTAGTTAGTTGGTTTTCTAGTTGTTAAGAGTTCCACATCTACTAGGACTCTTCTTGTTTAAGTGTTTTACTTGATAACAAGTTGTTTAATCAAGAGTCCTAATTCTTCAAGGACTCTTATTTGTTGTTGTTTGGAACCGAATTATTACTCTATATAATGGAGGGTTCGGCCAACATAATATTCAGATTAGTTGTTTTAATACAAGATATTTTTGGAACATGATGTGAGGTTTCTACCGTGTCACTCTTTCTTGAGTTACTGTATCAATAAGTTTAGTTTGCGCTTGTTGTGGTGTTTCAGCCTCCATTGATAATCAACTTCTTGGAGTCGCGTTGATTATATTCTCCCGTTAAACTGATTTCGAGAAAGAGAAAGATCCGAAACCATTTCGTTGTCGAATTCTTGGTAAGTTGCACCTCGGATCCGCATCATAGATGGTTTTCAAAGTATTCGACGCACAAGATCTCCGAGCAGCGATAAGCACTTGACTACCTTGGCAGAAGAAACACCACAACAACTGAACTAACTTGTTGATACAGTAGCTAAACTAATCAAAGAATCCACTCTAAAAAGTCTTGATTCTAGAAAGAACCATGAAAGGTAAAAACCTCACATTATATTCCAAAAATATGTTGTATATCAACTTAATAAAAATGTTGGTGAAATCTCCTTTATATAGATAAAGATTTCAGCCAAGACCTATTAAAAATCCTAATTGGATTTGCACTCTTGAAGAAAGAACAAGTATAGTAAACTAACAAAACAAATACTAACTAGTCAACCCCTAATTGGATTTGCACTCTTAAAGAAAGAACAAGTATAGTAAACTAACAAAACAAATACTAACTAGTCAACCCCTAATTGGATTTGGACTGTAACTAAAGAACAAGTATAATAATTAACTAAACAAATACTAAGTCTTAAATTAAATAACTAATGAACAAAATGTCCTTATTTAAGCTAAACTTCAGAATTAATAAAAGAACCATAAAAGGTAAAAACCTCACATTATATTCCAAGAATATATTGTATATCAACTTAATAATATTGTTGGTGAAATCTCCTTTATATAGAGAAAGATTTCAGCTAAGACCTATTACAAATCCTATTTTGATTTCAACTCTTAAATAAAGAACAAGTATAGTAAACTAACAAAACAAATACTAACTAGTCAAATCCAAATTGGATTTTGACTCTAACGAAAGAACAAGTATAGTAATTAACTACAAAAATATTAAGTCTTAAAAATTAAACAACAAATGGACAAATGCCCTTATTTAAGCCAAAATTCGTAATTAATAAAAGAACTTGATTAAATAATAACTAAACTTGGAAAACAATATTAAATTTGCCTAAAAATCTAGACAGCTTGTTGTAGCAACTTGAGAGACGATTTAGTACAACAAAACGAAAGAATCTGATCTTGTGGTCTTTAGGAAAGTTGTAGGTACGCCTAAAAAACTTTCAATTTAACTTGATTCACTCCATTGGATTCCTAGATCGACAGTTATGCCCATTATACCAAACTGTCCCAATGTTGTCCAAGTCCTCATCATTCCCTCTTTCTTCAAAAATATTCGTCATCGAATCTTGATCGTTATGGGAAGATGAACTGTAAGGGAAGGAAAAAAAATATGGGATTTTTTTTTTTGTTTTTTTTATCAAGAAAAAGAAAGAGATCAACCTTGAACTCAGATACAAATCTGATGAAGAACTTTGTGCCTTTCGAAGCAAACTAAAGGTTCAACAGAAAATAGTAGGGTGGATCTTTCTCTTCTTGAATTGAGTTCACGTGAATGCCTCACTAAGAGCTCCAAGCAGCGATAAGCACTTGACTACCTTAGTAGAGGGCTTTCAAAGTACTCGACGCACAAGACCTCCAAGCAGCGATAAGCACTTGACTACCTTGGCAAAAGAACACTAGTAGATTTTTTCTTTTTTTAAAACCAACATGGCTATTAATTCCAAAACCATAGCAGCACCAAGTGTTTTCTACAAGTAAATCATTACAATCCAGAAACTCATGCACGCAAGGTGTGAGATAATAAGGTGTGGTCAATTCTGGACTAAGGGATGGTACAATATTACATTGAAGAACCATTTTTGCTTTATAAGCCCTAAAAACACTGAATGCTAGGTAAAAACTCAAGAATCAACCAAAATTTGCTTTTGCAGCTCTAATATAAACATGAAAGACTTGCTGCTAACAAGGGGCCGAAAGTTTTTAACAAACTTTTTTCCAGAAGCCACTGCAATGCTGTTTAATACAACTTGTTAAATCCATAAGGTGTCGTAGATTCAGAGGTAGAAATCCTTCTCTTTCAAGAGAAACGTGAAGTCAAGACATGATCTTAACCATTGCCACCCACAATGCCGGTGAACACTAGATAGATGATGAAACTCCACAACAATGGAACAAATTTGTTGATACGGTAACTAAACTAATCAAATAATCCACTATGAAAAGTCTTGATTCCCGAAAAAACCATGAAAGGTAAAAACCTCACATTCTATTTCAAAAATATATTTTATATCAACTTAATAATAATGTTGGTGAAATCTCCTTTATATAGATAAAGATTTCAGCCAAGACCTATTACAAATCCTAATTGGATTTGGACTCTTAAAGAAAGAACAAGTATAGTAAACTAATATCTAAGGTCCATAGCCCAGTGGGGCGATGTCCTGCCCACAACCTCAAGGTTTTGGGTTCGATACCCCCTCACTCAAGGGGAATTATTTAATTGCCATTTTCTTGGGTTCCCTTGTGTGGGTCTTCTACTCCTCTTTACGGGGCAGTGTCACGGGTCGTCTCTTGAGGTTCTTAGGCGAGCTTCTAGTTTTCCTCCATTGTGAGGCACATCTAGCCCCCCCCCCCCCTCATGGAGCACCCGCTCAGCCGGGCTTCTATCCGCCTTACATGGGCTCCTCCTCTGGTTAGGTCAAAAAATAATTAATAATATTAAAAAAAAAAAAAAGTATAGTAAACTAACGAAACAAATACTAACTAGTCAAATCCTAATTGGATTTGGACTGCAACTAAAGAACAAGTATAATAATTAACTGAACAATTACTAACTCTTAAATTAAATAACTAAAGAACAACATGTCCTTATTTAAGCAAAAATTTGGAATTAATAAAAGAACTTAATTAAATAATAACTAAGCATGGAAAAAAAGATTAAAATTCGCCAAAAAATCTGGACAGCTTGTAGATATGCCTCTTAGCTTTCCAATTCAACTTGAACTAGCTCCATTGGATTCCTAGATCGAAAGTTATGCCATTATACCAAACTGCCCCAGTGATGTCCAAGTGTTCATCATTCCCTCTTTCTTTAAAAAGATTCGTCCTCGGATCTTGATCGTTATGGGAAAATGAACAGTAAGGGACGGAAAATAAATGTGGGATTTTTTTTGTTTTTTATCAAGAAAGCAATAAAAGATACACCGAGAAAGAGATCAACCTTGAGCTCTGATACCAATCTGATGAAGAACCTTGTGCCTTCCGAAGCAAACTAAAGGTTCAACAAAAAAGGTGAATGCCTCAGTAATTTAGTTCACGTGATTGCCTCAGTAAGACCTCCAAGCAGCGATAAGCACTTGACTACCTTAGTAGAGGGCTTTCAAAGTATTCGACGCACAAGACCTCCAACCAGCGATAAACACTTGACTACATTGGCAGAAGAACACTTGATGGATGATGAAACACCGCAACAAGGGAACTAACTTGTTGATACAGTAACTAAACTAATCAAAGAATCCACTCTGAAAAGTATTAATTCTCGAAAGAACTATGAAAGGTAAAAACCTCACATTATATTCCAAAAATATATTGTTTATCAACTTAATAATAATGTTGGTGAATTCTCCTTTATATAGATATATATATTTCAGCCAAGACCTGTTACAAATACTAATTGGATTTGGACTCTTAAACAAATAACGAGTATAGTAAACTAACAAAACAAATACTAACTAGTCAAATCCTAATTGGATTTGGATTGTAACTAAAGAACAAGTATAATAATTAACTAAACCAATACTAAGTCTTAAATTAAATTACTATTGAACAACATGTCCTTATTTGAGCCAAAATTCGGAATTAATAAAAGAACTTAATTAAACTTGGAAAACAAGATTAAATAATAAATAAACTTGGAAAACAAGATTAAATTTCGCCTAAAAATCTGGACAGCTTGGTGTAGCAACTTGAGAGACGATTTCGCACTCTAACACGGCAGAATCTGATCTTGTGGTCTTCAGCTCCATTGGATTCCTAGATCGGAATTTTATCTCATTATACCAAACTGTCTCAATGTTGTACAAGTTCTCATCACCAAGGTGTTGGATGATGATACAATGTAGGATGAGTCCTTAAAGCGTGAACCCGTTCTTTTAGGGGGTGAAACTGAACACATGTGATGTACTTATTGTGTCGTCCTAGTTTAGACTATAACTAAGCCTGTTACAGTTATGGTCGTAGAGTCGTGACTAGATACTTGAGCTCGAACTGTGGGAAGTCTTGTCACAGCGATAGCTATGTTCGTAGTGTCTAAGCAATGTGTATAATCGTGTATACCGTATGGGCTGAGCATGGTGCTTGTCGTGCATTTAGTTGTGTAAGTTCTTAGACATGAAGAATATGGTTGTTTAGCTTAACTGTTGTTTTCAATTTGTTGTGTCATTTTTCGTATTATATTCAATTGACTGACACAACTATATGTCTGTAGTGCATGAGTAGTATGGGATGCTCATAGCATGATTTTCGATCCGTTGGTGTAAGATTGATGAGTATAGTTTGAACATGTTATTTGATAGTTTTTTATAAGTTTTAGTATGTGTTTGGAGTATAAAAATGAGTCTTTTTTGGTTGGGAATGTTTTGGTGCAAGATTGGTACACTTATGTACGAAGTTGCACTTATTTTTCTGCTTTTTTTCGTAGGTCTGGGGACGATAAATTCGTCCCGCGGGTACCTTCTGGCTCGACCGGATTATGTATTGTGGCTCGACCGCAGCCCTCTTCTTTCTCGTCTCGTCCCCGATTTCGGGTGATCACCGCCGACCGGGACTCACGAGTTAGGTCGACCGGAGGGTCACAGTAGTCGTGTTGTGTTTTTGTCTTGTGAGGTTTCCAACTCGTCTTTCTCGGTGTTCGTGTTCGGTGTCCTGTGGGACTTGTGCAAAGTGTTTATCAAGCATATTTAGTGTTACATAGTGTGTGTTAGGGGGTGTTCATGGTTCGGTTTGGTTCGGTTTTATATATTTTTCAAACCAAACCGAAATATTCGGTTTGGAAATTTTGAAACCAATCCAAACCATTTAAAATCTCAAACCGATGCGTTCGGTTTGGTTTGGTTTGGTTTGGTTTGGATTGGTTTGGTTTGGTTGCTCGGTTTTGCGAGACACAAAAATATTGATTATAAAATTTTAAAAAAACTTTATTTAATTAGTTAGTTGCTAAAAATATTAAAAAAAAAAAATATGCCTATTATTTTCTCAAGGTAAACACAATAAAGAAAACAAAATAATAAAACACAAATTCTTGGTCTTGATCCTAGCACTTTAAACAAATTACTTCAAAATCATCCTACAAGAAAAAAGAAAAACACAAAAATTACATAATTATTAGTTCAAAATAGTGAAATACAATAAAATCTTTTGGTAAATCTAAAATCGCATACCAAATGATGACTTTTTAATCTCTTAGTTTAACACTTGAAGAACTAGCACTTGAAATATTCTAGAATGAGATACAAAAGTTAGCAATTATACTAGAAATCAATTTAAGGAAAAATATATTTTATTGCAAAAAAGTCCTTTAATATATATTATATATATTCGGTTTGGTTCGGTTTGGTTTATAATTTTTTTTAAACTAAACCAAAAATTCGGTTTTAATTTAGCTCAAACCGAAACCAGTCCAACGCACCGCTCAAACCGAAAATTCGGCTTTGGATTGGTCTGCTTTCGGTTTTTCTTGAACACCCCTAAAGTGTGTTGTGTCATGTCAAGCATGTTTCCAAAAGGGGGTATTTTGGGAAATGGGAAACTATTTAGTGTCTACTTGTTGCCGCATACTTGTTATCATTTGGTCAAGACATTCGCTTCTTATCGTGCGGTGACGTGGATGTTGATCCCAACCAAGCGTTGTCAAAATCGCGAGTTGGAATCCAAAGGGTATAAATCGAAAGTTAAATCGCACTAAAAATCGCATCGTAGTTGAATCGTAAAAGATCGATGACGATCCGCTACGATTCAATATTGTCTCTTTTAAAAAATTAGATTCTGCCTAACAACATAATAAAAAATTTTGTTTTAATGTGAGAAATCCTCTCTACTTTTTTCTTTTGCTTGTGATTTAATTAGTTAGTGAATCATGAAGTTACTAATTAGTGATTTAATCATTTGTTATGATTTTTACTGTAAAAAAAATTCTATAATACATTTGAGAAAATAAAATCTTACTATTAATAATTGTTATAGGTGCAAGATTAATAAGAACTAAGGAAAAATATTATTTTATCATAAAATATTGGTTTAAATTTATCATAAAATATTATTTTAATAGTTTTGTTGGATCTTCCGATCCGTGCTACGATCCTCGTGTTTACGATTTTTGAGACCCCTTTCGTTCCGAGTCAAAATTACGATCTTGACAACCTTGATCCCAACTATTGTGATGATGCTTGGGATCAGGAATACGAGGAGTGATCCTAATCGGCTAGCTATAGAACTCTAGTTTATTCATTTATTTTATTTTAGCGCTTAGATTTATTTCTATTAATGTAATGTTGAACAATTTCACTTATAGTACATTTAATTCCGCTGTTTAACTATTGTTTTGGATTATTAATCATAATGAATTTCCTTTTAAGTAACTCTATTTTGTGGGCTTTGGTGTCTCATCGACCAATGAGACACTGCAATGTCATCACTCAGGTTACGGGGTTTGACAATACTTGATCATATTCATTGTCTTGTATTCCTATGTGTTGCATTTACACACATGAGTCATCTAAGTGATAATCTTCTAATTCATCTTATATGCTTAATGAAAAGATTGTGGTAGAAAAGTTTAAATTATTTGAGAATCTTATTCACCCCCTCTAAGATTCTCACCTTTGGGTATGGCAATTTGCAAATGTCCTACGGGTATTTCAAATTTATTTTTCTTTGTAGCAACTAGCCACAACAGATCCTTCAGCTCCTTATCCTTGGCATGGATGTGGAAATTTGACCTAAAGTGTTGGAGGCAAAATCAGTGAAAGGCTTTAGGTGGTTGCCATCTGTTTACGTTTGCGACCGTATTGATGATGCCTGGATGACGATCACTAATCAAGCAAACTTCAGCGTCTTGAACAACATGATTTCGGAGATTTTTCAGGAACCAAGACCATGTGGTTGTTGACTCAGAATCGACCAAGTCCAATTCAAGAGGTAAAATGTGATTGTTAGCATCTAAAATGCTTGCAATCAAAAGTACTCCTTTGTAGTTTCCCCTCATATGCATACCATCCATAGAAATTATAGGTCGACGCCACTTGAAAGGTTCAACTAATGGCCTGAATGTCCAAAACATGCAACAGAGGACATTTGGCCCATCTAGAGTGAGTTTCAGATAGTAGGCCCATTTGAAAACTTTATCCATATTTGAATCTCTCAGTACCAGCATATATCTTGGTAGTAATTTGAAAGTTGTTTTCCAACTTCCAAAAAGTGTCTCAATAGCATTTTTGCGGGCACACCAGGCTTTACAGTAGGTGAACTTTTGCGGGCATACCGAGCCACCGAGACATCTATCACTTCAGTCGGTTATGATACCCACATAAACTACACAAATAAATAAATATATATTAACTTTAATTATCACATATATTTAACTACAAACATTTGAATGAGAAAACAACATAAAATAATAACTTACCCCTTGAGTCTCATTCATTCCATCGATTTGATCCCGACACACCACCAATTGATGGTTAGGACATATTCGAAAACTCATAGGGAACTTCCATCTTGCCCTGAAAGCAGCACCTTCAAGAACATTGGTTGCAGAACTCCCCGATTTAGAGGGCGAAAAATGGATAGACGCTCTCATGCCCGCAATTGTAGAATAAAACATAACCAGTTAGCAAATTGAAAATTTAATTTCAAAATATTAGGAAGTAAAAAAATAAAATGAGTAAACTACAATTGTACCTAAATGAGCAAGCAATATCCACTAATGTATTTAGAATGGGCCTTTGCAGAGATGCATATCTTACGGTAAAGATATGCGAGGACGACGCTTGCCCACGAGTAGGTGGAGGTATCAAACTCTAAGCGTCGGAGTAGAAGCAGTTAGCGCAATTGTACCCGCGATGCTGACTTGTCCGAGAATAGCAAGCTACCCATGAAAATTAACGGTAAATTCCTTGCCCTTTAGTGAACCTCCACTATCCTAGCATCATTAAGCAACGACTCAGAAATATGTGCCAATATTTCATGTTGATTAAGGGCATTTCCCTGAAATGAATCCTCACTCGGTTGAAATCCTAAAATTTCCTTAATAATGCATATCCATGTTGATTTGGTATAATTCACTTTGTCATTTAAAGTTAGTTCATCACCATCGACGCGTATTCCAAGAAGGACTCCAACATCCTCCAAACTGATGATCACCTCCCCGCAAAGCAAGTAAAAATTGTGGGTCTCGAGGCACCATCTCTCAACTAGGACGATCACTAAAGTGTGATATACTTTTATGTTACCTATGCGACATAAATCCCCAAAACCAACTTTATCTACGAGATCTCTCTCTCTCTCTCTCTCTCTCTCTCTCATAGGCCGTCCAAAAGTTGCTATTACCACGAATAAAAGTTCAAGCTTTATCAAATTTCTCTTTATCTATACCTTGTCATATAGCTAAAGCTCTGTGATCCCGTTGTTTGTATAAAACACAAGAATCTAAAGGTCCATGATGAACAGAAGCAGGTGTAGCAAACACATCCAACATCTAAACATAAAAATATCAAAAAAGAATCCTAAGTGTAATCATTGTCATACATTACTAACAATATCAAAACCATAATATAAGAAAAACAGAAATTACAATATCAGACAATTAAAATATCCAAAATCACATTATCCAAAATAAATCACATTATCAGAAAATTACAATATCCAAAAAAAAAATAAAAAATCACAGAAAATCATAATCTCCAAAAATATTATAGAAATTACAATATCAAAATAATTGCAATATCAATATCAATATCAAAAATCATATTATCAAAAAAATAATCACACAATATCCAAAATATTACATAAATTACAAAATAAAATATAAAATATAATTTAATATATTATAAATAAAATTAAGAACATATAACAATAAATTAACATAAAAATAACAGATAAACAATAAAATACTAACAACAATTATGAATAATTCCAAAAAATCAAAGAAATAAAAAATTAAAGAAATAGGTGGGTACCAGCGGTGTGGAGTGGTGGCTGGTGGCAGGAGTAGGTGGGTATCGGATGGTGGGATTTTTTTTGTGAAGGGAACAAAGATAGTTTTTCTTTGTTGCTGTTTTTTGCTCTTGGCCGCAAGTGGGAGGAATTGATTGTGTTTTGTTTTTAGGTTAATTGGGGACGTATTTGTGAAATCCGTCATGATTCAAGATGGATTTCACAAATTCATCTTGGGTTGACGTTGACAAATTTAATACACGTCGATCCACTTCAGTCTATAACAAATTTGTAGAATCCGTCTTAGATAAGGTCGAATTTCACAAATGCGACTTAACTTTTTAGATTTGGCCCAAACTGATGCGAAATCTTGATGGGTTATATCAAGTTGATGGGTTATATTAAGACTCGGCTTAATTAGCAGATCTTTCTCTATCTCGAATAGTTTATGGGGGAATACACTTAACACAGTCCCGGAAAGGCTAAGTATCAACTGGAGGTTGAAACACCACAACTAGATAAAACCAACTAGTTGATACAGTAACTTAAAGAAATATGAACTTCAACCGGAAGTCATAAACAAGTATCAAAGGATTAACCTTAATCAAAATATCAATATATCAAGTCTAAGTTACATGGCTGCCCAAAGCTCTATTAAATAGAGTATTTCTGCTATAAGAGAACCAAACTAACTTAAACTAGGAAAAGGGAAAATAAGAGTCCTCAAGAAGTAGACTTTTGAATAACAACTCGCTATCAAGAATTACTCAAACAAGATAATAGGGACACGTGCCTATTATCTCGAGGCATAATAAAGAAATAACTACTAAATAATGTAAGAGTCCTAGTCATGACAGACTCTTAATAACAAACTAACTACCACACTGGACAACATGTCCTTTATTATAGCAATTCTAGTTGCTATACACTGCTAAAGTAATAACATAACAATAATAAATAATTAAAGTCTAGAATAGTCTAGAATAGACTTTAATATGTAAAAAGACTAAAATGCCCTTTTTAGCCACTTTGCTTGTTCGGGTCGAAATAAGTATCTTTGAGAGTTAGAAGTTGAACTTGACTTCATCTTCTAGATGTAGCTTGGCTTCTTCTTTAGACTTTAACTCTCTGATCAATGTAGCTAGTTCTTGTTCCATTTGAATGGTTCTTGATCTAGTCATTAGTCCATTCATGCTTGATAAAGGATGCGGGTAATGGTGTAGTCTTTCTAGATGGTCCCGTATCACAAACAAAAAAGCCGTCATGTCGTGCCGCATGGACATTTGTGGCGATTCTAAGGCTCCTGCTTCCCTATACTGAACAGTGGATTGTTCCGCACCGTTAGCCCGAGCGGCAAAATATTCTATGTTGTTTTGATGATAACAAACCATCGATAGTTCTAATGTTCATGTGAGCATGTTCTTTATAATAGATCTCTTAGCACTCACATCAACATTGATGAAAATGGTAAGTTAGCTTCTGTGTAAACTAAGGTATGTATATTACACACAAGAAAGCTACATATAATGGAAGGAAGGAGGAAAGGAGGTTGGTCGGGTTTTGTGGCTCTTCAAAGAGTCCCTAATGCAACGGCAAAAGAACTTATCATGCTAGTGCTTATGTCTCCCTGCTCCACTCTCGGTTTTATCTTTTAAGCACTAGTCTCGCTTCTTATATTTTCTTGTCTTATCTTTTGCCTTGCTTCCTTGCACTTAAATTAACCATATTCTATCTAATTACATCAAAGTTTGTCATAATCAAAAAGTGGGGAGATTGTAAGTCCCTAAGTGGCGAACGAACTCGCTTTTTGATAAATGGACAAACACTTGATGTTGTGTCTAATGTTTTATATCTTTGTGATAGAATATCTGAACTTATAATGGAAGCTCTAAGTACTTCAATCAAGCCATGATCAAGATTCAAAGTCATATTATTCAAGGATCATCTTTCAAGATCAAGATCGAAGACTTAGGCTTTGGTTAGATTAGCTTTGTCATTATAAGTCGCTATCTTATAAGCTCCGACCAATGCTCTCATGAACATAAGTTCTACACTCAAGTCTTGCATGGTTTCATAAACACGTTTTCAAAAGGCTAAAGTTTCAAAATGATTCTCATATGTGTTCATATCTCAAAAGCCTTTGTTTTCAAAGTATAAGTCTTTTTAAAAACGGTTTTCTAAATGCTCTTACTTGTTACATATCGAGAAAACCTTTAGACTTCAATAGATTTCAAAACGCGTGAAATATCAACATCTCTCAAAGCCGAGAAAGCCTGGCCAACCGAGCTCATCCTGATCACCCGACCATTTACGAGAGTCGACTAGCCAAGGCCTGGCCGACCTAAGCCTACCTCGGCCGACCGAGGTCTTCAAGTGGGTCATCCGATCCCTTGTTCGGTCAACCGAACTCTATAAAAAAACTAGCCATTTTTTTTACCGTTAAAGAGTCGCTTTTTCAAAGATATTTTGAAATGTATAAATACTCCAAAGCTAGAGAATGACTCTAAGCGTTTGCACATGAAAGATACATTGATTTCTTATCAAGTCTAAACACTTTCAAAGTAAAATGCACTTCATCGCCATGATCTAAATCATTCAAAGGTGTATTTCAAAAAGCAAGACAAAGCAGTGTTCTTCATATGCTCTAAAGAGTCGAAATTGATGTACTTAAAAAGGTATCTATCTTTCACTTAGTAAGAGTGAACAACCTTGTTTCTTATCCACCTTATTCCCTTTCTTAGTGATAGGGTAATTCTTGTAAAAGTTCTACTTAGCGTGGGCAAGTAACTCTTAGTGAGCTTTTGTATTGTGGTATGTTGTAAAACTCTTAAATGAAGTTAGCCACAAGTGTAAAAAGTCTTCTTAGCAGTTGTTGAAATCCTCGGCATGCGCTCACTGAGATTTGATGTAGATTCGAGTCAATCGAACCACTATAAATCCTTTTCGTCTGTCACTGGGCTTAGTTTTTGCATTTACTCATCTTGCTCAAACTTACACTAAAGCATTGAATAGATTCGAAAAAAGTTTGGCAAGATCGATTAAAACCCAATTCACCCCCCTCCCCTCTTGTGTTTTACACGCACCTAACCGCTCTGATGACGATTTGAACGATCCAAATTTTCGAGAGAATTTTATTTTATTTTTTTTAAATCCAACATGCAACTTTTTTTTCTCTTCAAATCGAACCGCTCAAACTATTATCCGACTGACTGAGATTGCTCCGTGATCGCTGCAAAATTTTCCCCTGCTCCGCATAGGAGCCTGGGACTGGATTCTAAGGCCATTCCCCAATAACCACTCGTGCCACTGTCAACTACTCAACGTCGTCAACTCAATTATTTGATTAATATATTGGCTTCAGCTTTCCTATAAAACCTCCTGCCATTCTTCTCTTTACAAATCAAAAGATCCACATATCATCTTCACTGAAGAGTGAAGACGCAGAACAAGCATATGATCAATCAAATTTAAAAGATTTGTAAGTTCTTCAACTCTCTAATTTCTCTTGTTAATTCCATTATCATCCGTGTTTATAATCTCTTGTTAATTCTAGTTGGTCTTCCTTAGTCTTTTTCTTAGAATAAATAGATTATATAGTGTATTTGTGGTTTGGATTATTATTCTTTGTTCATTTTGCTATAGTGGATGAATTTCAAGATTCTTTTTTATTTTATTTTATTTTATTTTTAAAGCTAAAGATGGTGAACCAGAACCACTAAAAAGAGAGAGAGAGAGAGAGAGAAACCATGATGTTTGTTTTCAGAAAGATTCTAGTAGGATATAAATAGTTTATGTTTGATTTTTTTTTTAAATTTTATAAAAAAAATGAATTGTTTTTAAAAATAAATTACAACACAAGAATTAAAATATAGAAATTCGCTTTTAGATAGGCTGAGGCCATGGGGTCCCTGGCCCCCCAAATTTTTTTAATTTTTTTATATACTAGGTGATATATCATCCAATAATTCAAAATATGAGAGATTTTTTTTATATACTAGGTATATATTATCCACGCCCCGTCAAAATTTTCGTAAAAAATTAGTAATAGGGTACATTTTCATATGCACTTTTATATCATTTTTTAATATATGAGCGAATTTTAGTTCGCCTCTTTAATTTTATTTTCTGGCTCCGCCATTGGCTGAGGCACTTTGAAACTATGAAACTAGTGAATAGTAAAGAAGAAAAGAAAAAGAATAATGAAGGTTTTCTTTGGATACTGAAGAATGAAGCAATAGAGTATATTATTCTTAAGAAGAATGCAACTCTGATTTCGGGTTTTCACGGATTATTTTATCTCCGGTTCCGATAAACCTGTTTTATCGTTTCAAATGTGAACCACTGAATGAAAAAAAAGGGAATTAGACTTTTAGAGGAAACAGAGAGGAAGAGAGAAAAAAGACATAAATACAGATTTTTAAAACAAAAAAAATAACAAAAAGTTATCAGGAAAGAGATCATTATCAGGAAAGGAAAATAGCATGCTTTGGCTAAATAAATATGAGAAAATCGCTATATTTAGTCAGTAACTATTTTTTTTTCTCTAAATAGTAATAACATTAATTTATATTACTTCAAGCAAAAATTATTTTATGGATATGATAAAATTAGTGAATCCAGTTAAATATCAGACCAAAAATAACATGGGATGATGTTAGGATAAGAGAGAGAAAACAGAGATTGAGTATAATAGATTATAAAATAAATTAATTGAGAGATGTTAATATTGATCAAAATAGTAACTTAGTCATTTCAAGGCAAATTGTTTTCGCAAAAAGAAATTTACTTTGGCAATATCATTACTCATTTCAGACGATTCCACAACCTGTCAAATGTAGTATGGTGTTAAATAGCTGACAAAGTAGCTAAATATGACAGTAACTGATAATAATGCAAAACAGAAAATCTCTCCGAATGGTTCTTTTCTTCTTCTTCTTCTTTTTTGACTAAATCAAATGGTTCTTATCTTGAAGAGAGATAAGCATAAGATTACCATACGATGTGTTTGTTGGACAGAAATAGACAAGAGAGAAAAGAATTCCAGTTATCTACTTTTTTTTTTGTTGAGAAAATTCCAGTTATCTACTACTTTTTTTTTTTTTGATGAATAAATGTATTATGTTCACATTTTCTTGTTCTTTCATATATATATATATATATATATATATATATATATATATTGATGCAATAATATTCAAATTTATTTAGGGTAATAATTTATGCCTAAAAAAAATTGATTAAAATTTCAAATTAAACATTATTCAGTACGCTTGATATAAAAAATTAATTAATTTAACGATTTACTTATAATTTTATCCCAAATTAATTAATTATTAGGCAAAATGTTTAGCCATCTAACCTTGCTCATTTATTTATTTGTGGCCAAATGGGCTCGACTGGTTGTTGTCGTTATTTAATTCACGTTACTGTAGCTGGCTGAGTGAGAGATAGTGTCAATCTTCCTGACTTTCACTTAAAATAGATATTGTTGTGTTTTCATTAATAAAAGATGTTACGAGACAGTTTAATAAATAAATAAATATCTCCTATATAAATTTAACGATCACTTTCATTTATGTAAGAGAATATTTAATTTGGAACGTCCCTTTCTAAAAAGGCAAAAGAATTTGATGATATATGTCACACCCCGTATCTAGGTGAAAATCTGGCATTACCTTATGTGTCAATGAGGCGCAGAACCCATAATAGAAAAAATAACGCACAAGTTATATTATTAATTAATGGAAAGGAAAACTAATAGTCTTACATTATCGGAATAAACATAAGTTCAACATTAAAGTAAGTGTAGGTTGTTACCAAGTGTTATTACAACATCAACTACCATAAATAAAGTAACAGTTCAACTACTACATAAATTAAAAGTCACTCATAATGGTCCCCCATCCCTGCACTTCCACATACTCATCCTCTAGCACATCATCATAAGCAAATTAGAGAAAGTAAAGACGTGAGCTATTTAGCCCAGTAAGCATCAACACTCTTGGGATAAAACGTCAAATAAGAGACAAATCCGTTTTTCCGACTTCCCAAAATCAAATGTGAAAACATGCAAGTTTAGGTTCCTTCGTACACAACACCATACACACTAAAATATCACAAAATAACCTCTAGAAAACACCAGAAAGAACTAGAACAAAACAGAAATCAAAATCACCAAAATGCCCCTCCGATCGACCGAGTGGTATCCGGGATCAGGACAGAAGCCTTGTCAAAAAGTCCGGTCGACCAAACAGACATACCTGGCCGATCGCAGTAAGCTCGTCAAGAGTGTTTTCAACCCAAATCGACCAAAATCCACCGTCACTATCCGCAATTGATCCTAGTAGTTTTTTTTCTGACGACGGCCATATGATCTCGGGTCGATCGGTCGTGCCCATTTCAGGGTAAATTTGTGAAGCTGCACTTTTCAAATCCCAGCCCCAAAAGACACAATTTTGATGCAAATGCATATATAATAACAATGCCCAAACAAGAACAAGTAAGCTATTAATCATACTCGTCGAAATCCAACATCTACACATCGGAAATTAGACACAAACACCACGAGTTGTTCAAACCAACAAAACGGACATACACATCGTTGGACTTTTCAAATATAATTCATGTTATGAACATATAATAGACAATAATTATATGTATAATTCAAGTCATCCTTAAGTAAATGTACACAATAATTAACATGTAATAGACATATAACACATAAAATCAAGTGGGAATATTATACACGTAAGTTCAAAAATTTCGATTATCACATATTTCCCTTACGTAAGTTTCGTCCCTCGAAGCTTGCTCACCTCGGGATTCAAAACATTTGTGGATACTTCAGCGAGCATCGTCCCTCAAGTTCTCTAATGGCCTCCCTTTCTGTGTGATTTGACCACTGTATCTTGACATAGGGTATGGTCATTCGTCTCACGATTTGATCATTTTGATCCACTATCATTACCAGTACCTTTTGATAAGACAAATTTTCCCAAAGTTTCAACAGTTCCGCTTCTAGAACATGACTAGGATCCAGCACATACCGCCTCAACTGTGACACATGAAATACGTTGTGTATTCATGCAAATGTTGGTGGCAAACGGTAAGCTAGATTCTCAGCCATTTCCAAAATCTCGTACGGCCCCACGTATCTCGGACTTAGATTCCCGCTCTTACCAAACCTCATGACCCTTTCGTTGGCGAACCCCGTAAGTATACCTTATCACCCATCAAGACTCAACAACCAATTAAGTCTCATATAAGTTCCTTTTGTGTGAAAAGTTACTTTAAGCTTTGGTGATCGGTGAAAAACTCACACGGTTCTCCATATAAATAATGTCTCCAAATCTTTAAGGCAAACACGATCGCCGCTAACTCCAAGTCGTGTGTATGGTAATTTTTTCTCATAAGTGCTTCAACCGCTTGGAACCATACGCTATCACCTTACCATTCTTCATCAAAACACAACACAACCCGATGCCCGATGCATCACTATAGATTGCAAAACCCTCGATTCCTCAAGTAGTGCAAAAATCAGGGCAAAGTGAGTCAAACGCTCCTTCAACTTCGAAAACTTTCCTCACATTATGTTCCCCATTCAACTTCACTCGCTTCTATGTCAACTTAGTCAACGGTGCAGACTTATTCTCGAAAAGCCTTCAACTAACTTTCTATAATACCCGACTAACCCCTAAAACTTCGAATTGTCGCCACTCGCCTCGGGTCGAGGCTAATAAACAATTTCTCGATCATACCTGATCCACCGACACCACTTCAACCGATACAACGTGTCCAAAAAATGTCACACTTCTCAACCTGAAATTCACACTTACTAAACTCGCGTATAACTTTTTTCTTTCTCAAAATCTCCAACGCCACTCTTAAAGTGCTTTTCGTGAGCTTCATCCGACGCAGTAAATAAATCGAATGTCGCCTGTGAAAATCACCACGAACTTATCTAGACAATCCTAGAATACTCGATTCATCATGCCCATGAAAGCCACTGGTGCATTAGTCATTCCAAACGGCGTAACAAGGAACTCATAGTGCCCACACTGGGTTCAAAAAGCACTTTTGAGAATGTCTTTGAATTTTATTCTAAGTTGATGGTAACCCGATCTTAAGTCAATCTTAGAACATACTTTCGCACCTTTCAACTGATCAAACAAGTCGTCGATGTGTGGGAGGGGATATCGGTTCTTAATGGTTATCTTATTAAGCTCATGGTAATCAATGCATATTCTCATACTTCAATCCTTCTTCTTCAAAAACAAAACCGGAGTGCCCCAAGGTGAGACACTCGGTCTTATGAACTTCTTGGAGCTGATTCTTCAACTCCCTCAACTCCGCTGGTGTCATACGATACGGGGCCTTAAAGATAAGCTCTGTACTAGGTTGTAACATCTCAAAGTCAATTTTTCGGGAAGGTGAAACACCCGACAAAATGGTCGGGAAAGACATCACCGAACTTCTCACAATAGGAACGCCCTCAAGTCGACTTCCTTCTTATCATCCTTCAAAGATCAGCAGTAAGCTGTAAAAGCCTCGCAACCATTTCGATATATTTTCTCGCTTTCATTGCCGAGATTATAAACATACTACTGACCACTCTTCTTCTTATCTCGAACCTAGAAATTCCACAATTCCCTAAACCCCAGCCACAAAATGTATCTTCCTTTCCCTGCAATCCACTAAGACATGATGAACATACAACCACTACATACCCAAAATCACATCAAAATCTACCATCTCGCAACCGCATAAGGCCGCCTTCTAGTACATTTGAGTCTATTTCTATCCGAGCACCCCCTTATGTATCAAATTAGACTCTAAATTTTTTTCCATTAGGCACCATTACTTTGTAAGTGTCCAAACAACAAGTAGGGAGGTCTTGAGTACTTTAGCAAATCTACTGGACACAAATGAACGGGTAGCTCCACAATGAAATATTATAAATGCAGTACTCGAGTTGATTAAAAGCGTACATGTGACCACATCGAAGCATCCCCGCTTCTTGTCGAGTTTAGGCAAAAACCGAGCATTAGGCTTCGCCTTGTATCATCGACCTTCAGCGTCGTTGTCAAGTCCTGCCTCGTGTTCCGATTGGCATGGTACACCGACCGACTCGATGTCCTACTTTCTCGCATCCGAAGCAAGCCCCCAATTTTATGTCTTCTCCCGCTTCATCCACAATTTTACTTCCTTCATGAAGGTGAAGTGGATTCATAGAAGAAACTCTTTCTAAACACCCATGAATCCTCAACAATCGATACGCTCACACTATGGGAATCGAATAATAGACGAAAAAAGTCTTACAATTTTTCGTTAATGGTTTCGATTCTGGATGTCGTGGCCGCAACCACCAAAGCCTTCCCTTGCATAATGCTCTCTACCCAGTATCCACTGGACGATACGAAAGCAAAGAAATGCTAACTCTTTATTTTTTCTCGATCTCGAGAAATTCTAGAGAGAAAGTGGATGACAAATTTTATTTCGGATTTCTTTTGTATCATGCTCAAAGAATAATTCATAGAGTGGGTTTCACCTAGAAGAGGATTATATAGGGCCCCGAGAGTTTGTTTCAAAACCAACTCTCACGTAATCCCAACCTCTTTCGTAGCGGGAGTTTTTATCGCATAATAACTCCCACGTAATACCATCGAAAGCCAAATACCGAAATTGCCTATCCTTAATCTCTAATTCGAATAATAACATTTTATCATTCTCAGAAAAATAAATGTCAGATACAATGAACCTAGACACATTTTTGGATTCATCGAATCTGACATAAAATTCGTTAACTTGTCTATGCGTGTGCCCCTCGTAGGTTCATATCACAATGGCAATGAAAATATACTTAGTAGTAGTATATGTTCATAAATCACAAGCGATCCTTAGCGGGACATCGTGACTCACCCATAGTGAATGAATGATTGGTGGAACCTAATCTCAATCCACTATTTAACCCTTTTTTTTCTCGCGATATCCAAATTAAGCATAAGACACGGTAGTAGTCACCTTTATAAAGCTTAATTATATTTCTGCCGATCTCCGTGTAGACTGCTCCAACAAATGATATTTAATAATCACTTCATTAAATACATTTGAAAGCACGACCATGCATTTAAACAGTCTTCCATATCGAGGGCCCACATATATCTCTCTCTAATAAGCGAGGGACAAATCCCTTCCAATGCCTCTCAATTGAAGCCACGATAAGATACTACATCCGATTATCACCGTATTAATTACTCGATTAAAAGTAACGCTCGATCGAGTCAAAATGTAGCTCCATTCATGCCGAAAATTATGGAGACATAAGGTCTAAGGATTCCAAATAGTATTGATGAAGTAATAATTATGACTAAAAGAACCATGGAGTATTACTTCTCTTTCTGATCACGTCCAATACAATATATCCCTCAATATGTATATATGATACGATTTGTATCCATTACAAATGATCAAGAAACATGATCATCAATCAAACATCATACTAGGTTTTTTTCTTGTATATAACATTACATAAAACTATGGACGAAAAGAATAGTAATTATATAAGCATATAAGTTTTACTATCAAATCACATATTTGATGTTCAAAAACAAAATTAACTGTTCAAATCACATGCTCAAAATATAAAAACGTACGACATATACTCATGGTCCTAGGTCACTACTAATAGAAGGATCAAAGAATGACCATATAATGCTAACTTAGAGAATCCTTAAATAACTTCTAAAAAACGCTAGTTACTTTCAAAACGCCTGCATAGGATATTGAGAGAATCTTCAACATATTCTTCTTAAAAAATTTAGTTATCAAATTAACTTATTCATTAACACACATCAGTTTCATATTTACGGACTGAGCAGCTAAATGCGTATAATTAAAACCACACAGATAGGACTCATATAATTATGTGAAACCTAACAAAAGAATAGCAGGTGTCTTGTGTCGTCCTCATTTTTTTGTCTTTTTTGCTTGATAGTTTTTGTGCTTTTCTTATAAAGAAGAAAAGAAAATGAAGACCTCGCGTGCGTTGCTCATCATTTTACTCCTTCAATTTCCAAAATATTCTTCACGTCCACACTAATTAAGATTTTTTTTAATTGAATCTAGTTATTAAGTTAAATGACCAAATAAATCTCTTTTGAATTGTCAGAAGGACGACATGTTTGTTATTAATGTCTGCCAGGTTTTGCTCCCAAAGAATTTAGATTTATGAACTTTTTGCGTTTTGTCTTGGATATTTTTCTGGTTCACTGGAAAATGGCACAAGAATAAATAAAATAGTATAATATTCATTTTTTTTTTCCTTTTAACAGATTAAAAGAAGAAGATAGACATGTCCCGTCCCCTGAATTTTAAGAATACTATTAGTGTATGGTTAATTTTATAGGTAGTTCGAAATTATTTTCGCTTCCCCCCAAGATTTTACAATATGAGAATTGAAGAATACTTTTAGATTTGAATGGACTTTTTAAAATAAGAATTGGATACCTATAAATTTTAAAAGCCCTCAAAAAGTACATAGAGTTTGGATTGAATATACCCCTATAAATCTATTATTCACCCCTATAAATTTTATAAAATTTTTAACTAGCTAAGTTAATAGTTAAATTATACTATTCCAGACAACAATTTTCTTAACATAGCGAGTTTATAAGTCACTTACATATGCTGCGGTTCCTTTGGGGTGCTCCGCTGCATCGGGTGACGATATAAGATTTTCGAATTTTATCTTATCTCGAAAAAAGTGAAAGAAAACAAGTTACAGCTTGTACATGCAAAAAAGTGATGTCTGATTGTATTATTTTGATCTTCAAATGTACAGGCAATTAATTAAGACAGACAAAATGGCAGAGGATATAAGGGTGAAGCTGTTGGATGAAGTTGAAGGTGCAGAAGACAATATTGACAAGGATGAGAAACTTGGGAACAAAATCTGGAAGGAAATAAAGAAAATGTGGATTGTTGCTGGTCCAGCTATTTTCACTAGATTTTCTACATTTGGTATCAGTGTTATTAGCCAGGCATTTATAGGACATATAGGACCAACTGAGCTTGCTGCCTATGCTTTGGTTCAAACCGTGCTTTTGAGATTTGGGAACGGCATATTGGTAAAGTTTTCTTGGACTCGGACAAATTCTGTAGTAAATAGTAATACTTAGTTTGGAATCGGATCTCCAAATTGTTTATTCATTTTATGAAAAAAGAAACATATGGAGTGATGATGCTTGTATACTGTGACATGAATTTAGGGTAGCTAGGGGGGAAGAAGCGTTTCAACGAGTCCAGCCACACCTCCTTCTCTAAAGAATCATTTCAGTTGAGGTGTAAACTGTGAGCCCGAGCGATTCCACTCCCATTCCTCCAAAACGATTTTTAGTTTTCATATCACTATTTGTATAGATTAAAGGAGATATGATCATGAATGAGCTTAATTTGTGTACATCCCTAGACATTGAATTATTTTATTCGAGCTCTGTGTGTTTGTTGCTTCTCAACTAATAATCAAATTGCAAAATCTGGTTCGCGTACTTTGAACATAATGCTATATCAGGACATTTAGACTCTTATATTTTGTGGTTTTGGAGCCATAACAGTTGCAGCCTTTTAGTACACTTTAAAATATAAACAGTACGATAATGGAATATGCAGTGCATCTCCAAGTATATCAGTACCCTTTTCTGATGAATGTGTCTGATAACTATGTATACTAATTGCATGCACGTACCCTTATAAACGTACAGGTTTACTGTGTATTGACATTATCTCGTGTATTAAAACGTGATGTAACATTACCAAAAAAGAAAAAGAAAAAAAGGTGATGCGGTGTGCCAACTGTTGCCACCCAAATCCTGTATATCTTGTAGTTTCATAGTTTATTTTTCTCATGTAGATTAAAAGTGTTACATAACTTCAAAAAATAGTAAGCAGATAAAAATGAAAATGTGACCTTTTTTATTTTCCATTTCGTTTCATTGAAAATCTGAATGTGCAGCTGGGCATGGCAAGTGGATTGGAAACATTGTGTGGACAAGCCTATGGCGGAAAACAATACCACATGCTTGGAGTATATCTTCAAAGATCATGGATTATCTTAACTGCTGCAACAACTTTGATCATACCAATGTTTGTTTTTACTACACCAATTCTAAGAGCATTAGGACAAGATGAATCTATTGCAGAGGTTGCGGGAACAGTTGCTCTTTGGTTAATTCCGGTGGTTTACTCGTTCATTCTATCTTTTACCTGCCAAATGTTCCTTCAAGCACAAAGCAAGAACATAATTATTGCATATTTATCGGCATTTTCTCTAGGAATCCACATTTTTCTATCATGGCTTTTAACAGTGAAATATAAGTTTGGACTTCCTGGTGCAATGACATCTACAATCTTGGCTTTCTGGATTCCTAATATTGGTCAACTTCTATTTGTTACCCATGGTGGTTGTAAGGAAACTTGGAAAGGCTTCTCAACTTTGGCTTTTAAAGATCTTTGGCCTATTATGAAGCTTTCTTTGTCATCTGGTGCCATGTTATGGTAATATGTTGTTGATTTGTTACGACTTACAATCTGGATTTATTTCTTATGCATTATTTAATGTGACACACTGGTTCTACATCTAGAATGTCTTAGAATTAGTGAATGGTATATAAACATATGAATAACCATTGATTGTCAATATGCATGTTGGTATAAGCTAGTACGGCAACCAAGTGTGGTAGGTTGTGGATACTGTTAAGTTTATGAGACGCGTTGTCGGACTCGCAAGCTAGAGGCGTGACATTAAGGTTGATATGAAAGTTGAATCGCCCAAGTTTGCTCGCTTTGTTCATCAGTTTGCTTGTCACATTAAGGTTGATATGAAAGTTGAATCACCCGAGTTTGCTCGCTTTGTTCTATCAGTTTGCTTTTGCACGTGTTAACTCCTTAAAAAAAGAATCACATAAAATTTGATAAGCATGTCGATTCATCTAAATAATTTATTTCATTTAATTATTTTTTCATATCCGGATGATTCTCTATATCAATTTTCTACCTCATTTTTTCTAATACCATTATTTGATGTTCTTTTTGCAGTCTTGAGCTCTGGTACAACACTATATTGATTCTTCTAACAGGAAACATGACAAATGCTGAGGTTGAAATTGATGCTCTTTCTATTTGGTAATCATTTGTTTTTTCTTTTCACCATTATTTTACTCTTTATCAGTAATCTTTTAACAGTAATTTCCAACTTCTTAATAAAACACATTCTCTTTTGTTATCTTTGCAGCCTTAATATTAATGGTTGGGAAATGATGATATCGCTAGGATTCCTTGCAGCAGCTAGGTAATTCGTTTCTTGTTCTATTTTGGCACATTACAAAGTCTTTTTATCATTTTGTGTGAAAATAACTCGGTCCTTCTAAAATCAATTGGAAATTAGAGGTGGTAATGAGTCTATAAGTGAATTCAACACTTTGGACAGTTTCAGTCCCACATATGCAATATGAGCCCACACATCCCGCCTAAGAACCCGCTCTTATACCATGTGAAAATAACTAATGTGCCTTCACATCCTCCCAAAACAAATTACCAATTAGTGGTATTAATTCATGAGCGTATAAGTAACTCGGACCTTCCTTAAATAGTCGATGTGAGACTTTATATGTTAATATTTATTATAAATAGGTACATTTAGATAAAGCCTATAGCGTTTTTTATGCATCATAGTACAAATTTCTATCGCTACAAGTTAACGGTTCATTGTTGTGACATCTTTGCACTTATTTCCAGTGTCCGAGTTTCGAACGAGCTAGGGAGGAGAAATGCTAGGGCTGCAAAATTTTCAATTTGGGTGACAGTGCTAACATCTTTTGTCATCGGATTTGTGCTCTTCATATTCTTCATTTTCTTTCGGGACGCGTAGCTTACATATTTACTGAAAGTTCTGCTGTGGCTAAAGAAGTTGCTCATTTGTCACCTTTATTAGCATTTTCCTTACTTCTTAACAGTGTCCAACCAGTTCTGTCTGGTAACTTTCTCCTCAACAAAAAACATTCATGCTTCTGTCCCAATAACAAAAAATACCGTCTAATTTACTAAAACAAAACCAGAACTAACTTCTAAAATATGAAAAATAAAAAATTATTGAAGGGGTTGCTGTTGGAGCTGGATGGCAGGGCATTGTGGCATATGTTAACCTTGGTTGTTATTACTTGGTTGGGATTCCTATAGGAGTCGTGCTTGGTTACATTATCAAACTTCAAGTGGAAGTAAGTTTTCATATTTACATCATTTGCTGTTATTTTATAAGGATTACAAACTATTAAGACTTTTTGGATTACTTTTTTCCTGAAATTCTTCCATATAGAATACTCGCCATTGAGTTTCTCTATTCTTCCCAATGAGATCATTCAAAAACTTCAATAAGGAAATCCTCTCCCTCTCTCTCCGCACTTATCTTTCTAATGATGCTTTGTTGGTCAGGGTGTTTGGATTGGAATGCAAATTGGTACTTTGGTCCAAACTATTGTACTTGTTATTCTGACATGCAGAACTGATTGGGATAAGCAGGTAATACTCTGTTCTTTCTCATATTTCTGTTTAAGAAAGCAAAACTTTTGGGTAAAAGTGGACTATATAGAAAACAAAAAACCCTAAATGTAATCTTTTTAGATTATATTTTTTTACTCTGGTAGGAGCAGCTATACGGGGTATCTATTTATCTTGTTAAAGGAAGTGTAAAATGTTTTAGAAATTTATTTCCAAGAAATTTATTTTCATTACAGATAGAGTCTCTATCAAGAAATTTATTTCCATTACAATGTGTAATGGAAATAAATTTCTTAAACATTTTACACTTCCTTTAACAAGATAAACAGATACCCCCGTATAGCTGCTCCTACCAGAGTAGAAAAATATAATCTAAAAAGATTGACATTTAGGGTTTTTTGTTTTCTAAATAATTAAATTTTTACTGGTTTACAGGTAACAACTGCTCAACAACGGATTAACAAGTGGTTTATAAAAGAAGAGTCGGATACAAATTCACAACCGACTTAAAGTTAATATGTTATGAAGAGAGAAGGCTGGTGGTTTAGAGGGATTCGATCTTGGCTGCTCTTTAATAAGAGTCTGGGTCGGGTCAAGAATACTCTCGCGGGTTAATGGGTCGCATTACCTTTAGCTATAAATAGAGAGTTAGATATTTTCCTTAACTACTTTTGACAAATTGGCAGTTACAGATCCTTTCCTTATCTCTCGATTCTCTCTCTCTTTTCTCTTTTATCTGTAATTCTGAGTTGGATAACAGTTAGGAGAGTGAATATACTTGTAATTCATTCTCAATTGATCAATAAAGACTACTGCAATTGTTTGTAATTTCCATTACATAACAAATTGGTATTAGAGCTCGATTTTGGAATAAATGGTGATTACAAGGAATCCGCTTGGAGAATCGCATTCAACGGTGCAACCGCCGCTTCTTCCAACACCGGAGCCAGTAGAATTTCGACAAACAAGTATCTAAGGAATAACCTTAACCAAAATATCAATATATCTAACGGAAAAAGTATGTTGGCCGAACCCTCCCTTAAATAGAGTAGAATTCGGTTCCAAGCAACAATAAAGAAGAGTCCTTGAAGAAGTATGACTCTTGAACAACAACTTGCTATCAAGTAAAACACTTAAACAAGATAATAGACAACATGTCCTATTATCTTGTATCTAGGCGGCTAGAAAGGCTAAAAATTAACTAACTATGTAAGAGTCCTTCAAGGAGTAGAACTCTTTAACAACTAGATAACTAACTTCCTTAACCATTATGGACAACATGTCCTTTATTATAGCAACTACTTGCTATAAGCGCCTAAATAAAATAAATAACATTCTTGAAAATAATTAAAGTCTAGAATAGGCTAGAATAGACTTTAATGTACAAAAAGACTAAAATGCCCTTTAAATTCGTCCCAATTCTTGACAGCTTGTTGGGCCAACTTGCACAACAATTTCGGATATCAAGAAGGAAGAATCTGATCTTGTGATCTCATGAAAGTTGTAGATCTGCCTCTTATCTTTCATATGCAATTGGAATCAGTTCTATTGGATAACTATATCGAAAGTTATGATCATTATACCAAACAGTAGGAAAGCTGTCCATTCCTTGTACACTTATGATACTTAAGAGGTTGACTTGTACAACATTCCTAGATGTAATTTAGAGTCCTCTTTTTATCTTAATACACGTTACCTTGAGTTGGGCAGCCCCGAGGTTGGTACCGCATCAATTACCAACTCATTTTTTGCTATGTAAGAATAGGAAACTTCAGGGCTTAGCTGTAACTATCTTGAAACTGTGTGAGAAATTTCATTTTGCAAGAATCGTTATCAAATGGGGCATTCCAAACACGGGTAATGAGCAAATGGCTTATAAACTCAAGTGTCGCACTGGGGGAGTACTCTTGTTACGTAATAAGTTCATTATAATCCTTTGCAGAGGAAATGATGAGCTTCCCTCACAAGTTGGAAAAATGGTAACCGAGCGAGAATCAATGATTATTAGAGGTCAACTACATGAAGAAACAGTGCGGCAGAGAGCAAATGAAATTTTCTTTCCATCTCGAAATGTCATCACTAAAGTTCAAAGCAACAACAGATCTTTGATGGAATTCCAAAATATTCAATCGTAATGCATGAACCCCGAAGGTCGAAAACAGATGTGGCGAAGGTGCAAATTGAAGCTATAAAGCAAAGATAAAAAAAAGGAACTACGAAATCGACAACGAAAGCTTTTAATTTTAAGAAAGAAGATTAGAGAGGGAGTAATGGATGTGGTAGAATCACCATACTACGCAAATGAAGGGCAACCAAAGGAAGAACGTAAAAAGCAGTCCATACTTCTCTGGGATGCATGTTCTTTCCTTTTATGGAGAGATGACATAATATATGTCTTTGATCCGGGGAAAAAGGAGAAGGTGTTACCGAGAAGATAATGATTTCATGAAGTAGAACTTTCTATTCATCAAGTCTTGAGGACAATACTTGTTTCAATGGGGGAGTATTGTCATGTTTTGCTAAATTGGGAAGAAGAAGAAGTGTCACAGCAACCATATTGTCATGTTGCTGAGAAGAAAGAAGTAGTTAAGAATTAGTTTGAATTAGAAAAGGAGGGAAAATTGCCAAATTAGGGCTGGGCTCGATTTGGGGAAAAGTTTAATAAAACGATGTCGTTCCATTTATTTATTTAAAGTCTAATTAAATAAAAAAAAGCGAGGTCATCGCAACTATCTTCTTCACCCCTCTCGCTGCGAAGGACAAAGAAGTGGAGTTTCTCCTCTTTTTGCGTAAGCAATTCCATTGGTGAAAGTGGGATCTTCAAGTCCCACCGTTGATTCCCCGGCAGAGGACAAAGGATGCTCGAGCTGGTCGTCGAGATGCATTTGGGAAGGTGAACCCTAGCTATTTATAAAAGTTTGCAGCAGTAGTAAAGGCATTCGGGATATTATAATCAAAACAAGTGGCATCGCCTAATCTTTCTCCCTTGTAAGCTTAGGTTAGGCTTTTCTTCTCTCTCTCTCTCTCGATTCTTTCTATCTCCTTCTCTCGATTCTCATTCTTGGTTACCGAATTCGTCGGGTTGGTTTTGCCTTCTCGGATTATTGCTCACAATGGTCCTGGAATGGAGATTGAAACTAGTTCGGGCTCTATTGTCTATCGAAGACCATCGCAGCTTGGAAGTTATTTGCTCGAGTTTGCTTCTTCCACCTTTATTTCTTAGTTATTTGAATTATCGTGAGTAAGGATGATGTTAGGGGGTATATGTACTTAGTTGAGTATTAGTGATGTATCGAGGTCTCATGGATTTCACATTTTGAGTTACTCGTTTCCAGCTTTAGTATGTTATTAGTTATTGTTAGTTGGTAATAGATGTTATGATATTATGAGATGAGCTATTGATGTTATTATTGTTCTTCGATGGATTATTGATACATGAATTGAGGATTTGGCTTAACGAAAGTGATATATATACATATAATCATTTTCTCGCTATTGATTTTGTTTGGGGGCTTTGGGCCAAATAGATGCTAATAGGATTGTTTGTCCGAGTTCTGTGTGAATCCTAGAGTAGGGACATAACAATCTTTCTCTATCTCGAACAATTTATGGAGGAATATAATCAACAATCCTCCCGTAAGGTTGATTATCAATGGGGGCTGAAACACCACAGTAAGTATAAACCAAACTTATTGATAAGTAACTCAAAGGGATGAATGAATTCTACATAGAGAATCAAACACAAAGTAACTAAGGAATAACCTTAAAATATCATATCAAGTCTACCAATAACATGGCTGAAATCCCTCTTAAATAGAGTGGAATTTCGTTGCCTAATTACCCACAAATAAGAGTCTTTTAAAGATTAGGACTCTACAACTCCTAGATAACTAAAAACACTACCTAACATCATAGACAACATGTCCTTTTATTTAGCTAGCTTATTTACGCCAACATGGATAATTAAAATAAACAATAAAGCTGAAAATATAATTAAAGTCATTAATAGACTTTAATTTACAAGTTGCCTAAAATACCCCTTCAACCGTTTTTCTTCCAATTATGTATCTTTCCTTCAAATGAGATAGATGGCTTTAATCCTTGTGTCTAGCTTTCTTTGAAGGTTTCTTTACCTCTTGAACCCTTAGATTAGCGACTTTCAACACTTGGAACAAAGGCTTCACTTGGAAGCTCGTATTTGGAATGTATGAGTTAAGGATGAGGTCATTTATCCAAATGACCTCTTTAAGCTTCATGTATGATCCCGTATCATATGTGATATATGTTAATCTGTTTTAATTCGATTATATTGCATAAACTTCTATCGCATGATTAGATCTGTTATTAATATGATTAATTACGCATAAACTATGATTGCATGTTTCCTGTCGTTAATCTGATTAACTACTGCATAAACTATTTATGTTATCGTATAAACCTATTTATTCGATTATGTATGTTAAAGCGATTGGGGGTAAAATCGAGCGTAAAAACTCATTCGATAAGCGGGACCGCTGATCGCTCAGCCGTAGTGGCAACATCCCCTAAGACCTTGTATTTGTACTTGTTACCTTATTTATTATGCTTTATGTGAGTTCTAGCATGGTGAATAGCATGGCCTACTATACACCCTCTTGCTTTACATTTATTGGGTTGTAATTTTATAATACGACATGCGAGTCATTTTTCAAAGTAGTAAAATTGGAATTGCTTTCTTAGATTAGTTTTATCGCTTTATCTTGAAGGTTGGGTACGCCCATGCATTTATGTAACAAGACTGGAGGACGCTAGTGTTAGTAGTGCCCTAGGACCATTAGCACATGTTGTGCGTTTTGTTATCTTTTTGAGCAAGTAATTGAATAGTTAATTTTGCTTTTGATTATCAAATGTGTGATTTGATAGTAAAACTCATTAGCTTATGTAATTACTATTCTATAAGTCCCTAGTTTTATGTAATGCTTAATTACTATGAAATAAAACTAGTATGATTGTTGATTGATGATCTTGTTTTACTGATCATGTGTAAAGGATACAAATCACATCATAGATGCAATATATAGGATACATTGTATCGGACGTGATCCGCCGTAGAAGTAATACTTCATGGTCTTAAGTCATAAGTATTACTTCCTCAATACTATTTTAGAATCCTTAGACCTTATGTCTTCATTGATTCTAGTATGAATGGAGCCACGCTTTGACTCGATCGGACGTTACTTGTAACATAGTAATCAATACGACCGATGATCGGATGTAGTGTCCTATCATAGCTTGAATGCGAGAGACATTGTAAGGAATTTGTCCCTCTCTATTATTAGAGAGAGATATCCATGGGCCCCTCGATAGGGAAAGACCGCTTTAAATGCATGGCCGTGCTTTCAAATGTGTTTGATAAAGTGGTTATCAAATGCTATTTGTCGAAAACAGATCTACCCGGAGATCGAGCATAAATATAATTAAGCTTAATAAGGGTGACGACCACCACGCCTTATGCTTAATTAGGATATCGCGAGACAAAGCGGATTAAATAGTGGATTGATATTAGGTTCCGTTGTATATTCATTCACTTTGGGTAGTCACAATGTCCCCGCTAGTGGGACCGCTTGTGATTTATGGACTCACACTACTACTAAGTGTGTTTTCACTGCCATTGTGAGATGTAACCTACGTGGTCACACGCATAGACGAGCTAACGAGCTTTATGTCCGCATTCAATGAATCTAGAATGTGTCTAGGTTCATTAGTATTCGACATTTGTCTTTCTCGGGAAATAATAAAGTGTTTATTATTCGAATCTGAGATAGAGGGCAATTTCGTATTTTACCTATAAACTGGGATTACGTGGGAGTTATTATCCGATAAGGACTCCCACTACCAGCAGAAGTCTAAGTGGACGTGGGAGTTGAGGACTCCCATTGCCGAGAGGAGTTGAGGACGTGAGAGTTAGTTCTGGGAACAAACTCTCACACCCTATATAATAAACTCTTGGCCGAAACCCTAGATTTCAATTCTTTTAGCCGAAATTAACCAAGAAACCCGAAATAAGATTTCAGCTCAGCCTCTCCCTTTTCTCTCTAATTCTCGAAAATGCAAAAGACGAAGAGCTAGCAATCGCTGCCCGCTTCGCCGCGTGGATACCTGGGTAGAGGGACTTTCCGCAAGTGGAGATCAATTGGTGGCGATTAGCATCCAAGAAACGCCATCCTCCATTCAAGAAGCAGCTTTCTTGAATCCGTGAAATGTAAGTTTTTACCGCTATTTTCGATTCGCTTTCATATGAGAGGATCTCTTTCAGCGAGGATCCATGGGTGTTTGGAACGAGTTTCCGCCCATGAATCCCTTCAGCTAGATCGAAGACACTATCCATGAGATGGGTATTGACTTAGATTGACCCTTGGCTCCCACAAGGCTCGTGGGAGTCATCATAGGATTAGGCCATGCTATCTCACGTTTACATTTACGTTTTATATCTTGCATGTGGTGCTTACTTTATGTCTTATGGGGGCTTAATTATTTTTACGTCACATTAAATTGTTTTAATTAAGTCTTAAATGCCTACTATATCCTAGGCACTACTTTAGCTTGGATTATCCTTTTGTCTGCTTGTCAAAGCAATAGATAAGTGGTTATCTAAGCAAAAGGAGATGGGAAAATAGTGATTTACATATGCTTAGACATGGTTTGACTTAACTAGGCTACCAAAATAGTTTTGAGCCTAGGGCATAACATGGGAAATAGCCGGGACATGTAAATGTCATTTCCATGGGTTGATTTTACTTTAATTATGGGTAATAAGCCAAAGCTTACTTATAACTATCGTAAAATGGTATTCTCCACTATTTATCAAGTGTTGAAATAGTGGAAAGTTTTTGCTCAAAACTAATTAATGACTTTGCAAATAAATTTTAATGTAGATAATGGCAACCAACACTTCACACAATTCATTGCGATCCGTTCTTGAAAAAGAAAAACTGAGTGGGTCCAATTTCCTTGATTGGGCTCGCAACTTAAGGATTGTCCTTAAGCAGGAAAGAAAGCTATACGTTCTTGATACTGATATTCGTGAACATCTGCAAACAATGCCCCTAGAGCTGAGAAAGATGCTTGGAAGAAGAATTGTGATGATTCTAACGATGTGACTTGTCTCATGTTAGTCACAATGAGCCTCGAGCTTTAAAAACAGTTTGAAGGGGTTGAGGCTTTCCAGATGATGAGCCAGCTCAAGGAAATATTCCAAGAGCAATCTATTGCCTTTTTAAACAAGAAATCTTCAAATCTATAAAAATCCTTTTGAGCGGAGAGCTCACAAGAGTTATACAAATCTGAAAATTCATTATCTTCCTTATACAATGCTTTAAGATGTTCGAATCCATGTAATTTAGCATGCATAATGTAAAGTAAAGTATACCTCGAGAGAGAGCATCGGCTACTGACATTTTCCTTACCTTTCTTGTATTTGATAATATATGGAAAGGTATCAATGAAAGAAACCCACATAGTATATCTCTTGTTCAACTTACTTTGCCCCATTAGATGCTTGATGGACTCATGGCTCGGTATGTATCACAAATCCTCTTGCGATCAAGTAGTGCTGCCATGTTTCCAAAGCTCTAACAATGGCATATAACTCTTTATCATATGTATGATAATTAAGTGAATCACCACTTAATTTCTCACTAAAATATGCTAAAGGTTTGCCTTGTTATTGTAAAACCGCCCCAATACCTGTCCCTGAAGTATCACATTCAACTTCAAATGTTAAATCAAAGTTAGGTAAAGATAAAATAGGGGAAGAAGTAAGTAATTACTTTAGCTTCTCGAAGCATTCTTCTTGCGACTTATCCCAAAAGAATGGGACATATTTCTTCACTACATTTATTGGGGAAGCAATCTTGCTAAAATCACTAATAAAACGCCTATAAAAGCTTGCCAACCCATAGAATGAACGAACTTGAGTAGGACTTGTTGGTCTCGGCCAATCTACAATCGCTTGAATTTTTGCCGGATAAACACTTATACCTTGAGAACTAACAATGTATCCAAGCAAGTTAATAGAATTAGTGCAAAAAACACACTTTTCAAGATTAGCATACAAAGTTTGGTCCCTTAGAATAGTAAAAACAGCCTTAAGATGTTCAATATAAACAAGTATATCATCAAAATAAACTACAACAAATTTTTCCAAAGAAATGTCGAAATATGTAGTTCATTAATCTCATGAAAGTACTAGGTGCATTAGTAAGACCAAAAGGCATAACAATCCATTCATATAAACAATATTTAGTCTTAAAAGCGGTTTTCCATTCATCACCTTCTTTCATTCTTATTTGGTGATAGCCTTGAGTTAAATCAATTTTAGAAAAGATTAGAAAGCCACTTAACTCATCTAGCATATCATCTAAACGAGGTATCATATGTCTATATTTAATAGTTATTTTATTAATATCGCGACAATCCGTACATAATCTAAAAGTCCATTCTTTCTTAGTTACCAAAATAACCGGACTAGCACATTGACTTAAAGATTCTCTTACTTGATCCTTCTCCAAAAGTAAATCAACTTGCCTTTGAATTTCTCGAGTTTCATCTGGATTTTCTCATTAGGCCGCACAGTTTGGAAGGCTTGCTCCCGGAATGAAGTCGATTTTATGTTCAATTCCCCTAATTGGAGGCAGCCCCTTCGACAACTCTTTGGGAAATACATCCTTGAATTCCTGCAAAAGATCAATAGCAAGACTAGGTAGAGAAGAAGAAGTTATATCAAAAGAAAAAGTGTTAGTGACAAGAGACCTTTCGGTTTCTTTAAAAGCTACAAAACAACAAGTTGCTTTGCTCGAATTGCCCTATCTACCTTTCCCGGATTGATAAATAAACACTCATTTCTCTCTTTTTGTGAGCTTGCCTTTTTTCTCACTAAGCTCACGAATTTTTGGTCCTTTTTTCCCTCGGATTTTACCTCATGGGTAGGATCACTCTTCTTTTTCAACTCGCTCTCTTTTTTTCTCTCTATTCTCGGTCATTTGTTTATGTACCTCACAAGCTTGACTAGGTGTTAAAGGATGTAAAGTGAATAAAATATTATCCATATATGGTAGCTTGGTACACATTCTTTCTCCCAATATGATCCGCACATCTATCATATTGCCATGGCCTTCCCAAAATTATGTGACTTGCGGTCATGGGCACCACATCACATAAAACCTTATCCTTGAATCTTCCAATTCCAAACCCAATCTCCACTCGCTTATCAACCTTGATTTCACCATTATTGTTTAACCAAGAGAGTTTATAAGGCATAGGATTTGCCTTGCATGTTAAATCAAGCGCGGAAACCATATCATAAGACCAAACGTTAGTACAACTTCCATTATCAATAATTAATAAACAAATCTTGCCTTTAACGTTGCACTTAGTTTGGAATAGGTTGCTTCTTTGTTGATGAACATCATCTAAAGGTTGTGAATGAAGTAGCTTCATCGTAACCAAAAGTTGATTCCCATCTTCCGGAAGTTCATCCAACTTCTGCTTTCTTCCTCAAAATCCGCCTCTCCGGCTTCGTCATCACTAACCCACGCTCCGTCATCCAACATGATCGTAGTACTCAAGTCCCCAGCAAAGTGTCCTTTGCCCTACATTTAAAACATTCCCGAGCAAGATTAGGAGTAGAATTTACCCTCGAATTGGATGAACCGGTTGTGATTGATGACTTGGCTAGCCCGAATGAACCCGTGGCTGATTATGTACCACTTTGTACCTCTTTTCCCTTATTTTGGTTCGGCAAAATAGTAGCAAAATTCTGTGGCTGATTCGGCTTTTTCCAAGCTTGGAAATTTGCCGATTTTATCTTTGAACTCTTTTCATTTTGCTGTCTTTTGATTTGTTCGGCATATTACACCATAGATGTAATATTATCAAGGTTAGCACGTTCTACCTTTGAACGAATTTTATCATTTAGACCAGCCAAGAACCGCGCCATTGTTGCCTCATCACCCTCTTGCATGTCTGCTCTAATCATCGCAATTTCCATCGCCTTGTAATATTCATCAACCGAATTGTCTCCTTGCTTCAATCTTTGTAAGCGGTTTTAAAGTTCCCTTATGTAATTTTGGGGAACAAAATGATGCTTCATCACCGCTTTCATCTCATCCCACGTATCAACTTCTCTTTGACCAACCCTTGCCCTTGTTTCGGATTCTTTGTCCCACTATATGGATGCATAACAACAAAACTCCATGGCTGCCAATTTTACTTTCTTTTCCTCAGAATAGAAGTGGTATCAGAGCAAAAGGTTCATCTCTGATACGGGACCATCTACGGGCTGCCTTAAACAACGCATCCCTTATCAAACATACAAGGTCCAATGACTAGACAAAGAGCAAGAAAAAGTGGCTCAAATCATGTCTACTTTGATCCAAGAGTTGAAGGCTAAAGAGGAAGCTAAACTACATCTAGAAGATGATATTCAAGTTCAACTCTTAAGTTTACAAAAAGGGAATTTTAGTCTTTTTGTACAATTAAAGTCTATTCTAGACTTTAATTATATTTTCAGCTTTGTTATTTACTATTTTAGGCGTGTATAGAAATTGTTGCTATAATAAAGGACATGTTGTCCATGTGTTATAATGGTTAAGTGGTTAGTTGTTGAGAGTCCTAATTCTTCAAGGATTCTTCACATGTTTACTATTTTTAGCCATGTTGGCAGCCTAGTATTATTAGTGTTTGCAAGATAATAGGACATGTTGTCCATTTTCTTAGATAGTGTTTTACTTGATAGCAAGTTTGTTGTTAAAGAGTTCACTTCTTCAAGGACTCTTCCATTCTAGGGCTAGATAGCCGAAATCCCACTCTATTTAAGAGGGATTTCGGCCACCATTGTAATTACGTTAAATATATTGATATATTTGTTAAGGTTATTCCTTAGATACTTGTGTTTGAACTTCTTATAGAATTCATTAATTCTTGAGTTACTGTATCAACAAGATAGTTTCGCTTGTTGTGGTGTTTCAGCCCCCATCGATAATTAGCCTTCTTTAGAGTTGCGTTGATTATATTCCCCTTGGAAACTAGTTCAAGTTAGAGAAAGATCCATTTTAAACCTTTTAGTGTCGAATCTTGATAATCTTTATCACGGTTCCGCATCAAGTGTTATCAGAGCAAAATGTTTATCTCTATCTTGGTGTATCTTTATCGATTTCTTAATCTTCTTTGCTTGAATTGACTAAAAAAAAACCATACGGTTTAAAAAAAGAAAAAGCAGCCCGATTTATTTAGACAAGGATCAAGCCAAAAGCAAAACTTCTTGGTTCATAAGAACATTCAAGAATTGGCTCTTGTTCCCCTTCTTCTTGAAGTTGTCGTGCACATACCCATATATCAAGGATTGAAGCGTCTTTCAAACCTCGAGTTCTTGATACCGTATGCCAAGAAAAGGGTTAGTCTTTGAGAAAAGAAAGTAAAAGAAGTAAAGAAATCAAGTTCCAAGAAAATCAAGAAGCGTAAAGATTGAAGTTTTTTTAAAGATTACTCTTTTATTTCTTTCTGACCTTTTTGTTTAGGTCAAGATAGGTATTATTTCCTTTATTTTCAACTTTGTCTCAACGTAACAAGTTAGGAATCCTTCATTCATCTAGAGTTGAAGTTCTTGGCAAGTATTGTTGGAATAAAGAGTGATTTTGTTTTTCTATCTAACGGTTTGAGTGTTTCTTTTTCAAGATTAACATGTCTTTTCATGAAGGTTCATCGCAGCAAGATGCCATTATAGGTGATCAAAGATTATTCATGGATTCAATGCAACAAACATGAAGAGAATGATGCAACAAATGGATGACATTCAAGAAAGATTGGGAATTCTTGAAATTCAAAGGCAACCTAGAAGAGGTAAAGCAAGTGATGTTGATGTAGGGAATGATGATGGAGAGTCACATGAATCTAATGAGCCTATGAGGGAAAAACTTTCGGCCAAGAATGGAATTAAATCCAAACTTGCCGAGAGGTCCAATAAGAATGGAGGATAATCTTGCTTATGAACCGAGAATGGGACATCAAGCTCAAAGGTATGATAATAATGTTGGTGCAATCAAGACAAAGATCCCATCTTTCCAAGGTACAAACGGGCCTGAATTATTTTTAGATTGGATTCGTAAAGTTAACCATGTTTTTGCTGTTCACAATTATTCCGAGGAAAAGAAAATTAAATTGGCAGCCATGGAATTTGGAGAATATGCATCAATTTGGTGGGATAAAGAGGCCGACACAAAGAGAAAGATTGGGCAAAGGCAAATTGATACTTGGCAAGAGATGAAAGCGGTCATGAATTTGAGATTTGTTCCTCAAAGCTACACTAGAGATCTATACAATACTTTGCAAAGATTAAGTCAAGGAACAAAGACCGTTGATGAATATTACAAGGAGATGGAGATTGCGATGATTAGGGCGGATATTCGGGAAGATGATGATGCTACATTGGCTCGGTTCTTGGCTGGTCTAAATGACAAAATTAGACCTAAGGTAGATCGTGCTAACCTTGGTAATCTTCTTTCTATGGTTTATTATGCAGAACAAATTAAGCGCATGAAAGTACTAGTAATAAAGGTGGCGGCTAGATTAGATTCTAACTACCAAATCTATGAAGAGTCCTAGTTGCATTAGGACTCTTTATTAACTAACTAACTAACACATGGACAACATGTCCTTTATTAAATAACACGGCTGGAATATGAAATAACAATACTAAAAAATAGTTAAAGTCTAAAATAGTCTAGAATAGGCTAGAATAGACTTTAATATGTAAAAAGACTAAAATGCCCTTTTAGCCACTTTGCTTGGTTGAGCCGTGTTGAACACTTGTAAAACTTAAGAGGGTGAATTGAATGTCTTCTTCTAGTTGAAGATTAGTTTCCTCTTTAGTTTTGATACTTCGGATCAATGATGATACTTTGTCAATTGTCATCTTTGCCCTTGATCTTGTAATTGGTCCTTGAAGGTTCTTTAAGGGATCTTTGGAGTAGGGCTGCCCTTGGTAGGATCTCGTATCAACGAGTCTTGGTGATGTGAAACCGTGATATTTTATATCAAGGTTCGGCTTTTAAGCGGATCTTTCTCTATCTCGAAATAGTTTCTATGGGAATACACTCAACACAACCCCAGGGCAAAGCTAAGTATCAATGGAGGTCGAAACACCACAACTAGAGAAACAAGCTAGTTGATACTCGTAACTCAAAGAATATGAAGTTTTACCGGAAATTCATAAACAAGTATCAAAGGAATAACCTTAATCAAAATATCAAGTCTAACTATAAAAGATGGCCGAAATCTCCCTTAAGTAAGGTGAGATTTCGGTTACAACCATAAAGGGAAATAAGAGGCCTTGAAGGATTAGGACTCTTGAAAACAAATAAGAGTCCTTGAAGAAGTAGGACTCTTAAATAACAACTTGCTATCAAGTAACTACCTAAACAAGATAATAGGCACATGTTCCTATTATCTTGGCGGCTAAAATAAAAGCAACTACCAAAACTATGAAGAGCCCTAGTTGCATTAGGACTCTTATTAACCAACTAACTAACACATGGACAACATGTAATTTATTATAGCAACTTGGCTATTACACAGCTAGAATAGAAAATAAATATGTTGAAAAATAATTAAAGTCTAGAATAGACTAGAATAGGCTAGAATAGACTTTAATGTGTAAAAAGACTAAAATGCCCTTTTTAGCCACTTTGCTTGTTTGGGCCAATTTGAATGCCTTCAAGAGTTATTAGTTGTAATTGAACTTCATCTTCTAGATGTAGCTTTGATTCCTCTTTGTGCTTTAGCTCTCGGATCAATGTAGACAATTGTTGATTCACTTGCTTAGTTCTTGATCTAGTCATTGGTCCTACGATGTTGGATAAGGGATGCCTTATATGAGGCAGCCCTCTAGATGGTCCCGCATCACTTGGTACTTTGTACCTCGGTTCTTCATCAACTTTGCTCCGGATTGTCCAAATAAGAGCGTAATGATCATGTTAGATGACTGGGACATGTGTTAGTGATGATGAATCCGAAGAGGCTATTTTGGATGTTGAAACCGAGAGCATGTATGCACAATCGGAGGATGGAAATCTTCTTTTGGTAAATATGAAACTCTTACATTCACAACCATTAGATGATTTGCATCAACAAATGAGCAACCTTTTTCAGACAAAGTGCAAAGTTCAAGGCAAGAATTGTTTATTTATTATTGATAATGGAAGTTGTACTAATGTTTTCTCCCGATATGGTCACCGCTTTAGATTTACCTTTGAAAGCACATCCTATGCTATATAAGCTTTCTTGGTTAAACAATAGTGGTGAGATTAAAGTTGATAAACAAGTGGAGATTGAATTCTGCATTGGGAAATTTCAAGACAAGGTTTTATGTGATGTGGTTCCTATTACCGCTAGTCACATTATTTTGGGAAGACCTTGGCAATATGATAGGTGTACAGATCACATTGGTAGAAAGAATGTCTACATGGCCACATTGGATAACATTCATTTTACATTACATCCTTTGACACCAAGTCAAGTAAGTGAGGTTAAAAAACAATTAGCCGAGAATATAGAGAAAATAATTAAAGAGAGTGAGTTGCAAAAAAATGAGTTATCCTACCCATGAGGTAAAATCCGAGGGAAAAAGGACCAAAAAGCCGTGAGCTTAGTGAGAAAAAAGGCAAGCTTAGCAAAACGAGTGATCCAAGTCATGTTGCTAATTTATTTCTCAAAGAGGTGGTTCGGCTCCATGGGATTCCGAAAACCATTGTGAGTGATAGGGATGTAAAGTTCCTAAGTTACTTTTGGAAGACATTATGGAGTAAGTTGGGGACTAAATCTATTTTCTACATCAAGTCATCCACAAACGGATGGCCAAACCAGGTAACAAATAGGACTTTAGGGGTACTTCTTAGAGCTCTCTCTAATTCAAAGGAACTTTAAAAGGTGGGAATATTGTTTACCTATTGCTGAATTTGCTTACAATAGGACTTTGCATTCTACTACAAATAATTCTCCATTTGAAGTTGTTTATGGCTTTAACCTCTTAATCCCTTTTGTAAGTCCTAAGGGCGAACGAACTCGGTTTTTGATAATGGACAAACACTTGATGTTGTGTCTAATGTTTTATATCTTTGTGATAGAATATCGGAACTTAAAATGGAAGCCCTAAGTACTTCAATCAAGCCATGATCAAGATTCAAAGTTATACTTAAAGGCGCATCTTGTCGAGATTGAAGATTGAAGACTTAGGTTTGGTTAGAATAGCTTTGTCTTTAATGGTCTTTATCGTATAAGCTCTAACCAATGCTCTAATGAACATAAGTACACAACACTCTAGTCTTGCATGTTTTCATAAACACGTTTTCAAAAGGCTAAAGTTTCAAAATGATTCTCATATGTGTTCATATCTCAAAAGCCTTTGTTTTCAAAGTATAAGTCTTTTAAAACGGTTTTCTAAATGCTCTTACTTGTTACATATTGAGAAAACCTTTTAGACTTCAATAGATTTCAAAACGTGTGAAAAATCAACATCTCTCAAAGCTCAGGAGGTCGGTCGACCGAGATTAGCTCGGATCAACCGAAGAGAAACAGAGAGTTGAACCTTTTGGAAAATGGGGAGTTCGGTCGACCTAGGGTTAGGGTCGGTCGACCGAGGTTGGCTAAGGCTCAACCGAAGTGAGCTTCGGTCATCCGAGGTCCTGTGTTCGGTCAACCGACCTTTGCGATTTCTAGCCGTTATATGACCGTTGCAGAGTCGTTTTTCAGCCTATTTTGAAATGTATAAATACTCCAAAGCTAGAGAATGACTAAAAGACTTGCACTTAAAAGATACATTGATTTCTTATCAAGTCTAAACACTTTCAAAGTAAAATGCACTTCATTGCCATGATCTAAATCATTCAAAGGTGAATTTCAATAAGCAAGACAAAGAGTGGAATTCATATGTTCTAAAGAGCCAACAATTCTTGTACTTCAAAGGTGTATATATATATATATATATATATATATATATATATATATATATATATATATATATATATATATCTTTCACTTAGAAGAGTGAACAACCTTGTTATTTAACCCATCTTATTCCCTTTCTTAGTGATAGGGTTAATCTTGTAAAAGTCCTACTTTGTGTGGGCAAGTAACTCTTAGTGAGTTTGAGTATTGTGGTTGTTTTGTAAAACTCTTAGTGAGTTAGCCACAATTGTAAAAAGTCATCTTAGTGAAGTTGTTACAAATCCTTGGGTGCGGCTCAAGGTAGTGGATGTAGATTCTGAGTGAATTGAACCACTCTAAATCCTTTGTCTTGTGTTTGGTTTTAGTTTTGCTTTTGTTCATCTTGCTCAAACTTACACTAGCTTTGAATAGATTCTAAAAAGTTTGCAAGAGTGACTAAAACCCAATTCACCCCCCCTCTTGTGTTTTACACCTTTAGATCTAACTCCTTTACCTGTTGATGAGTATTATAATGTTGAAGGTGATTCTTGGGCAGAATGTATCCAAGAGATTCATCAACAAGTTCAAAAGAATATTGCAAAGCGGAATGAACAAATGGCAAAGAATGCCAACAAAAGCCGCAAGCACGTTTCCTTTGAACTCGGAGATTGGGTTTGGTTACACCTTAGGAAAGACTGATTTCCTAATGAAAGAAATAGTAAATTGTACCAAAGAGGCGATGGGCCTTTTCAAGTTATTGCTAGGATTAATGATAATGCTTACAAGATCGACTTGAAAGGTGAGTGTGGAGTACATTCTATTTTTAATGTTTCTGACTTGTCCCCTTTGATTTTGACACAGATTATGTTGAAGATGAAGATTCGAGGACGAATCATGCTTTTCAAGGGGGAGGGGATGATGAGGGAGCATCCAAGGGGCTTCCCTATTCAAAGGATCCATTAGTCAACCTTCAAGGGCCTATGACAAGATCAAGGACAAAGAAGACTTTAGATAAAATTGCAACATTGATCCGAGACATCAAAAGTAAAGAGGAATCTAAACTTCATCTAGAAGAAGATATTCAAGTCAACCTCGTAAGTTTACAAAGTATTCAATTCGGCCGTATCAAGCAAAGTGGCTAAGAAGGGCATTTTAGCCTTTTTATACATTAAAGTCTAGAAATTATATTTTTAGCTTTCTATATACTATTTTTAGCCATGTTAGCCGCATATTAGTAGCGTTTGCTAGATGATAGGACATGTTGTCCATTATCTTAGATAGTGTTTTAGTTGGTGATACGGCACCAACCTTGGGGCTGCCCAACTCAAGGGAACGTGTGTTACGATACAAAGATTACTCTAAATTACATCTAGGAATGTTGCCCAAGTCAACATCTTAAGTATCACAAGTGTACAAGGAATGTACAACTTTGCTACTGTTTGGTATAATGGTCATATCTTTCGATATAGGTATCCAATGAAGCTGATTCCAGTTGCATATTAAAGACAAGAGGCAGATCTACAACTTCTATGAAGATCACAAGATCAGATTCTGCCTTCTTGATATCCGAAATAGTCGTGCAAGTTGGCCCAAACAAGCTGTCCAGAATTGGGACGAATTTAAAGGGCATTTTAGTCTTTTTTCACATTAAAGTCTATTCTAGACTTTAATTATTTTTAGCAATGTTATTTACATTATTTTAGGCGTGTATAGCCGAATTCTAGTCAATAAAGGACATGTTGTCCAAATCATATTAGGTAATGTTTTGTTTTAGGAAGTTTACTTAATTTAGGATTCAAGAGTCCTACCTAAAGTGGACTCTTCCTTATTTGATGCTTGGAACCGAAATCTTCCCTCTACTTAAGGGAGATTTAGGCCAACATATTACTTAGACTGGATATATTGATATTTTGATTAAGGTTATTCCTTTGATACTTGTTTATGAATTTCTGGTAGAACTTCATATTCTTTGAGTTACTGTATCAACTAGCTTGTTTCTCTAGTTGTGGTGTTTCAGCCTTCATTGATACTTAGCCTACTCGGGGTTGTGTTGAGTATATTCCCATAAAAACTATTTCGAGATAGAGAAAGATCTGCTAAAAAGCCGAACCTTGATATAAAACATCACGGTTTCGCATCAAGTGGTATCAGAGCAACAGGTTGATCTCTATTATGGTGTACCTTACATTTTCAAAAATTTCTTGTTTGCTTGGAATAGACCGAGAAAGATAACAAAAAAATATTACTACCATACGCAAAAGCCACCCGGAAGTAAAGAAATTGGCAGCCGGGTTATCCTCGTTAGACACGGATCAAACCAAAAGCAAACTTCCTTGTCCGCTTGGACACAAAGGAATTGGCTCTTGTTCCCTCTTGTTCTTGAATTAGTCGCCATCAAACTCATCAAATCAAGGTAATATCTTCCTGACACGGAGTTCTTGATAAAGGCGGCCAAGAAAAGAGTAAGTCTAAAGGTAAAAGGTAAAGAAAGAAAGAAATAAATCAATTTTAGAAAGATTTTAAATTTTCGGTTACTGTTCACAGCACTATTCATCCGAGATTTAAAAGCAATTTTCAAGAAAATCAAGAAACGTAAAGGTCACATCTTTTTAATGATTACTCATATTTTTATTTCTTAACTATTTGTGTAGGTCAAGATAGGAATTCTTTCCCCTATTTTTTCAGCGTTTCCTCGACACAACATTAGGAACCTTTAAATTCATCTAGAGTAGGAAGTTCTTGACAAGTATTTGTGGAATTTTGGGCACAAAATTTTCGTGTGAATTTTTTTTTTCTACTAACGATTTGTGTGATTCTTTTTCTTTGCAAAGATAATGTCTTTTATTGAAGGTTCATCACAGCAAACTGATATTGAAGCGGATAATGATGACTCAATATATTTTAGTGAGGAAGAAACCGAGGAGGCAAATTGGGAATTTGAGGCCGAAAGTTTTGAAGTTGAATCCGAGAGCAATACAGATCTTCCGGAGATTGATGGTAATTTACTTTTGGTCACTATGAATTTACTACATTCTAAACCATTGGATGAATTACATCAACATCAAAGTAATCTATTTCACACAACGTGCAAAGTAAAGGATAGAACTTGTTTAGTGATCATTGATAATGGAAGTTGCACTAATGTTTGTTCGTTTGATATGGTAAATGCGTTGGATTTGCCTATGAAACCACATCCTATGCCATATAAGCTTTCATGGTTGAACAATATTGGAGATATTAGGGTGGACAAACAAGTTGAGATAGACTTTAGTATTAGAAGCTTCAAGGACACGGTTATATGTGATGTGGTACCTATGACCGCATGTCACATTATTTTGGGAAGACCATGGCAATACGATAAGTATGCAAACTATTGCGGAAGGAAGAATATCATTACGGTGTCAAAAGGTAAAATTCGACATTCTTTACATCCTATGACACTAAGTAAGGTATGTGAGATACAAGAAAAATTAGCCGAGGGTAGAGAGAAAAGATTAAAAGAGAGTGAGTAGAAAAAGAAGAGTGATCCTTCCAAAGAGGTAACAACCGAGGTAAAAAGAGTGGAAAAAGCCTCAAGCATGGTAAGAAAAAAGGCAATAGCTCAAAAAGTGAGAAAATAATGTTTGTTCATTAAATCCGGAAAGGTAGTTAGGACAATTCAAGCAAAACAACATGTTGTTTTGTTAGATTTGCAAGGAACCGCAAGGAACCTATTTACTAACACTTTTTCTTTTACTCTAACATCTTTTTCTACATCTAGTCTTGCTATTTTTCAGAAGTTTCATGAAGTCTTCCCTAAGGAGTTGCCGAAAAGGTTACTTATTAGCCTTCAAAATCGTTAAAGGTATAAACCATCTTCGGGTACAAATCAGTAAATTCAAAACCAAGGTGAGTTAATTTGTGCAGAGAAGGAGGTAAGTAAGTCTTTACGTCCTTATTTTAATCCGGTAAATATTGAACCTAAGCATGAAAGGACTTTTAGAACATATACGGATAGTCTACATGTTAATCACATAACTTTTCAGTATAGACATCCAATTTATTGCTTTGATAAAATATTTATTAATAGTCAAAACCAAGAACATGTTAGTACACATCTTAGGGCTATTTTTTCTATTATAAATACACAAACCTTGTATGCTAAGATGGATAATTATATTTATTACACTCATTCTATTAATCTTCTTAGTTGCATGTTAAGTTTACAAGGTATTCAAGTTGAACCGGCAAGAGGTAATACAATTGAGGAATGGCTGAATTCAACTAGGGCAAATAAAACTAGATCAACATTTGAGATGGCAAGTTTTTATACACGTTTTGTTCATAATCTTAGCAAGCTTGCAGCCTTGAATCTGAGGAAGAAAGAAGACTTTAATTGGGACAGCCGCCATAAGATCAAGTTAAAAGGTAAGTAAGTACGATGTAATTTCTACTTTCTATATTCCTAACTTGCCCCCTTTTATTCATTTTTCAGATTCTAAAGCTGATTTTTGGGATGATTCGAGGACGAATCCTTTTCAAGAGGAAGGGGATGATACGGTACCAACCTTGGGGCTGCCCAACTCAAGGGAACGTGTGTTACGATACAAAGAGGACTCTAAACTACATCTAGGAATGTTGCCCAAGTCAACATCTTAAGTATCACAAGTGTACAAGGAATGTACAGCTTTGCTACTGTTTGGTATAATGGTCATATCTTTCGATATAGGTATCCAATGAAGCTGATTCTAGTTGCATATTAAAGACAAGAGGCAGATCTACAACTTCTATGTAGATCACAAGATCAGATTCTGCCTTCTTGATATCCGAAATAGTCGTGCAAGTTGGCCCAAACAAGCTGTCCAGAATTGGGACGAATTTAAAGGGCATTTTAGTCTTTTTTCACATTAAAGTCTATTCTAGACTTTAATTATTTTTAGCAATGTTATTTACATTATTTTAGGCGTGTATAGCCGAATTCTAGTCAATAAAGGACATGTTGTCCAAATCATATTAGGTAATGTTTTGTTTTAGGAAGTTTACTTAATTTAGGATTCAAGAGTCCTACCTAAAGTGGACTCTTCCTTATTTGATGCTTGGAACCGAAATCTTCCCTCTACTTAAGGGAGATTTAGGCCAACATATTACTTAGACTGGATATATTGATATTTTGATTAAGGTTATTCCTTTGATACTTGTTTATGAATTTCTGGTAGAACTTCATATTCTTTGGGGTACTGTATCAACTAGCTTGTTTCTCTAGTTGTGGTGTTTCAGCTTTCATTGATACTTAGCCTACCCGGGGTTGTGTTGAGTATATTCCCATAGATACTATTTCGAGATACAGAAAGATCTGCTAAAAAACCGGACCTTGATATAAAACATCACGGTTTCGCATCAAATGGTTAGCAAGTTTGTTATTGAAGAGTCCTAATTCTTCAAGGACTCTTCCTTTTTGGTTCAATTGAACCGAAATCCTACTCTATTTAAGAGGGATTTCGGCCACCATTGTAATTACATTAGATAAATGCTATTTGTTAAGGTTATTCCTTAGATACTTGTGAAGTGAACTTGATGAGGGACCATCCACGGGGCTGCCCTATTCAAAGGATTTCTTAACAAGCTTACATGGACCAATGACGTGGCATAGGACAAGGAAGGTGAATCACCTTATTACATCATTGATCCGAGTTCTAAGATACAAAAAGGATGCTAAGTTACATCAAGAAATGTTGTACAAGTCAACCTCTTAAGTTTAACAAGTGTACAATTCGGCCTTATCAAGCAAAGTGGCTAAGAAGGGCATTTTAGTAATCTTACAAGATGATGTGGGAATGGACAGCTTTGCGAAAGTTTGGTATAATGATCATAACTTTAGATCTAGGTATCCAATGGAGCTAATTCAAGGTGCATATGAAAGATAAGAGGCAGATCTACAACTTTCATAAAGATCACAAGATCAGATTCTGCCATCTTGGTATCCGAAATCATCGTGTAATTTGGTCCAACAAGCTGTCCGGAATTGGGACGAATTAAAGGGCATTTTAGTCTTTTGTACATTAAAGTCTAGAATAGACTTTAATTATATTTTCAGCTTTCTATTTACTATTTTTAAAGTCCAAATAAATAACAAAGCTGAAAAGTAATTAAAGTCTAGAATAGACTTTCATGTACAAAAGACAAAAATGCCCTTTAAATTCGTCCCAATTCTGGACAGACTGTTGGATCAGGTTACGCGACGATTTCGGACTCCAAGCTGGCAGCATCTGATCTTGTGGTCTTCATAATAGTTATAGATATGTCTCTTATCTTTAATATGCAACTGCAATCAGGTCCATTGGAAACATAGATAGAAAGTTATGATCATTATACCAAACTGTCACAAAGCTGTCCATCAACTTGTAAGATTACTAAAATGCCCTTCTTATCCTCTTTGCTTGATAGGGCTTGATTGTATACTTGTGAACTTAAGAGGTTGACTCGTACAACATTCCTAGATGTAACTTAGCATCCTCTTTAAACTTTAGAACCCGGGTCAATGATGTAGTTTGTTGAATCACGTTCCGGGTTCTAGGTTGCCTCATTGGTCTATGTATACGATCCTTTGGATTGAGCAGCCCCGAGGTTGGTACCGTATCAGATCCGATTATAAACCTAAGTGTCGAATCTTGATACTTGTTATCTCGGTTCTTCATCAAGAAGGCTAAGTATTGATGGAGGCTGAAACACCACAACAAGCGAAACTATCTTGTTGATACAAGAACTCAAGAATGAATGAATTTCTAAAAGAAGTTCAATTCACAAGGATCTAAGGAATAACCTTACCAAATAGAATATATCTAACGAATCTTACAAAGGTAGCCGAAATCCCTCTTAAATAGAGTAGGATTTCAGCTCAATTGAACCTTAAAGGAAGAATCCTAATTAAGTTAGAATTATTCTATCCTAAGAATAGTAAACTACTATAATTGAACTACTAATTAAACACATGGACAACATGTCCTTTATTCTAGCTTTATCAAGTAGAATTCGGCTATACTAAATAAGGAAATAACACAAAGCATAAAAAACTAATTAAAGTCTAGAATATACTTTAATTTACAAGATTCCTAAAATGTCCTTCTTAGCTACTTTGCTTGATTGGGGACGAATTGTACACTTTGTAAAGTTAAGAGGTTAACTTGAATATCATCTTCTAGATGTAGCTTAGCTTCCTCTTTAGTCTTTACATCTCGGATCAATGATGAAATAGATTGAATCACCTTCCTTTCTCTAAACCTTGTCATTGATCGTTTTATGTTGGATAAGGGATCCCTTGAGTTGGGCGGCCCCTTGGATGGTCCCTCATCATCCCCTCCCCCTTGAAAAGGATTCGTCCTCGAATAATCATCATCAACATAATCTGAATCAAAACCAAAAGGGGGCAAGTCAGGAACATTAAAAGTAGAACTTACACTATACTCACCTTTCAAGTCTATTTTGTAAGCATTATCATTGATCTTTTGGACTACTTGAAAAGGTCCATCTCCGCGTGGGTGTAATTTAGACTTCCTTTCATTAGGAAATCTATCTTTCCTAAGATGTAACCAAACCCAATCACCAACTTGAAAGGAGATTTTCTTGCGGCCTTTATTGGCATACTTGGCATTTTGTTCATTCATTTTTGCAATATTCTCGACAACTTGTTGATGAATCTTTTGTATATATTCTTCCCTAGAATCACCTTCTACATTATAACACTCATCAACAGGTAAAGGAGTTAGATCTAAAGGGGTTATAGCCATAAACAACTTCAAAAGGTGATTTATTTGTAGTAGAATGCAAAGTTCTATTGTAAGAAAATTCAGCAATAGGCCAACAATCATCCCACCTTTTTAAGTTCTTTTGAATGAGTGCTCTAAGTGAAACCCTAAAGTCCTATTTGTTACCTCGGTTTGGCCATCCGTTTGTGGGTGACATGATGTAGAAAACAGCAATTTAGTCCCCAACTTACTCCATAAAGTCTTCCAAAAGTAACTTGGGAACTTTACATCTCTATCACTCACAATAGTCTTAGGACCTTCATGAAGCCGAACTACTTCTTTGAATAACAAATCAGCAACATGACTTGCATCACTCATTTTTCTGCAAGGAATAAAGTGAGCCATCTTAGAAAAACGATCAACAACAACCATTATACTATCCATACCACTTTGGGATCTCGGCAATCCAAGAACAAAGTCCATAGATACATCAATCCAAGTTTAAGATGGAATAGGTAAAGGCATGTATAACCCGTGAGCTTTGCTTGTACTCTTAGCCTGTTTACATTTAAAAAAAAAAAAGTTCACATATTTTCCTAACATCTCTTTTCATCTTGGGCCAATGAAAGTGTTCTTGTAATATATCTAAGGTTTTAACAACACCAAAATGTACCATTAAGCCGCCACAATGTGTTTCCCTAACAATTAAATCTCTAACAGAACAAGATGGAATGCACAATTTATAACCTTTAAACAATAAGCCCTCAAATCTGAAAAAATCATTTTGAGCCGAGAGCTCACAAGATTTATACAAATCTGAAAAATCTAAATCTCCCTCATACAATGCTTTAAGATGTTCAAAACCAAGCAATTTAGCATGCATAACGGAAAGTAAAGTATACCTTCGAGATAGAGCATCGACTACAATGTTTTCCTTACCTTTATTGTATTTGATAATGTAAGGAAAGGTATCAATGAAGGAAACCCACTTAGCATGTCTCTTATTCAACTTACTTTGCCTTTTTAGGTATTTGATGGATTCATGGTCCGTATGTATAAAAAATTCCCTTGCGATCAAGTAGTGCTACCATGTCTCCAAAGCTCTAACAATTGCATATAACTCTTTATCATAAGTAGGATACTTAAGTAAAGCACCACTTAATTTCTCACTAAAATATGCTAAAGATGATGAGGAACCTTGATAACAAGTATCAAAGATTCGACACTAAGTTGTTAATTAGGATCTTTCTCTATTTTTGAACTAGTTTCAATGGGAATATACTCAACGCAACTCTAAAGAAGGCCAAGTATCGATGGAGGCTGAAACACCACAACAAGTTAAACTAACTTGTTGATATAGTAACTCAATAAATGAATGAAGTTCTAACAAAAGTTCAATTCACGAGGATCTAAGGAATAACATTACTAAATAGCATATATCTAACGTAATTACAATGGTGGCCAAAATCCCTCTTAAATAGAGTTGGATTTCGGCTAAGCTTGCCTTACAAAGAATAGTCCTTGAATAATTAGGACTCTATAACTACTAGATAACTAACACTTAACCACTATCTAAAACATGGACAACATGTCCTTTATTATAGCAAGCACTAATAGATAATGCGGTTATCACACATCTAATTAAAGTAAATAAAGCTGAAAACTAATTAAAGTCTAGAATAAACTTTAATTTACAAGATTACTAAAATGCCTTTCTTATCCACTTTGCTTGATAGGGCCGAATTGCACACTTTGTAAAGTTAAGAGGTTGACTTGTACTTCATGTTCTAATTGTAGTTTGGCATCCTCTTTGTTCTTTACTTCTCGGATCAATGATGCAATAAGTTGATCCACCTTCTTGGCTCTAAACCTTGTCATTGGTCCATGTATGTTTGCTAATGGATCCTTTGAGTAGGGTTCCCCTTGGATGGTCCCTCATCATCCCCTCCCCCATGAAAAGGATTCATCCTCTAATCAACATCAACATCATCTGAATCAAAATCAAATGGGGCCAAGTCAACAATATTACAAGTAGAACTAACACCATACTCACCTTTCAAGTCTATTGTGTAAACATTATCATTGATCTTTTGGATAACTTAAAAAGGTCCATCTCCCTCAAGGGTGTAATTTAGACTTTCTTTCATTAGGAAATCTATCTTTCCGAAGATGTAACCACACCCAATCACCAACTTCAAAGAAGATTTTCTTGTGGCCTTTATTGGCATTCTTGGCACTGTGATCATTCATTTTTGCAATGTTCTTGGCAACTTGTTGATGTATCCGTTGAATATATTCTGCCCTAGAATCACCTTCTACATTATAATACTCATCAACATGTAAGTAAAGGAGTTAGATCCAAAGGGGTTACTGGGGTTAAAGCCATAAACAACTTCAAAATGAGAATTATTTGTAATAGAATGTAAAGTCCTATTTTAAGCAAATTCAGCAATAGGTACCCCTAAAGTCCTATTTGTTACCTCGGTTTGGCCATCGGTTTGTGGGTGACTTGATGTAGAAAATAGCAATTTACTCCACAAGGTCTTCCAAAAGTAAATTAGGAACTTGACATCCCTATCACTCACAATAGTTTTCGGAATTCCATGCAGTTGAACCACTTCTTTGAAAAACAAATCCGCAACATGGCTTACATCATTCATTTTCTTGCAAGGAATAAAATGAGACATTTTAGAAAAACGTTCTGTAACAACCATTATACTATCCATACCTCTTTGAGATCTCGAAAATCCAAGGAAACAGTCCATAGAAATATCAATCCAAGGTGAACATGTCCTATTATTTAGTAGCTTATTTCGGCCAACATAGCTAATTAAACAATATAATAAAATCTGAAAATATAATTAAAGTCTAGAATAGACTTTAATTATCAAATGACTAAAATACCCTTTCAACCGTTTTCCTTCCAATTATGTATCTTTCCTTCAAATGCTATTATTAGGTGGCTTTGATCCTTGTGTCTAGCTTTATTTGAAGGCTTCTTCAACTCTTGAACCTTTAGAATAGATACTTTAAACACTTGGAACAAAGGCTTTACTTGGAAGCTCGTATTTGGAATGGATGAGTTAAGTATGAGGTCATTTATCCAAATGACCTCTTTAAGCTTCATATATGACCCCGTATTATTCTTTCCTTCTTGAAGATCTTTCATATCCCCTCCTCCTTATAATGGATTCGTCCTCGAATCTTCTAAATCGTGGGATGCAATTACAAGATCAATATTTTCTTTCAACTCCTCATTTGGCAAACTTTCTAATTTTGGCTCGGCTTCATCCTTGTCTTCTTGAGTTTCCAAATTTTTATCATCTTGTATTATATCATTCTTTGGGCACAAATTGTTTATCAATTCCCTTAGTTCATCCATATTTGTCTTCCAAGTTGAAGATTTAATGGCGGCTGTTTGGTTGTCTTTTTCTTGAATTGTGGCTGTTTTGGCAGCCCCAAAATATCTATTATCTTCACTTTGCCGCTGCCCAACACAAGAATTTGAAGGGGGCTGATTTGGCTTTTTCCAATGTGAAAATTTAGCCGAATTAGTCCCTTTTTTCTTCTCTTTGATTCTCCTTTCAATTTGCTCCGCATGGTCCACCATCTTCATAATATTAACATGATAAACACTTTTCACTTTTGGCCTAATATCCTCATTCAAACCTTCCAAAAATCGATCCAATGTAACTTCCATATCTTCTTGAATGTCTAGTCGAACTAGGGCTAATTGCATATCGTCATATAATATTCATCTATCGATTTGGAACCTTGTGTACGCATTTGTAACCTCTTGTCTTGTTCATCAAAGTAATATGGGTTCACAAATTTCCGTTTCATAATAGCCTTCAAATCATTCCAACTATCAATAGGTCTTTGACCCGCTCTTTGCCTAATTATACATTCCTCTTTCCACCAATTTGATGATTTACCATAAAATCCCTTGGCTGCCATCTTTACCTTTTTACCCTCCGAAAAATTATGAATAGCAAACGTATTATGACATTCATGTATCCATTCAAATAATAATTCAGGACTATTCATACCATCAAAAGATGGGATCTTGATTGTTGGAGTACATTTAATCTAAGGTGCGCCAATTCGATTGGGCCGGGCCGGGATTGGATTGGGCCCTTAATCGGGTTGGGCCGACCAATATGATTGGGCCGACCGACTCGCTTTTGGACCGACCTTATGGCTGGAAAAGTTGGACACATATTTTCAGCTCATATGTCTCTTATCTAGAGGTTAAAGGAGTGGAGAAAGTGAGGAGTGGTTTCCTCCATGATCTCCCCACTTTCCCCTTTATCTCTCCCCACTCTCTCTTGATAGACTAAGGGAAAAATACTGATTTTTCCCATTCATATTAATCAGTTTTTCTCCAGCTTTTGAAGCTTAGAGAGAAGAGAGAAAAGTGAGTTTTTAGAGAGAAAAGAAAAGATAGATTTCTGGACTTGTTTTCTAGCTTTTTGCTAATAGGAAAGAAGTTAGAAATCCTGTATCTTATTCTTCCGATAAGGTCTGAAAATACATACTCCATTGAAGAGTGTCTTCAAAGCTTCTACAAGGCATTGGCTAGCACCAAGCAGTAGAAGACCATCCTCGGAAGATCGAGTGGATACTGGGAGAGACGGAGCCTGCATTGTGGTGTTCCGTTCGTGACAACATACCGCTGAAAGCGTTTCAGCCATTCTAGCATCAATATAAGGTAAAACACTATCCCATAGTCGTAGGTTCTTACTCGTGGAAGATCCTGGTAGAGGCGGGTCAAGTTTTATTCCGCTGCGCATTTATGTGTGACCCGGTTATTCCTCTAACAGATGGCACCAATAGAGTTGCCTACTTGCTGAAATTTGGGATCCCTTTGCGGCTCATTTGGATAAAAATAAGAAACATCATATCTTGATTTTGTTGTATGTTGGAAGCCACACCTGTTATCATCATAATCAAAGGTGTCATCTTCTTGTTCAAAATGTTGCCACATCTTGCGCATGAATTAGTAGAAGTTTCAATTGATGAGTTCAAATCTTTAAAAAGACGGAGTCTTTAAGCTTCTTGATTTTCCTATTCCTTGTCACAAAATAATCACGGCTGCCCCTTGAAATCCCGAATCAATCTTGACGTTTCTTGATTTTCTTGATTCTTGATTCTTTGGTTCGGATGAACTGTAGCATTTTTATCAAAGAACAGTAATGTCTTTTCTTTCTTTTTCTCCAAGACTTACCCTTTTCTTGGCCACAAGATGTCAAGAACTCCGTATTAGGAAGATTTTACCTTGATTTGTTGGCGGCAATTTCAAGAACAAGAGGGAAAAAGAGCCAATTCCTTTGTGTCCGAGACGGACAAGGAAGTTTGCTTTTGGTTTGCTCCTTGTCTTTAACCAAAACTCACGGCTGCCCCTTCTTTGGGTAATTTTTCTGTCAATTCCAAGAAAACAAGAATTTTTTTAAAGAAAGCAGTAAAGATACACCAAGATAGAGATCAATCTTTTGCTCTGATACCGCCTGATGCGGAACCGAGGTACAAATACCAAGGTTCGGCTTAATGGCCCGATCTTTCTCTATCTCGAACAGTTTATGGGGGAATATAATCAATAATCCTCCCGTAAGGTTGATTATAAATGGGGGCTGAAACACCACAATAAGTATAAACCAAACTTATTGATACAGTAACTCAAGGGATGAATGAATTCTACATAGAGAATCAAACAAAAAGTAACTAAGGAATAACCTTAAAAAATATCATATCAAGACTAATAATAATGTAGCCGAAATCTCTATTAAATAGAGGGATTATTTCGGCAAGAACAACTCAAACAACAATAAGGAAGAGTCCTACTTTAGGTAAGACTCGTGAATCCTAAATTAAGTAAACTGCCTAAAACAAAACACTACCTAACATCAAGGACAACATGTCCTATTATTTAACTAGCTTATTTCGGCCAACATGGCTAATTAAACAATATAATAAAATCTGAAAATACAATTAAAGTCTAGAATAGACTTTAATTATCAAATGACTAAAATACCCTTTCAACCGTTTTCCTTCCAATTATGTATCTTTCCTTCAAATGCTATTATTAGGTGGCTTTGATCCTTGTGTCTAGCTTTATTTGAAGACTTCTTTAACTCTTGAACCTTTAGAATAGATACTTTAAACACTTGGAACAAAGGCTTTACTTGGAAGCTCGTATTTGGAATGGATGAGTTAAGTATGAGGTCATTTATCCAAATGACCTCTTTAAGCTTCATATATGACCCCGTATCATTCTTTCCTTCTTGAAGATTTTTCATATCCCCTCCCCCTTATAATGGATTCGTCCTCGAATCTTCTAAATCGTGGGATGCAATTACAAGATCAATCTTTTCTTTCAACTCCTCATTTGGCAAACTTTCTAATTTTGGCTCGGATTCATCCTTGTCTTCTTGAGTTTCCAATTTTTTATCATCTTGTATTATATCATTCTTTGGGCACAAATTGTTTATCAATTCCCTTAGTTCATCCATATTTGTTTTCCAAGTTGAAGATTTAATGGCGGCTATTTGGCTATCTTTTTCTTGAATTGTGGCTGTTTTGGCAGACCCAAAATATCTATTATCTTCACTTTGCCGCTGCCCAACAAAAAAATTTGAAGGGGGCTGATTTGGCTTTTTCCAATGTGAAAATTTAGCCGAATTAGTCCCTTTTTTCTTCTCTTTGATTCTCCTTTCAATTTGCTCCGCATGGTCCACCATCTTCATAATATCAACATGATAAACACTTTTCACTTTTGGCCTAATATCCTCATTCAAACCTTCCAAAAATCTATCCATTGTAACTTCCATATCTTCTTGAATGTAAAGTCGAACTAGGGCTAATTGCATATCTTCATATAATATTCATCTATCGATTTGGAACCTTGTCTAAGCATTTGTAACCTCTTGTCTTGTTCATCAAAGTAATATGGGTTCACAAATTTCCGTTTCATAATAGCTTTCAAATCATTCCAACTATCAATAGGTCGTTGACCCGCTCTTTACCTAATTATACATTCCTCTTTCCACCAATTTGATGATTTACCATAAAATCACTTGGCTGCCATCTTTACCTTTTTACCCTCCGAAAAATTATGAATAGCAAATGTATTATGACATTCATGTATCCATTCAAATAATAATTCAGGACTATTCGTACCATCAAAAGATGGGATCTTGATGGCACCAATAGAGTTGCCTACTTGCTGAAATTTGGGATCCCTTTGCGGCTCATTTGGATAAAAATAAGAAACATCATATCTTGATTTTGTTGTATGTTGGAAGCCACACCTGTTATCATCATAATCAAAGGTGTCATCTTCTTGATCAAAATGTTGCCTCATCTTGCGCATGAATTAGTTGAAGTTTCAACTGATGAGTTGAAATCTTTAAAAAGATGGAGTCTTTAAGCTTCTTGATTTTCCTATTCCTTGTCACAAAATAATCACGTACGCCCCCTAGAAATCACGAATCAATCTTGACGTTTCTTGATTTTCTTGATTCTTGATTCTTTGGTTCGGATGAATTGTAGCATTTTTATCAATGAACAAGAACGCCTTTTTCTTTCTTTTTACTCAAAGACTTACCCTTTTCTTGGCCACAAGATGTCAAGAACTCCGTATTAGGAAGATTTTACCTTGATTTGTTGTAGTTGTTGGCGTAATTTCAAGAACAAGAGGGAAAAAGAGCCAATTCCTTTGTGTCCGAACGGACAAGGAAGTTTGCTTTTGGTTTGCTCCTTGTCTTTAACCAAAACTCACGGTTGCCCCTTCTTTGGTAATTTTTTCATCAATTCCAAGCAAACAAGAAAAAAATTTAAAGAAAGCGATAAAGATGCACCAAGATAGAGATCAACCTTTTTCTCTCGATACCACCCGATGCGGAACCGATTATCAAGGTTCGGCTTAAAGGCCCGATCTTTCTCTATCTCGAGCAGCTTTATGGGGAATATAATCAATAATCCTCCCGTAAGGTTGATTATAAATGGGGGTCTGAAACACCACAATAAGTATAAACCAAACTTATTGATACAAGAACTCAAGGGATGAATGAATTCTACATAGAGAATCAAACACAAAGTAACTAAGGAATAACCTTAAAAAATATCATATCAAGACTAATAATAATGTAGCCGAAATCTCTATTAAATAGTGGGATTATTTCAAATAATTATGAATAGAAAATGGATGAGTTAAGTATGAGGTCATTTATCCAAATGACCTCTTTAAGCTTCATATATGATCCCGTATCATCTTTATTCTCGGCCATTTGTTTATGTACCTCACAAGCTTAACTAGGTGTTAAAGAATGTAAAGTAAAACGAATATTATCCATAGGAACTTGGTACACATTCTTTCTCCCAATATGATCCGCACACCTATCATACTGCCATGGCCTTCCCAAAATAATGTGACTTGCGGTCATGGGCACCACACTACATAGAACCTTATCCTTGAACCTTCCAATTCCAAACTCAATCTCTACTTGCTTATCCACCTTGATTTCACCACTATTATTCAACCAAGAGAGTTTATAAGGCATAGGATGTGCCTTACAAGGTACGCGGTAACCATACCACAAGAACAAACGTTTGTAGAACTCCCATTATCAATAATTAATAAACAAAGCTTTCTTTTAACGTTGCACTTAGATTGGAATAAGTTGCTCATTTGTTGATGAACATCATCCAATAGTTGTGAATGAAGAAGCTTCATCGTAACCAAAAAGTTGATTTCCATCTTTCGGGAAGTTTTTCCAAGGCCTCGTTTTGATACGGGACCAACCAAGGGGGCTTCCATATTCAAAGGACCCATTAGTCAACCTTCAAGGTCCTATGACAAGATCAAGGGCAAAGATGACTTTAGACAAAGTTGCAATATTGATCCGAGAGATTAAAACTAAAGAGGAAGCTAACCTCCATTTGGAAGAAGATATTCAAGTCAACCTCTTAAGTTTAACAAGTGTTCAATTCGGCCCAAATAAGCAAAGTGGATAAAAAGGGCATTTTAGTCTTTTGTACATTAATGTCTATTCTACACTTTAATTATATTTTCAGCTTTATTATTTACTATTATTACCCATGTTGGCCGCATTTCTTTAGTGGAAGCAAGATAATAGGACATGTTGTCCATTATCTTAGATAGTGTTTTACTTGATAACAAGTTTGTTGTTCAAGAGTCCTAATTCTTCAAGGACTCTTCCTTTCTAGGCTAGATAGCCGAAATCCATCTCTATTTAATAGGGATTCCGGCCACCATTGTAATTGCATTAGATATATTGATATTTTGGTAAGGTTATTCCTTAGCTACTTGTGAATTGAACTTCTTTATAGAATTCATTCATTCTTGAGTTACTGTATCAACAAGCTTAGTTTCACTTGTTGTGGTGTTTCAGCCTCCATTGATGCTTAGCCTTCCTTTAGTGTTGCGTTGAGAATATTCCCTTGAAACTAGTTCAAGAATAGAGAAAGATCCAATTTAAACTAAAGTGTTGAATTCTTGGTATTTTGTACATCGGTTCTTCATCAAGTGGTATCAGAGCAAAAGGTTCATCTCATTCTTGGTGTACCTTTTCTAGCTTTCTATAAATTTTCTTGTTTGCATGAGAGACAAAAAAAAAAAAAAGCATACGGCATATATTGAGAAAAAGCAGCCGAATATATTTGAATAGTGAACTATAAAGCCAAAAAGCAAACTTCTTGAAACGATAGCGATAGAGCCTCATCCAGGAATTGGCAAACGTTCCCCCTTTTTGATTTTTTTAGCCATGTTGTTCAATCACCATACATCAAAGTACTGATAGCGCGAGAGCCTCACTCTTCATATCATTCGGCCAAGAAGAAAGGAAAATTGTCAAGAAACAAGAAAATCAAGAAAGTAAAGATTGAGAATTACTCTTCCTAAACACAAAAGGATACCTTTACAAAGTATCTATTTTCTTGATTAGGTCTAGGAATTTTTCAAGATTCATCTTCTTTTCTTTCTTTAAGATTTTTCAGTGTAGGTCAAATATAGGATTTCTTTCCTTTATTTTTCAGCTTTGAATCAATGCAACAACTTAGGAGCCTTTCAATTCATCTAGAGTTTGAAGTTCTTTTACGATTAGTGTTGGAATAAATAGTGAATTTTTCTTTGATATCTAACAGTTTGTGTTTGTTTTTTTTAGATTATAACATGTCATATCGGGGATCTCCATCAAAGAAAACCCGAATCCTTTTATCCGGACAAGCTCTACAAAGAGGCGTTGCACAAAAGCGATCATGGAATTGCGCCAACAGATGGATGATATGGCGGAAGAGATGAGACAAGTTAAATTAAAAAAATCAGCAAGGTAATAATAGAGAAGATACCGAGAGTGATGATAACTCCGTTTGTGGAATTGAGCCGCCTAGACACCCTCCAATTCCGAGAGCAAATCAACAAAATAGGGTGATCAATAATCAGATTTTTTAGCCGAGAAGAGGGAACCAAATTCAGCATAATGACAATAATCTTGGTGCAATCAAGACCAAGATTCCCTCTTTCGAAGGTACAAAGCGATCCCGAATTATTTAGATTGGATTCAGTAAAGTTAACCATGTTTTTGCCATGCACAATTATTCCGAGGAAAAGAAAGTGAATTGACAACCATGGACTTTTTCGGATATGCTTCTATTTGGTGGGATAAAGAAGCCGAAACAAGGGCTAGAGTTGGGCAACGAGAAGTTGATACATGGGATGAGATGAAAGCGGTGATGAAGTGACATTTTGTTCCCCAAATTTACATAAGGAAACGTTAAAACCTCTTGCAAAGATTAAGAGTTCGGTCGATGAATATTACAAGGCGATGAAAATTGCGATGATTAGGGAGGATATTCAATGGCGCGGTTGGCCTGGTCTAAATGATAAAATTAGGTCAAATGTAGAACGTGCTAACCTTGATAATATTACATCTATGTTGTATTATGCAGAGAAAGTCGAAAGGCAATAAAAAGAAAAGAGTTTAAGGACCAAAACGGCAACATTCCAAGCTTGGAAGAAGCCGAATCTGTCCCAGAATTTTCCCACTGTTTTGCCGAACCAAATCAAGGGTAAAGAGGTCCAAATCGGTGCAAAAACAGCCACGGTGCACTTTGGGGAAGTCAAGTCATCAAACGCATCCGTTTCGGCCAATACGAGGGTAATACTACTCCAAATCTTGTTCGGGAATGTTTTAAATGTAAGGGCAAAGGACACTTTGTTAGTAGTTCCCTAGGACCATTAGCATATGTTGTACGTTTTATATCTATTTGAGCATTTCATATGAATAGTTAATTTTGCTTATGAACATCAAATGCGTGATTTGATAGTAAAACTCATTTGCTTATGTAATTACTATTCTAGTTGTCCCTAGTTTTATGTAATCTATTTTACAATGAAATAAAGCTAGTATGATGTTTGATTGAAGATTACGTTTTACTAATCATGTGTAATGAGTACAAATCATATCATAGATGCAATGTATTGAGATATATCGTATCGAACGTGATCCGTTAGAGAAGTAATACTTCATGGTCCTTAGTCATAAGTATTACTTCCTCAATACTATTTTAGAATCCTTAGACCTTATGTCTCCATTTGATTCTAGCATGAATGGAGCCACGTTTTGACTCGGTCGTACGTTGCTTTTAATCGAGTAATCAATACGACTGATGATCGGATGTAGTGTCCTATCATGGCTCGAATGTGAGAGGCATTGTAAGGAATTTGTCCCTCTCTTATTAGAGAGAGATATCCATGGGCCCCTCGATAGGGAAAGACTATCTAAATGCATGGCCGTGCTCAAACGTATTTGATAAAGTGGTTATTAGATGCTATTTGTTGGAATAGTCTACCTGGAGATCGAGCATAAATACAATTAAGCTTAATAAGGGTGACGACCACCATACCTTATGCTTAATTAGGATATCGTGAGACAAAGGGATTAAATAGTGGATTGATATTAGGTTCCACCGTAAATTCATTCACTTTGGGTAGTCATAATGTCCTGCTAAGGACCGCTTGTGATTTATGAACACACACTTCTACTAAGTGTGTTTTCATTGCCATTGTGATATGAACCTACAGGGTCACACGCATAGACGATCTAACGAGCTTCATGTCCAGATTCAATGAATCTAGAATGTGTCTAGGTTCATTATATCTGACTCATTTTTCTGAGAATAATAAAGAGATATTATTCGAATTAGAGATAAGGGGCATTTTCGGTATAGCTGGGATTACGTGGGAGTTATTATCCGATAGGGACTCCCACTACCAGTAGAAGTCTAGGGGACGTGGGAATTAAAGACTCCCACTGCCATAAGAGGTGGAACGAACGTGGGAGTTGTTTTGGAAACAACCTCTCACTCCCTATGTAAAACCTCTCTTGGCCAAAACCCTTAGGTTAGATTTTTCAGCCGAAAAACCAAGAAATCCAGAAAACTGTTTCTGCCTCCCTTTCTCCCTAATTCCCGAAATTTAGAAAAACCGAAGAGCTAGCACTCGTTGCCCGTTTCGTCGCGTGGATACCGGTAGGGAGTAGTTCCGCAAGGGAAGACTCAAGGTGATCGTTGCTAAGAGCATAAAGTCGTAATCTTCCACTCAAGAATCAGATTCTTGAGCCAAGAAACTTAAGTCCTTTTTCTTGTAAATCTTGTTGTTTTCGATTCGTTTACGTATGAGCGGATCCTTCAGGGGAGGACTCATGGGTGTTTGGAACGAGTTTCCGCCCATGAATCCCTTCACACTTTGCTAGGGACTGCCCTAACAAGAGTACAATGATCATGTTGGATGTTGGAAGGTGGGTAAGTGATGATGAAGCCGAAGAGGCTGATTTGGAGGTAGAAACTGAGAATATGGGTGAATCTTCGGAAGATGGGAATCAACTTTTGGTTACGATGAAGTTAATTCGTTCACAACCTTTGGATAGTCACATAATCTTGGGAAGGCCATGGCAATACGATAGAAGTGCCGATCATATGGGCAAAAAGAATTCGACACAAGAAAAAAAAAAGGGATCTTTCTCTAACTTGAATTTAGTTTACGTGAATGCCTTACTACAACCTCCAAGCAGCGATAAGCACTTGACAACTATAGCAAAGGACTTTAAGAGTATTCGACACACTAGACCTCCAAGCAGCGATAAGCACTTGGCTACCTAGGCTAAATGGATGAAGAAACACCACAACAAGGAAACTAGCTTGTTGATTAGTAACAATGAAAGGAAGATCTAAAAAGAAATTCAATTCACAAAGCAACAAAGGAATAAACCTCACAATTATCATTAATCAAGTCTCCCTAATATGTGGTCGAAACCTCTCTTTATATAGAGAAAGATTTCAGCTGAAAATCCCTAAACAAGCTAAGTCCTAAATGGACTAGGATTATACTTCTAAAGAATATGCTAAAGAATAAACTACTTGCTAAAGAATATGCTAAAGCATAAACTACTTGCTAAATGGACCACATGTCCTTTATTTAAATAATATTTCGAATTTAATAATATACTAAAATCTGGAAATTAAATAAATGCTAAACTTTAAAAAACAAGATTAATTCTCGCTGAAAATCTGGACAGCATGGTGTAGTAAGTTGCACGACAATTTAGGACTTCATAAAGGCATAATCTGGTCTTGTGTTCTTCATGAAAGTTGTAGATATGCCTCTTATATTTTAAAATCATCTAGAATGAGCTTCATTGGATTTTTGGATCGCAAGTTATGACAATTACACCAAACTGTCACAAAGCTGAATTTAATGTTTATCCAAGTTGATGATAGTCTTCATTCTTTTGAGTCTTTTGGGCCTCCAAAATGAGTGATGTGATGTTAAATCTTGCCTCCTATATCTCCTTTTAGACATTACCCAAACCTCATCATTCTTTAAAGGATCCGTATATAAGTTCTCATCATTCTCCCTTTCTTCAAAAAGATTCGTCCTCGAATCTTGTAATTTAAGGAAAGGACCATAACTTTGGTTTGGTAGGAATATCTTTGTAGAAAATACAGCCTTGAACTCCTGCTTAAATATAAAATCAATACTAGGAAGAAGAGAAGTTGTTAGATCAAGAGTAATGAACGAAAAAGTTGATGCTATCGACTCTTCAAAAATCATGGCTTCAAAAGGATGTTCCTCATCAAGCAATTGTGTTGCATCAAAAAGATCTTTTTCCTCATCAAGAAATTGTGTTTCACGCCAATACTGCAACTCGTCACGCACCACGTTTTTCGCATGTTGCAATTTTGTTTCTTTTTGTAATTTGGCCTCTTCTTGTAATCTTGCCTCTTCTTGCAATCTTGCATCTTCTTTTAATCTTTTCTCTCTTCTCTCGGCCATTTTTTTTATGTACCTCACAAACTTCACTAGGAGTTAAAGGATATAGTATGACATTCCTCTTATCCATATGCAATTGGTAAGTGTTCTTTCTACCATCATGATCCGCACCTCTATCATATTGCCATGGTCTTCCTAAAATTATATGACTAGCGGTCATGGGCACAACATCACATAGAACACTATCTTTGAACTTATCGATTTCAAAAGTAATTTCAACTTGCCTTTCCACCCTTATTTCTCCATTATTTGACAACCAAGATAACTTATAAGGATGTGGATGTTTCTTCCAAGGTAAGTCAAGAGTGTTAACTAAATCGGAAGAACAAACATTAGCACAACTACCATTATCAATGATAAGCAGACAAACCTTGCCTTGAACATGGCACTTAGTATGGAAGAGGTTGCTCTTTTGAAGATGTGTATCATTCCTTGGTTGTGTGTGCAATCTTGCCTCTTCTTGTAATCTTGTCTCTTCTTTCAATTGTAAATAATGTTCAAGACTGTTTGATAACCTCTTTGTGATTGCTAATATTTTTTGAGCAATCATCACGTATTAACTTTCTTTGTTGATATGAGAAATTCATCGTTGCTCAAATAAATATAATTTTGAGGTAAGACGGTAACATTAGAAAATGGGGGGAAAATAGGAAAGTTCCTTGTTTTGCAGAAATTCAAGAAACCAAGAAATAGGTAATTTGGTTATTGTCTTTCTTTTTCTTTTATCTCGGCTAAAAAAAATAAATAGGGTAGTATATCGACAAAGCAATAAAAGATACACCAAGAAAGAGATCAACCTTGAGCTCTGATACCAATATGATGAGGAACCTTGACGGAATCAAGATTCGACACAAGAAAAAAAAAGGGATCTTTCTCTAACTTGAATTTAGTTTACGTAAATGCCTTACTACAACCTCCAAGCAGCGATAAGCACTTGACTACTATAGCAAAGGACTTTAAGAGTATTCGACACACTAGACCTCCAAGCAGCGATAAGCACTTGGCTACCTAGGCAGAAGAACACTAAATGGATGAAGAAACACCACAACAAGGAAACTAGCTTGTTGATTAGTAAAAATGAAAGGAAGATCTAAAAAGAAATTCAATTCACAAAGCAACAAAGGAATAAACCTCACAATTATCATTAATCAAGTCTCCCTAATATGTGGTCGAAACCTCTCTTTATATAGAGAAAGATTTCAGCTGAAAATCCCTAAACAAGCTAAGTCCTAAATGGACTAGGATTATACTTCTAAAGAATATGCTAAAGAATAAACTACTTGCTAAAGAATATGCTAAAGCATAAACTACTTGCTAAATGGACCATATGTCCTTTATTTAAATAATATTTCGAATTTAATAATATACTAAAATCTGGAAATTAAATAAATGCTAAACTTTAAAAAACAAGATTAATTCTCGCTGAAAATCTGGACAGCATGGTGTAGTAAGTTGCACGACAATTTAGGACTTCATAAAGGCATAATCTGGTCTTGTGTTCTTCATGAAAGTTGTAGATATGCCTCTTATCTTTAAAAATCATCTAGAATGAGCTTCATTGGATTCCTGGATCGCAAGTTATGACAATTACACCAAACTGTCACAAAGCTGAATTTAATGTTTATCCAAGTTGATGATAGTCTGCATTCTTTTGAGACTTTTGGGCCTCCAAAATGAGTGATGTGATGTTAAATCTTGCCTCCTATATCTCCTTTTAGACATTACCCAAACCTCATCATTCTTTAAAGGATCCGTATATAAGTTCTCATCAAGTTAATTCGTTCACAACCTTTGGATAGTCACATAATCTTGGGAAGGCCATGGCAATACGATAGAAGTGCCGATCATATGGGCAAAAAGAATATGTATGAAGTTACAAAGGATAAAATCAAATATACTTAACTTCCTTTGTCTCCTATTCAAGCTTGTGAGGTACATAAACAAATGGCCATAAATAGAGAGAAGAGAGAAAAAGAGAGCGAGTGGAAAAAAACGAGTGATCCTACCCATGAGGTAAAATCCGAGGGAAAAAATGACCAAAAAGTCGTGAGCTTAGTGAGACAAAAGGAAAGCTCACAAAAAGAGAGAAAATTGTGTCTATTTATCAACCCAGGAAAGGTAGACAGGGCAATACGAGCAAAACAAGTAATCATTTTGTTAGTTTATAGAGAAACTGAAATGTCTCTTGCTTCTAACACTTTTTCTTTTGATCAAACATCTTCTTCTCTACCTAGTCCTGCTATTGATCTTATGCAGGAATTCAAAGACGTATATCCCAAAAAGTTGCCAAGAGGGTTGCCTCCATTTAGGGGGGATCGAGCATCAAATCGACTTCATTACGGGAGCAAGTCTTCCAAACCGTACGGCTCTATAGAGCAAATCCGGGATGAAACACAGGGAAATTCAAAGGAAAGTCGATTTACTTTTTGAGAAGGAGCGAGTAAGAGAATCTTTAAGTCCTTGTGCTAGTCCGGTTATTTTAGTACCTAAGAAAGAAAGGACTTTCAGATTATGTACTGATTATCGCGATATTATTAAGATAACTATTAAATAAAGACATCCGATTCCTAGCTTAGATGATATGCTAGATGAGTTAAGTGGCGCTTTAATATTTTCTAAAATTGATTTAACTCAAGGCTATCACCAAATAAGAATGAAAGAAGGTGACGAATGGAAAACTGCTTTTAAGACTAAATATGGTTTATATGAATGGATTGTCATGCCTTTTGGTCTTACTAATGCACCTTGTACTTTCACGATATTAATGAACTACATATTTCACCATTGCTTTGGAAAATTTGTTGTAGTTTATTTTGGTGATATACTTGTATATAGTAAAAACTTTGAGGATCGTCTTGAGCATCTTAAAACTGTTTTTTCTATTCTAAGGGAGCAAACTTTGTATGCTAAAATTGAAAAGTGTGTTTTTTGCACTAATTCTGTTAACTTTCTTGGACACATTGTTAGTTCTCAAGGTATAAGTGTTGATCCGGCAAAAATTCAAATAATTATAGATTGGCCGAGACCAACAAGTGCGGCTCAAGTTCGTTCATTCTATGGGTTAGCAAGCTTTTATAGGCGTTGTATTTGTGATTTTAGCACGATTGCTACCCAATAAATGAAGTGGTGAAGAAAGATGTCTCATTCTTTTGGTACAGGCCGCAAGAAGAATGCTTCGAGAAGTTTAAGCAATTACTTACTTTTTTCCCTGTTTTTATCTTTACCTAACTTTGATTTAACTTTTAAAGTTGAATGTGCTGCATAAGGGATAGGTATTGGGGCTGTTTTGCAACAAGAAGGCAAACCTTTAGCATATTTTAGTGAGAAATTAAGTGGCGCTTCGCTTAATTATCCTACATATGATAAAGAGTTATACGCTATCGTTAGAGCTTTGGAAACATGGCAGCACTACTTGATCGCAAGGGAGATTGTGATTCATACCGACCATGAGTCCATCACAAGTAACTAAGGAATAACCTTAAAATATCATATATCAAGTCTAATCAATATCTTGGCCGAATTCCCTCTTAAGTAGAGTAGGAATTTCGTTGCCATTGACCCACAAAGGAAGAATCATATTTAAGTTAGAATTCTTCTATCTAAGAATAATAAACTACTCTAATTGTACCACTAATTAAGCACATGGACAACATTCCTTTATTTTAGCCTTACTACTACATAATGGCGCCTAAATATAATTAAAGTAAATACTATAAAGCTAATTAAAGTCTAGAAAAGACTTTATTTTACAAGTTTCCTAAAATACCCCTTCAACTGTTTTCTTCCAATTATATATCTTGCCTTCAAATGAGATTAGATGGCTTTGATCCTTGTGCCTAGCATTCTTGGAAGGCTTCTTTATCTCTTGAGTCTATAGATTAGAGACTTTCAACACTTGGAACAAAGGCTTCAAGCATGTGAGGTACATAAACAAATGGCCATAAATAGAGAGAGAGAGAAAAAAGAAAGAAAAGAGAGCGAGAGGGAAAATACGAGTGATCATAGCCATGAGGTAAAATTCGAGGGAAAAAAGAACCAAAAAGTCGTGAGCTTAGTGAGACAAAAGGAAAGCTCACAAAAAAGAGAGGAAATAGTGTTTATTCAATAACTTGGGAAAGGTAGATGAAAGCAATACTGACCAAAACAAGCAATTGTTTTGTTAGTATTTAGAGAAACCGAAAGGTCTCTCCATTCTAACGATTTTTCCTTTGATCTAACATCTTCTTCTCTACCTAGTTTTGCTATTGATCTTTTACAGGAATTCCAAGACGTATATCCCAAGGAATTGCTGAGAGGGCTGCCTCCTATTCGTGGAATCGAGCATCAAATCGACTTAATTCCGGGAGCAAGTTTGCCAAACCGGGCCCCTACCGAGCCAATCCGGATGAGACCCGAGAAATTCAAAGGCAAGTCGATTTACTTCTCGAGAAAGAGTAGGTAAGAGAATCTTTAAGTCCTTGTGCTAGTCCGGTTATTTTAGTACCTAAGAAAGAAGGGACTTTCAGATTATGTACGGATTGTCGCGATATTAATACGATAACTATTAAATATAGACATCGGATTCCTCGCTTAGATGATATGCTAGATGAGTTAAGTGGCTCTTTAATATTTTCTAAAATTGATTTAACTCAAGGCTATCACCAAATAAGAATGAAAGAAGGTGACGAATGGAAAACCGCTTTTAAGACTAAATATGGATTATATGAATGGATTGTTATGCCTTTTGGTCTTACTAACGCACCTAGTACTTTCATCAGATTAATGAACTACATATTTCGCCAATGCTTTGGAAAATTTGTTGTAGTTTATTTTGATGATATACTTTTTTATAATAAAAACATAGAAGTTCATATTGAACATCTTAAAACTGTTTTTACTATTCTAAGGGAATAACTTTGTATGCTAAACTTGAAAAGTGTGTTTTTTGCACTAATTCTGCTAACTTTCTTGGATACATTGTTAGTTCTCAAGGTATTAGTGTTGATCCGGTCAAAATTCAAGCAATCATAGAGTGGCCGAGACCAACAAGTGTTACGCAAGTTCGATCATTCTATGCGTTAGAGAGCTTTTATAGGCATTTTATTCATGATTTTAGCACGATTGCTGCCCCATTAAATGAAGTTATGAAGAAAGACGTCTCATTCTTTTGGGACAAACCGCAAGAAGAATGTTTTGAGAAGATGAAGCAATTACTTACTTGTTCTCGGTTTTATCTTTACTTAACTTTGATTTAATGTTTGAAGTTGAATGTGATGCTTCGAGGTTTAGGTATTGGGGCTGTTTTACAACAAGAAGGTACACCTTTATCATATTTTAGCGAGAAATTAAGCAATGCTTCGCTTAATTATCCTACTTATGATAAAGAGTTATACTCCATCGTTAGAGCTTTAGAAACATGGCAGCACTACTTGATCGTAACGGGAATTTGTGACTCATACCGACCATGAGTCGATCAAGTATCTAAAGGGACAAAGTAAGTTGAATAAGAGACATGCAAGGTGGGTTTCCTTTATTGATACTTTTCCATACATCATAAAGTACAAGAAAGGTAAGGAAAACATTGTTGCCTGATGCTCTATCTCGAAGATATACATTGCTTTCCTTAATGCATGCTAAATTACTTGGATTTGAACATCTTAAAGCATTATATAAGGATGATAAAGAATTTTCAGATTTGTATTCATTATGTAACCATTCGGCCCAAAAAAGAATTTTTTAAATTTGAAGATTTCTTGTTTAAAGGAAATAGATTGTGTATTCCATCATGTTCTATTAGAGATTTAATTGTTCGAGAAGCACATTGTGGCGGTTTAATGGGTCATTTTGGTGTTTTTAAAACTTTGGATATTTTGTAAGAACATTTTTATTGGCCTAAGATGATAAAGGATGTTAGGAAAATATGTGAACTTAGCTTTAAATGTAAACAGACTAAAAGTACAAGCAAAGCTCATGGATTAAACATGCCTTTACCTATTCCATCTTCACCTTGGATTGACTTATCCATGGATTTTATTTTAGGATTGCCGATATCTCAAAGAGGTATGGATAGTATAATGGTCATTGTAGATCGTTTTTCTAAGATGGCTCACTTTATTCCTTGTAGGAAAACAAATGATGCAAGCCATGTTGCAGATTTATTTTTGAAGGATGTAGTTCAGCTTCACGGAATTCCAAGAACCATTGTAAGTGATAGGGACGTAAAGTTCTTAAGTTACCTTTGGAAGACATTATGGAGTAAGCTGGGGACTAAATTGCTATTTTCTACATCAAGTCACCCCCCAAACCGATGGCCAAAGCCCGAGGTAACAAATAGAACTTTAAGGATTCTTCTTAGAGCTTTAATTCAAAAGAAATTAAAAAGGTGGGAAGATTGTTTACCTATTGCTTAATTTGCTTATAATAGGACATTATATTATACTACAAATAATTCTCCTTTTGAAGTTGTCTACGGATTTAACCCCTTAAGCCCGTTGGATCTAATTCCTTTACCTGTTGATGAGTATTATAATGTAGAAGGTGATTCTTGGGAATATTATATACAAAGATTACATCAACAAGTAGCCGAGAACATCAAAAAAAAGAATGAGCAAATTGCAAAACACGCCAACAAAGGCCGCAAGAGAATATCCTTTGAAGTTGGTGATTGGGTTTGGTTACACCTTATGAAAGATAGATTTCTGAATGAAAAAAAGAGTAAATTACATCCAAGAGGAGATGGACCATTCCAAGTTTTTGCAAAGATCAATAACAACGCATACAACATAGACTTGATATGTGAGTATGGCGTGCATTCTACTTTCAATGTTTCTTGACTTGTCTCCTTTTGATTTTGATACAAATTATTTTTCAGCTTCGTTATTTACTTTATTTAGAGTATTTAGGTGTGTATAACAAGGAGTTTCTATAATAAAGGACATGTTGTCCAGAGTGGTTGAATAGTTGGTTATCTAGTTGTTAAGAGTCCCACGTCTTCTAGGACTCTTCACATGAATAGTTATTTTCAGCCATGTTAAGTTATTATTGCCGCCTAGATGCTAGATAATAGGACATGTTGTCCATTATCTTGTTTAGTGGTTTACTTGATAGAAAGTTGTTGTTCAAGAGTCCTACTTCTTCATGGACTCTTCTTTTATTGTTCATTGTTAACCGAAAACTCTCTATTTAAGAGATGGTTCGGCCAACATAATATTTACGTTAGATATATTGATATTTTGGTAAGGCTATTCCTTAACTACTTGTGTTTGAACTTCTTTACAGAATTCATTCATTATTGAGTTAATGTATCAACAAGTATTAGTTTCGCTTGTTGTGGTATTTCAGCCTCCATCGATTCTTAGCCTTCCTTTAGTGTTGCGTTGAGAATATTCCCCTAGAAACTAGTTCGAGAATTAGAGAAAGATCGGGCACAATTAAAAGTCGAACCTTTTGGTACTTTGTACCTTTCCGTTCTTCATCACTCTAGGTGCATATGGTTGCAGTTGAGGGACTTGTGGTCTCACCATTGTTTCAAGAAGAGTCATTTTGTTGCCCAAATCATCCAATCGATACATGATATTTTGGAATTGTTCCCTTTAGATCTTATCCTCCCTGTTGAGACATGATTACCAAAAACACTCAAATTTGTTAGATAGAAAAAATAAATTCGTTCAATATTCCAACAATACTTGTAAAAGAACTTCAACTCTAGATGGATTTAAAGATGAAAGCCAAGAATTAAAGGTTCCTAATTTGCTGCGTTGAGACAAAGCTGAAAAATAGAGGAATAGAAATCCTAGACCTAAACAAATAGTAAATAAAGAAATTAAGAGTAATCTTGAAAATCCTTTACCTAACAAGAAAAGGAAGATACTTTTTAAGTATCCTTTTGTGTTTAGGAAAAGGAAGATCTCAAACTTTTATGTTTCTTGATTCTTTTCTTGAATCTTTTTTTTTTCTTTTTCTTAGCCGAATTGTATCAAGAATTGAGACTCTAAAAGCTTGTCAATTCTTGAATTAATATATATGTCACGGCTCAAAAAAAAAATTTGAACTTTTGCCAATTCTTGAACCTAGACTATGATGTGAAGTTTGCTTCTTGAATTAAAATATATGTCACGGCTCAAAAAAAAGAGTTTGAACTTTGGCCAGTTCTTGAACCTAGACTATGATGTCTCTGATTCAAGAAGTTTGCTTTTTAGCTATGTTCAATAAAAGGCCTCGGCTGAAATTGTATTCTTTTTTAATATATATATATATATATATATATATATATATATATATATATATATATTTTTGTCCAAGAAAACAAGACTTTTATCAAGAAAGCAATTAAAGATGCATCAAAAAAGTTTGATACCATAGCTCGATACCAACTGTTGATAAAAAAAAGTTTGAACTTTTGCCAAGCAAAAAAGACTATTATCAACAAAGCAATTAAAGATACATCAAGAAAGAGATCAACCTTGAGCTCTGATACCATCTGATAAAGAACCTTGATAAGATGTATCAAGATTCAACAACAAAGGTTGAATTCAGATCTTTCTCTTCCTTGAAATAGTTTACGTGGGAATAAAATCAACGTAGCACACAATAGTTTGATTTTCGATGGAGGCTGAAACACCAGAACAAGCGAAACTAGACTTGTTGATTAGTAGCTCAAGAATGAATGAAGTTCTACATAGAAATTCAATTCAAAAGTATATAAGGAATAACCTTAACAAAATATAATATATCTAACTTAATTACAATGTGGATGAAATCTCTCTTTAAATAGATGAGATTTCGGCTAGAAAAATAGATTACTATGTGAATTGGGATTCTACAATAACAAGAATAGTAAACTATCTAATACTTGCTATAAAAGAAACAACAAACTAAATAAATGGACCACATGTCATTTATTATGTAATAATTCGAAATTAATAAAGTACTAAAAGATGGAAATTAAATAATAACTAAACTTGAAAAAATAAGATTAATTCGGAAAATTGGATCCACAAGTCCAAAAACTATTTCTCTTTGGTGATTTTTATTCAAAAACTATTTTTTTACAAAACTCAGTATCAAAACAATTTATATTTGGTGGGATGAGTCCTTCCGTAAAAATTTCCATCGGTCAACCCTAAAAAATTAGGGGTATTTTTGGGATTTCCACATTATTAAAACCCCTCCCCTCCCGACACAACCCATACCCCCGGTGGTAATGAGCAAATTTATGGGTTTTGCTCTCCTGAAAAATCTTTTACTTATGGGTTTTGTTCTTCTGTGTGTACACCAAATTTATAAGATTGAAGCAGATACAAATTTGTAATACAATGATGGACCTTCACAAGTAAAATTCAAATTCCCCTATGAAATTTTGTTTCAACAGGGTATAGTTTCTCTCTTAAACTTCAATTGGATCATTAATTTTCTTTTGTAGCTATGGTGTTTGTTAAAATGCTTCATCATGGTATTCTCTTTATTTCAATTTTGGAAGAGGGTTTTTATAATCCGTTCTCTAGCCAGCTTGCTCTTTCATCTACCGTGAATTGAAGGAAGAGATGGTTCGATGATGATTGGTGTTGGGCGATGGCGGTGGTGTACCGTGGTGCTTGGCGGCGGTGCTCAATGGTGGAGATATAGGTTGTAGAGGTGGTAGTGGGTGGTGATGATTGGGGTGTAGTTGAGAGTATTAAGTTTCAAAAATACCCTTAATACTTTTAAGGTTGACTAAATTCAAAATTCAATTGACAGTTGACAGATGGAATTTTGGACGGAATGACTCATTTCACCAAATATAAATTGTTTTGATACTGAGTTTTGTAAAAAAAATAGTTTTTGAATAAAAATCACCAAAGAGAAATAGTTTTTTGGACCTGTGAAGCCAATTTGCCGATTAGCACCTTGAACGATGGACAGCATGATGTAGCACCTTGAACAATGATTTCGGATTCCAAAACGACATAATCGATCATGTGGTCTTAATGGAAGTTGTCGACTGCTACTTAACTTTCCATAACATCGTTAATGAGCTTCATTGGATTCCTGGATCGAAAGGTATAACCATTACACCAAACTGTCTAAAAGCTTAAATTAATGTTTATCCAAGTTGATGAAAGTTCTCATTAGATAGAGTCTATCGGTATCCAAAATGAGTGATGTGATGTAAGAGTTTGAATCCTAGATCTCCATTGAGACATTATCCAAGCCTCATCATTCCTTGAAGCATCCATATATGAGTTCTCATCATTCCCCCTTTCTTAAAAAAGATTCGTCCTCGAATCTTGAAAGTTAATGAAAGGACCATTGTTTCGATTTTGTGGCAATTCTTTTGGTAACTCTGTTGAAAATATAGCCTTCTATTCATGTTGAAAATTAGAAAAAAATACTAGGAAGAGTAGGAGTTGTTAGATCAAGAGTAGTGAATGAATAGAATGATGCTTTTGACTCTTCCAAAATCATTGCAACAAGAGGATTGTTTTCCTCATCTTTCAATTTTGCCTCTTCTTGCAATCTTTCCTTTTCTTGCAATCTTTTCTCTTCTTGCAATCTTGCCTTTCCTTTCTCTCTCAATTCTTGAATAAATTCTTCCCAAGAAGATATCTTTTCTCTCGGTTTTTTGGAATTGGTAGACCTCTCTAGGTGCATATGGTTGTCGTTGATGGACTTGTGGTCTCACCATTGTTTCAACAAGAGTCATTTTGTTGCCCAATTCATCCAATCGATCCATGATCTTTTGGAATTGCTCCCTTAAGAGCTTATCCTCCATAAAGCTTTCATCTTGTCTTGACGTAGAGACTCCCTGTTGAGACATGATTACTAAAAACACTCAAATTTGTTAGATAGAAAAAATAAATCCGTACAATATTCCAACAATACTTGTAAAAGAACTTCAACTCTAGATTGATTTAAAGATGAAAGCCAATAATTAAAGGTTCCTAATTTGTTGCGTTGAGACAAAGCTGAAAAATAGAGAAATAGAAATCCTAGACCTAAACAAATAGTAAAGAAAGAAATTAAGAGTAATCTTGAAAATCCTAGACCTAACAAGAAAAAGGAAGATACTTTTTAGGTATCATACGTGTTTAGGAAAAGGAAAATCTCAAACTTTTATGTTTCTTGATTCTTTTCTTGAATCTTTTTCTTTCTTTTTCTTAGCTGAATTGTATCAGAAGCGAGACTCTAAATGCTTGTCAATTCTTGAATTATAATATATGTCACGGCTCAAAAAAAAGTTTGAACTTTTGCCAATTCTTGAACTAGACTATGATGTCTCTGACTCAAGAAGCTTGCTTTTTTATGTATGTTCAATAAAAGGCCTCGGCTGAAATTGTATTTTTTTGAATATATATATATATATATATATATATATATAGACCTCAGCTGAAATTGTATTTATATGATATATATATATATATTGTCTAGGCAAACAAGACTTTTATCAAGAAAGCAATTAAAGATACACCAAGAAAGAGATCAACCTTGAGCTCTGATACCAACTGATGAAGAACCATAAATAACTTGTATCAAGATTCAACCGCAAAGGTTGAATTCGGATCCTTCTCTTCCTTGAAATTGTTCAGAAATCCCTAAGGCTACCTTCAAATCTAGCAACAAATCTTTTGAGAACATCATGAAGGGGATATTGCTGCATATCACATGCCAAGAAAGGCCTATTCTTATTTCCAAAAGCCTTTGTTTTCAAGGTCTAAGTCCTTTTAAATGGTTTTCCAAATGTTCTTAGTTGTTACCTTTTGGGAAAACCTTTTAGACTTCAAAAGATTTCAAAACAAGTGAAAAATCAACATCTCTCATACTCAGGAAGGTCGGTCAACCGAGCTCAAGGTCGGATCAGCCAACAAGTAACAGAGAGTTGGTTTGATGCACTTCGGTCGACCTATGTAAGGGTTCGGTCATCCGAGGTGTGTTGTTTGGTCAACCGACCTCTGCTGTTACTAGCCGTTATATGATTGTTGAAAAGAGTCGTTTTTCAGCATATTTTGAAATGTATAAATACTCCAAAGCTAGAGAATGACTCTAAGACTTGCACTTCAAAGATACATTGATTTCTTATCAAGTCTAAACACTTTCAAAGTAAAAGGCACTTCATTGCCATGATCTAAATCATTCAAAGGTGAATTTCAAAAGCAAGACAAAGAGTGTGCTTCATATGTTCTAAAGAGCTGAAATTGATGTACTTAAAAGTATCTATCTTTCACTTAGAAGAGTGAACAACCTTGTTTTTTATCCATCTTATTCCCTTTCTTAGTGATAGTGTCAATCTTGTAAAAGTCCTACTTAGTGTGGGCAAGTAACTCTTAGTGAGTTTTTGTATTGTGGTTGTGTTGTAAAACTCTTTGTGAGTTAGCCACAAGTGTAAAAAGTCTTCTTAGTGAAGTTGTTGAAAATCCTTGGGTGCGACTCAAGGTAGTGGATGTAGATTCTGAGTGAGTCGAACCACTATAAATCCTTTGTCTTGTGATTGGTTTTTATTTGCATTTGTTCATCTTGCTTAAACTTACACTTGCCTTGAATAGATTTCAAAAAAAAGTTTGCAAGAGTGACTAAAACCCAATTCACCCCCCTCTCTTGTGTTTTACAAATCTGATTCTTGAATGAAAGATTCCGATTCTTGGACTTTCAGAGTTTGTGTTGCTGCCACCAATAGCTTTTCCTTTGCGAAATTTCCCTCTCCAGGTATCCACTCGGCCAAGCGAGCAGCGATTGCTAGCTCTTCGTTTTTACGAGTTTTGGGAATTAGAGAGAAAGGGAGAGGCGAAAGCCGAAATCTAATTTTGGAGTACTTTTGGATTGCGGCTCAATTAATTAGTTTTTGTAGGGTTTCGACTAAAAAAAGGTTTATATAGGGTGTGAGAGTTTGTTCCCATAACCAACTCTCACGTCCTCAACCTCTTTCAAAATTGGGAGTCTTTAACTCCCACGTTCCATCTACCTCTGTTGGTAGTGGGAGTCTTTATCGCATAATAACTCCCACGTAATACCAGCTATAGCCAAATCCCGAAAAATGCCCCTCCTTAATCTCTACTTCGAATAATAACGTTTTATTATTCTCAGAAAATAAATGTCAGATACAATGAACCTAGACACATTCTAGATTCATTGAATCTGGACATGAAAATCGTTAACTCGTCTATGCGTGTGACCCTGTAGGTTCATATCGTAATGGCAATGAAAACATACTTAGTAGTAGTAGTATGTGTTCATAAATCACAAACGGTCCCTAGCAGGACATTGTGACTACCCAGAGTGACTGAATATGCGGTGAAACCTAATATCAATCAACTATTTAATCCATTTGTCTCGCGATATCCTAAATAAGCATAAGGCATGGTAGTCGTGACCTTTATAAAGCTTAATTGTATTTATGCTCGATCTCCAGGTAGACTGTTCCAACAAACAATATTTAATAACCACTTTATTAAATATATTTGAGAATGGCCATGCATTTAAACAGTCTTTCCCTATCAAGGGGCCCTTGGATATCTCTCTCTAATAAGAGAGGGACAAATTCCTTACAATGCCTCTCACATTCAAGCCATGATAGGATACTACATCCAGATCATCGATCGTATTGATTACTCGATTAAAAGTAACTTCCGACTGAGTCGAAGCGTGGCTCCATTCATGCTAGAATCAATGGAGACATATGGTCTAAGGATTCCAAAATAGTATTGAGGAAGTAATACTTATGACTAAGGGCCATGAAGTATTACTTCTCTAATGGATCACGTCTGATACAATATATCCCAATATATTGTATCTATGATATGATTTGTATTCATTACACATGATTAGTAAAACATAATCATCAATCAAACATCATACTATTTTTATTTCATTGTAAAGAATCTTACATAAAAGTAGGAACAACTAGAATAGTAATTACATAAGCTGATGAGTTTTACTATCAAATCACGCATTTGATGTTCGAAACAAAATTAACTATTAAGTTGACATGCTCAAAAGATACAAAAGCATTACAACATATGCTAATGGTCTTAGGGGCACTACTAACATACGGTTGTTCTTGTGCGGATCCCGAGGGTTTTGCTATGTGGACTTGTGCGGATACCGAGTGATCCTGCGGGTATTACAGTGCGGATCCCGAGAGTCTCGTGATGTGGATGTGTGCGAGATACCGAGGAGTCTGCGCGCGTTGTTGTGCTGATTCACGAGGGTCTGCGATGTGGAAGTCGCGAATTCGAGGGGTCCTAGTGGTGTCCTTGTGCGGATTCAGGGGGGTTTTCACGACCTTCACCTTATAGGGGGTATATCATTGGGGCCTGTAACAATTTTGTGGAGTCCAAGGTGTTGGATGATGATACTAATGTAGGATGAGTCCTTAAAGCGTGAACCCGTTCGTTCGGGAAATTTAACCTAGTGTGTATAAACTATTTGAGCCTTCCTAGTTTGGACTATAACTAGAGTTAGATTCTGATTATTGTCGTATAGTTGTAACTAGATACTTGAGCTCGAATGGTGGGAAGTCGTGTCACAGCAGTAGCTATGCTCGTAGCGTCTAAGCAAGTGTAAAATCATGTGTACCGTTTAGACAGAGCTACGAGTCTTTGTTAAATACATTCGGTTGTGTAAGTGCTTGGACATAATGAGTATGGTTATTTAGCTTATTTGTTATCTTAACTTGCTGTTCTTTTTTTGGGTCCTATTTGATACCTGGTTTTGAGTCTTTTAACTCTTACTTTGGATTGGGATTGACTTGGTGCAAGATTGTACACTTGTGTACAATTTTTTGCACTTGTTTTTCTCGATTTTCAGTAAGTTGCGAGCGAAGCATTCGTCCTATGTATCGTCCACGCATTCGTCCGCAGTTGGACTGTAGCTACTGCCTTACCGCGAACGAAGCCCTTCGTTCGAGGGTACCTTCGGTCGATCGGTTTGGGTGTATGGTCGTCCGGAGCTTCTGTTTTCTTCCAGGTTGATTCTGGACAACCACCGTTTGACCGGCGGGTCACGGTGAGGCTGTTTCTGTTATGGTTCTGGACTGATCCGTCTATTCTGTACCGTTCTGTTATGAAACTATCTGATTCGATTCTGTTTTGTTCGGTTTCTAAGTCTTATGGGACTTGTGTCGTGTCTTACATATTTTCAAAAGGGGTATTTTGGGAAAAAAATAATGTTTTTTAGTGTCTATATCCTGTTTTATACTTGTGATTATTGGTCTTTACTGAGCACCGGAGCTCGGTCCATCCGCTTTTATTGTGCAGGTGATGTAGATGTTGATCCTATCTATGATGACGATGCTTGGGAAGGGGAATATGAAAAGTGATTAATAACCGGCTATAGTTAGAGATTTAATTCATTCTTTTATTTCATTTACAAACAGAAGTATTTCATTTTTAGTAATGTTGAACAATTTCCTTTGTAATATTTAGTATTTCACGCATAGTAATTTTAATTCATTGTTTAACTCTTATTATTGAATTATTTCATAAATGAATTCCCTTTTTAATAACTCTGTTGTGGACTTTGATGTCTCATCGGCCAGTTAGACACTGCCATGTCACCATTCCGGTTACAGGGTGTGACACCTTTGGTGTAACACAAGGAACTAACTTACCATTTTCATCAATGTTGGTGTGAGTGCTAATGATCCTATCATTAAGAACATGCTCACAGAAACATTATAACTATCAATGAGTTGTTATCATCAAAACAAGATTGATCAAATTAGCCCTTAGGGCTTACAAAGCAAACAATGTTACAACGACTGTATTGTTTTCTGTGATGGAACACTCTAGTTTTGAAAACATGCAAGAGCTTGACATACTTAAACTAGTATTCTCAAAATAAGATTAGTCACAATGGATATACCTATGTAGACTATACCAATCTTCAAGGTCTTCAAGTCTTCTAGATGCGTAGGAATCTTTGAACTTCACTTGAGACCTTTATCAACCTCTTCATTGTGGTGAAGTTGTTTCTAATATTCTAAGATGTAGCTTCATGGACTTAAACACTTCAATGGTTAAGAGCTTACTACTTGATACTTCAAAGTGATGTTGATTAGCTCTTAACCCTTTGATCTTCCTTCTTGATATTGCAACAACTTCCAAGACTTGTAAGATCCACTTCAAGCTTGAGCCATGGAGTCTTGCATCGAGTAGTTTCTTCAATGTTGTAGGATGATATCTTTAAGGTCCATATAAGATTTCTTACCATTTTTATCAATGTAAGTATGAGTGAAAGATCCTATCATCAAAACACAAGCTCACACAAACATGAGAACTTCTTAATGGTTTGTTATCATCAAAACTAGATTGATCACATTATCCCTTAGGGCTTACAACCTCGGTCTGGGGCAAGTACCTTTTGTGCTTTTGGGCCTTTGTTCTAGGCCTAGTTGAGCAATTATTTGGAACGTTGGGAACGATACTCACCACTAGAGAAGTTTCCTTGATCATCATGTCTCTTTGCATGGTTATCTCCTAGGTTTTCCATTCTTTAAAGAATTATTCTACTCATCATTCTTCCGCCAGTCTATCTGCTGGCTCCCCCTAGGCCAATGAGCCTTACTTGCAGCGGTATTTGCCTCAATATACTCTTTTAGTAGTTTATGCCCGACCCACATTATTCCCTATTTTGGCATAATTCCAATAAGCCCTACCCAGTTATGCCATATTTCAAGGGTCTAACACCAAAAAAGGAAGGAGTTCTGCCCGCAGAAGCAGAGCAGCAGCCCATATGAGTTGCTATCATCGTTTCAAAAATACCTCGGCCATGCAGAGCAGGCCTAGCCAATTGTTGGATACGCTCTTATTGATTTCAGTCGCTTATGTTGTTCTTCCCATATTGATTTCACGTGTGGTTTCTGAGTCGCTCCACCGTTGACTATGATGAAAATTATTCAAATAATGAAACCTTTGGAACTATGTTCGGACTTCTAAATAGTCACGAGATCAATTTTGTTTTGAATTCGCCAAAAAAATGATCATTTTTAATTTGACTTTTCAGTTTAACTTAGGATCATTATGTTTATTTTCGGTGCTCTCAAATGAAAATACTACAAACAAAGGTTTACTTATTTGGAATCAACCCTACAATGTCTAATAGTGTTAACAATCTGTTATTTAGTTGGAAAAAGGAAAAAGAAATGTAAAAGTAGAAAGATACAAGAGAGACTATTTTGACACGAAAGTGCCAACCTCACACGAATAGCTTTGCACATGCTCTCGGAGTGAAGTGTAAGAATGTCTTTATCTATTTACGGATTTCGATAAATAGGACTATCTTTTTATTAGGCTAAAAATACCAGCATCAATTTATGAGCCACTATAAATGTCCAATTAGTGAATCCGGTCACTATTCGGGCAAAAAAATCACACATACCTTGCACATGCTCTCGGAGTAAAGGGTAAAAATGTCCAAAACTCAATCCGACCCATTTTGCGACCAGATAAGATCTGACACGACCGCAATCTCAATCTTCTTCACCATATCCATTATCTCCACCATCTCAAACCAAACCACCACCTGCTCCAGTACCGCCCCTACACCCTGAAGGGATTCATTGGCAGAAACTCGTTCTAAACACCCATGAGTCCTCCCCTGAAGGATCCGCTCATACCAAAGGAATCGAAAAATACGAAAAAGACTTATGTTTTAGGCTAAAGATTCTGTTTTTCTCGAATGTGTGCTGCTGCCACCAAAGAGCCTTCCCTTGCGGAATTGCTCCCTACCGGTATGCACGCGACAAAATGAGCAGCGAGTGCTAGCTCTTCATTTCTGAGGTTCAAGAATCTAGAGAGAAGAGAAGGGCAGAAAATTCAGAAATCTGATTTCGGGAGTGTTTTGGTAATTGCGGCTCAAATATGGCTTAACCTAGGGTTTCGGCCAAAATAGGTTTATATAGGATGTGAGAGTTTGTTCCCAAAACCAACTCCCACGTCCTCAACCTCTTCCGACAATGGGAGTCTATAACTCACACGTCCCCTAGACTTCTACTAGTAGTGGGAGTCTTTATCGGATAATAACTCTCACATAATCCCAATTAAAACCAAATACCGAAAATACCCTTAATTCTCTCTAATTCGAAATAATAACAATTTTATTATTCTCAGAAAATAAATGTCAAATACAATGAACCTAGACACATTCTAGATTCATTGAATCTGACATGAAGCTCGTTAATTCGTCAATGCGTGTGACCCGGTGAGGTTCAGTATCACAATGGCAATGAAAACACACTTAGTAGCGAGTATGTGTTCATAAATCACAAGCGGTCCCTAACGAGGACATTGTGACTCTCCAAAGTGAATGAATTTAAGGTGGAACCTAATATCAATCCACTATTTAATCCCTTGGTCTCGCGATATCCAAATTAAGCATAAGGCATGGTAGTTGTCACCCTTATAAAGATTAATTGTGTTTATGCTCGATCTCCAAGTAGACTGCTCCAACAAATAGTATTTAATAACCACTTTATCAAATACATTTGAGCACGACCATGCATTTAGACAGTCTTCCCTATCGAGGGGCCCATGGATATCTCTCTCTAATAAGAGAGGACAAATTCCTTACAATGCCTCTAACATTCAAGCCATGATAGGACACTACATCCGATCATCAGTCGTATTGATTACTCGATTAAAAGTAACGTCCGACTGTGATACGGTACCAGCCATGAAGCTTAGAGAGGTCATTTGGATAAATGGCCTCATCCTTAACTCATACATCCCAAATACGAGCTTCAAAGTCAAGCCTTTGTTCCAAGTGTTTAAAGTCTCTAATCTAAAGGTTCAAGAGGTAAAGAAACCTTCAAAGAAAGCTAGACACAAGGATCAAAGCCATCGAATATCATTTGAAGGAAAGATACATAATTGGAAGGAAAACGGTTGAAAGGGTATTTTAGGAAACTTGTAAATTAAAGTCTATTAAAGACTTTAATTATATTTTCAGCTTTATTGTTTATTTTAATTAGCCATGTTGGCCAAAATAAGCTAGCTAAATAATAGGACATGTTGTCCTTGATGTTAGGTAGTGTTTTTAGTTATCTAGGAGTTGTAGAGTCATAATCTTTAAAGGACTCTTATTTGTGGTTCTTTTTGGAAGAAATTCCACTCTATTTAAGAGGGATTTCAGCCATGATATTATTAGACTTGATATGATATTTTAAGGTTATTCCTTAGTTACTTTGTGTTTGATTCTCTGGGTAGAATTCATTCATGTTTGAGTTACTGTATCAATAAGTTTGGTTTATACTTATTGTGGTGTTTCAGCCCCCCATTGATATTCAACCTTGCGGGAGAAAGGTTGTTTATAATCCCCATAAACCCGTTCGAGATAGAGAAAGATCGGGCATTCAAGCCGAACCTTCGTATTCGTACAACGGTTCCGCATCAGGTAAGAGGGATTTCAGCCAAAAAGAACCACAAATAAGAGTCCTTTAAAGATTAGGACTCTACAACTCCTAGATAACTAAAAACACTACCTAACATCAAGGACAACATGTCCTATTATTTAGCTAGCTTATTTTGGCCAACATGGCTAATTAAAATAAACAATAAAGCTGAAAATATAATTAAAGTCTTTAATAGACTTTAATTTACAAGTTTCCTAAAATACCCCTTCAACCGTTTTCCTTCCAATTATGTATCTTTCCTTCAAATGATATTCGATGGATTTGATCCTTGTGTCTAGCTTTCTTTGAAGGTTTCTTTACCTCTTGAACCTTTAGATTAGAGACTTTAAACACTTGGAACAAAGGCTTGACTTTGAAGCTCGTATTTGGGATGTATGAGTTAAGGATGAGGTCATTTATCCAAATGACCTCTCTAAGCTTCATGGCTGGTACCGTATCAGACTGTGTCAAAACGTGACTCCATTCATGCTAGAATCAATGGAGAGATAAGGTCTAAGGATTCTAAAATAGTATTGAGGAAGTAATACTTATGACTAAGGACCATGAAGTATTACTTCTCTTACGAATCACGTCCGATACAATATATTGCATCTATGATTTGATTTGTATTCATTACACATGATTAGTAAAACATAATCATCAATCAAACATCGTACTAGATTTATTTCATTGTAAAGAACATTACATAAAACTAGGGACAACTCGAATAGTAATTACATAAGCTAATGAGTTTTAATCAAATCACGCATTTGATGTTCAGAAGCAAAATTAACTATTCAAAGACATGCTAAAAAAGAAATAAAACGTACAACATATGCTAATGGTCCTAGGGCACTACTAACAATCTCCCACTTGCCCTAGGTCCAATGATACATGATCTTCAATCCCATTGACCTAGTATGACTCTCATGTTTAGGGTTGCGGGAGTAGCTTGGTCAATGGATCTGCAATGTTGTCGTCATGTAATAACTTTGCAAATTTTAACGCCTCATCTATCAATGATCTCTATAATCGGATGGAAACGCTTTCGAGAATGTGTTTGGATCGTTAGTGAGATCTATGTTCCTTAGCTTGTGAAATGGCACTAGTAGTATCACAATAAAGGTCCACCGGGTTCACAATGCTAGGGGACGACACCTAATTCATCAACAAATTTCCCGATCCAAACAACTTCTTTAGTCGCTTTAGAGGCGGCCAAATACTCAGCCTTCATTGTAGAGTCGGCCACGGTCGCTTTCTTTGAGCTCTGCGACTCACAAAGCAACTCCATTCAAATAAAACACAAAACCGGATTGCGATCTAAAGTCATCTACGCTCAGTCCCGAAGCTTGCGTCACGTGTAACCATTTACAACTGGACTTCCTTCCCCGACCTCAGTAAACTAAGAACATATCTTTAGTCCTTCTCAAGTACTTAAGAATGCTCTTGACTGCAGTCCCAATGTGACTCTCCAAGGTCGATTGATATCTCATAGTCATACTTAAAAGCAAACGAGACATCCCAGGCGAGTGCATATCATGGCATACATAATAGACCCAATGGCTGAAGCATATGGGATCTTACTCATGAGCTCTCGATCCTCCTTTGTGGAGGGTCCTTGAGTTCTGCTGAGTTTAATGCCATGTGACATGGGCAAGAATCCCTTTTTGGAATCTTGCAAACTAAATTGTTTCAGTACCTTGTCAATGTATCCACTCTGGCTTAAGCCAATCATTTTGTTAGATCTATCTCTATAGATTCGTATACCTAAAATGTATGTAGCCTCGCCTAAGTCATTCATGGAAAAATACATCCCTGACCAAGCTTTTAAGCTTTGCAAAGTGGGAATGTCATTTCCAATCAGTTAGATGTCGTCCACATAAAGCACAAGGAACACTACTGCATCATTAGTTACTTACTTATAAACACAAGGCTCGTCTTCGTTTTTTATGAAACCGAATTCTTTAATACATTCATCAAAGCGACGATTCCTGCTTCGAGATGCTTGCTTCAATCCATAAATGGACCTTTGAAGCTTACACACTTTGCTAGGATTTGATGGATCAACAAACCCCTCAGGTTGTGTCATATACACATCCTCGAGAAGGTTTCCATTAAGAAACGCAGTCTTAACGTCCATTTGCCATATCTCATAGTCATAATATGCGGCTATGGCAAGTAAAATCCTAATAGACTTTATCATAACGACAGGAGAAAAGGTTTCGTCATAGTCAATACCATGAACTTGTCTATAACCTTTAACTACTAGTCGAGATTTAAAAGTGTGTACATTACCATCCATGTCGGTTTTCTTTTTGAAACACCATTTGTTATCAATGACCTTACACCCTTTGGGTGGGTCAACCAAAGTCCACACTTGGTTATCGTACATGCATTGCATCTCAGACTACATAGCTTCTAGCCACTTATCCGACTCAGAACTATGAATTGACTCTTTGTAGGTAGTGGGTTCATCTTGATCAATTAGTTCAATATGATGATCATCGATCACGAGAAATTCATATCTCTCGAGTCATTGATGTACCCGACTTGACCTCCTTGGGCCTTGTGTCAAAGATTGAAGCTCAGTATCAGCATGTGAGCTTGCTTGAAGTTCCAAAGTTGGTTCAGATGTTGTTTGGGGATCTTGAATTTCCTCAAGATGGATCTTACTCCCACTATCCTCTTTGGAAATAAATTCCATTTCAAGGAATAAACCATTTCGAGCAACAAACACTATGTTCTCCAGATGGAAGATAGAAATAATATCCTTTAGTTTCTTTAGGATATCCCACAAACAAACACTTGTCGGATTTAGGGGTTGGGTTTATCGGATAACAAGCGTTTTTACATACGCCTCGCATCCCCAAATTTTTGAGAAATGACAGACTAGGTCGTTTCCCAATCCATATCTCTTATGGAGTTTTACAACGACTTTCGAAGGAACTCTATTCAATATGAATGCGAGCAGTTTCTGGGCGTAGCCCTAAAAGGAAATGGAAGACTTGTTTGACTCATCATAGATCGAACCATATTTAGTAAGGTGTGTTTCCTCCGTTCGATACCCCCATTCCATTGTGGTGTGCGAGAGGAGTTAATTGTGAAACAATTCCACAACCCCTGAGATGTTCGTCAAACTCTTGGTTAAGGTATTCGCCACCTCGATCTGATCGAAGTATCTTAATACTTTTACCAAGTTGATTTTGTACTTCATTTTAAAATTCTTTGAATTTTCCAAAAGATTCTAATTTATGTTACATTAGTAGTAACCGTATCTACGGAAATCATCTGTGAATGTGATGAAGTACTGAAAACCTCCTCTAGCACTTGTGTTTATTGGTCACATACATCTGTATGTATGAGGCCCAACAAATCTGAAGCTCTCTCACTTTGTCCAGTAAAGGGAGCTTTAGTCATTTTGCCTAACAAGCAAGAGTCACACGTCTCATAAGACTCTAAGTCAAATGATGTCAAAATTCCACTTTATGGAGTTTTGATATGCGTTTCTCGTTGATGTGGTGGCCCAAACGACAATGCCAAAAATAGGTTTGGTTTAAGTCATTTGATTTAAACCTGATGCGGAACCGTGATGTTTTATATCAAGGTTCGGCTTTTTAGCAGATCTTTCTCTATCTCGAAATAGTTTCTATGGGAATATAATCAACACAACTCCAAGCGAAAGCTAAGTATCAATGAAGGTCGAAACACCACAACTAGAGAAACAAGCTAGTTGATACGAGTAACTCAAAGAATATGAAGTTCTACCGTAAATTCATAAACAAGTGATGCGAAGCAACGAAGTACAAC
>JAOCZM010000092.1:0-419997 GCA_026122235.1 Vinca minor | reverse complement strand
GAAAGGTTTTGTAGTGAAGTTTCCTCATGTAAGATGGGGAGCAGCTTCCTTCAATTCTAAGCGAAGCTATAAGTGACTTTTTTCTATACACTTTGGCTTTGGATTGTTTTGTTATGTGAAGGTGACATCAATGCCTTTGGAGTAAAAAAATCCACTAGTTCAGTTATATTAAAGCCTGGACTTGCGGAAGGATTCTACAAGCTTTAGGAAATGTTTGAGATATATCGAGAAAAAAAAATACAAAACAAAAAGGTTTGGAATTTTACTCTACTTCTTGATTGTCATATGTTTATTTTACTTTTTAGGTGTCATTATTATTATTATTATTTCAAGTTACATATTTTTTAATTAAAAAAATTGACACATTATAACTTTGTATTGATTTAAAAGAGAACGAGATAAGTATGAGACAGGGATGATTTTTTATTGATCAATTTTAAAAAGCTGTCTGTTCTCCAGCTTACACTTTTCTCTATAGGTTATACTTCCTTTTGTTTCCAAATATAGGAGGAATGGACCATTTTACCCTTCTAATTACTGATACGCTTGTGCACTTTTTTGTTGGACTCGCCACCTGAATTATTAATTAGGACTATTAGTAAGCCAATAATAGTTATTGTGTAGAAAAAAATATATTTTTGTTCAAAAAGAAAACGAAATATAAAATAGTCGAAGGATAATTGTGGTAATTTACTCGGTGCAAGAACTTAATTTGTCCCCTCTCTCCATTAGAAATGAGACAACCATCTTAGTATTTGTTCCATTAGCGCTAAACTTATTAAGAATGTAATGAAAATAAGCATGTGAATAAAGATGTGTAATCCATTAATATCAAATTAATTACCAGAAGTGTGGAGAATAATACAAGTGCAGATTTCTATGGTCATCCCCACCAAAACAAAATCGTAGAAAGGAAAAAGTAATCCATCATGAAAATATTATAAGATTAATTAGATACCGAGCAGAGAAAATTTATATGAAAAAGGCACATTAATGCATAGTTTTAATGTTCCACTAGGTATTAATTAGTTTTGGTGATGAAATATTTGACCGATTAATTTGGTTGAATTTTATAAGTATTATGGTATACTGATAATTTTTTTTTATAAATCTATGGCGTTAGTTACTCCTAAAATATTTCCAAAAGCGATTCTTGTAGGGTCACATGTGACCAAGGAAGAACGCATAACTAAACATTGTTCATAATAGAATTGTCCAAAATTAATTAATTAATAAAAGTATGATGCGAAAAAAGATTTTTATTTCTCTCTTTTCCTTTTAGTTTTTGACCACCATATATTCCTTACTTCTTTATTTTTTGTTTCTTTGACAAATACTTTTATGGCTTTATTTTGCTTTTCAAATATGAAGAAATTTTGGAGAATACACTACATGCAATTTTTGTTTTGACTAGTACTGAACAAAAAAATTATATTGCATTTTTTTCATCTCATTAAAAATGTATCGTTTTTTAAAATATTGGGGCGGTGACCCTGCCTTGTTTCTGCCACTGATTATATGTATTAATCCATGCAGATAATAGGGCTGGGATCTCTGGTGACAATGCCTATAGTGGGGAATCTTTCGGACACTTATGGGAGAAAACTCATGCTTACCATTCCAATGACTCTCACCATTTTCCCTCTTGGTAATCTTTCTCCTCCTCATCAAGTATATAACTTAACATTAACAGCTCATTATCTTTTGTAATTAATATGTATAGCTTGTAATTTTATTATTTTTATAGATAAAAAAATAAGTCATTGAATAGTCTCCAACACTATCTTTATTTGGCTAACTAGTGAGTAAAATTATTCTTTAGGTTAGAAATCATTCCTTTCTTGATCAGGGGATTAGATCTTCAATTCTTATTTTTTGTCTCATCCTCTATCCCATTTATAAATGACGGTCTTATATCACATTTTCTCCATAGGATTCCACCATTATGTCATACATTTCTTTTAAAAAAAATAGACGTTGACAACTAATAGGACAAAAAATGTGACCTAAGATGAAAGAAAATCCAAATCAAATTACCCAAATCTTATGAACCTCATACAACAAGGGAAAAGTTTGAATTTTTTTATTAGTATTTATGGTGGGCTTAAGTATTTATGGGAACCTTTCATGATTTTTATTTTGGCATAACGAGTACAATTGACATTATGGTAACTGAGTACAGTTACCAACCGAACGCGTGAGAACTAATTATTATATCGTGCGTGGAAAGAGCCACCTTTAAAATTCTACATCTCTAATTTAATCTTAGACTATATATATTTGAGGCGCTTAGCAAGGACGCTAGGTTCTTAAGAAGGTGAATGTGACACATTGAATGATGTCCATCCTACTTGTTGAAAGGAACACGTGAAAAAATGAAGAGGAGAAGGAAAGCAAAGGGAATGGCACGAAAGCAAAATACTATCGGCCAATATATTTTATTTTATTGAGAGAAGTTAGCTGGTTAAGCATCTTGTGAGCAGCGAACTTAAGACTTTCCAATCTAAAAATTAGCTATTTTTACCAACTAACCTACAAGCTTAGTTCACTCTCCTCAATAAAAATAAATGGCAGAGAGGAAAGTGAAAGAAGCAAAGACCTCATTAAGAAACTCTTCGTAATACGTGAAAAAAGAGTGTCTTGTTTTTTTATTATTAAATGTTCTAAACTAAATATTTATTTTCTTAAATGAATATCCTTTTAATATATCAAAAAGTCGAATTAATCCGTTGGATCTATGAGAATGACGATTCTAGTAAGAAGTGGGAAAAACATTTCACCCCAAAACTTATAGAATATCATTTTCAAGAGAAGCTGAAATCATCAATAAATAGTAACTGATATTTATACTCATATTTTAATTAATTATTACGTTCATTTTTTTATAGCAATGTATTCATATTTAGTCATAATTATTCTATTTCATTTAGTATAATTTTATAGATGGTAATTTTATAAAAAAATAATTTCTTGATAGTAGTTTTAATCTATTTTTAAATTTAAAAGTAAATTCTATGTTGACATTTTAATAAAAATTATGTTTCAAATATATAATGCCAATGTTATTCAAGTCAGATTATGTAACGAATGTTTAATTAGGTTTATCACTAGTATATTTAAAAAAGGCATTTAGGTCATATTCTGTTTAATTCCATTTCATTCTGACATTAAAATATAGTTTTACTAAACATAGAAAAAGAATCAACATTCTATTCTGACTTTGCCTTCCAAACACTGAAATAAAAAGAGAATTTCGAAATTATTATGGATGGAAAGTAATTCTTCCTAGAAAGAGATTTTATTACAGGGTACCAAACGTACTGTAATAATAACAACTTATTCTTTAATTGGAATGTTCTTTTAAATCATTCTAACAAAAACTTATTCTTTAAGTGGAATGTTCTTTTAAATCATTCTAACAAATCTTAATAAAATATTTAATTTTGAAATGAGAAAGAAAAAAAAAAGTGAAAATAAATACACAAAAAGTGAAAAGATTTACCGACCAAAAAACAACCAGCCTACTAATTTACCAGAACGCAAAGATTTTTGTAAAGAAAAGAAAAAGAGAAAGAGAATACAAGTAAGAAGCCATTGTTCGCTCTTTGCCGCTTTGCATCCTGTCCCGGACCACCACTAAATATTCTGCTTTTTTTCGTGTGAAAATCGTCTGTCACTATCTATATTAATATTTTTATACATAACCAATTAAAATTTATTATGCGAATATTTCTTTTAATTATATACACACATGGCGAATTGTTATTGGTTGGATACAGGAATGGAGATATACACGGGAACAAATAATTTTTTTGCCCTTTTTCTCTTGTTCTCTCTTTTCCTCTTTCGTTTTGGAAAATTCTGATATATATCAAAATCATATGAACCGTATGGTCTTAAACTATTCACATATTTTTTAGAATAGTCTAAATTACACGATTAATTAGGTCTGATCCATACTAGAACTATATCCTCCGTTTTTTGGGTTTGGGTCTGCGATTAAATGGATCCGGCCCGGTAGCTGGAATTATGAACTAGGTCTCATTAATTGGACCTGTTATGGGCTTTAGCAACCCGCTTGTCTAAAATAATATCAATCCTCTTGGTCATTAGCACGGGCCTTAACAAAATAAAACTACTTCCTCCATATTTTTTAGATTGAAGATGCTTGGGCAAGCGCCAAGATTCGATACCCTCCGTCAACATGCGGCAAGTTTTAATCTCCCTTTCTAGGGCTATCTCCTCCTCGTCTGAGGAAGTTTTCTCTCCCCTATATGGAGTAACCGCCCAATCAGGCTTCGAAAAAAAAATAGAATATGCTCTATTTCTAATTTAGTTTTTTTTAAATGAATGTTTTTTTAAAATGAAGAGTGAGTCTATTTATTTTTATTTTTAGTTTTGTTTCTAATTCACAATATACTTTTTTACCTTCAAAATTATTATATATATATGGATTATTATTTCTAAATTTTTGAAGTCCTTGATCTCTATTTTTGGACAGATGATTATTACTTGCTCCTGTATCAATTAGTATTTTTCCATTTATAAATTCCATTCCATTTAAATATTCTCCTTTTAATTATTAATGTTTTACTATTATTATTTTATTATTAATTATTATTAGTAATTTTATTACCCATTATTCTAAAACTACTTCTAGAAGTACTTGCTATATTTTCTAATGTAGGTTTATCTATTATATCTATACCTTCACTCCTAGTTCTGGGAACTTGTTTATGGCAAGGTAAAAAGTCGGTTCACCACAACCTCATGCTGCAAATGGTAGCACATCAAATATAGATATTCAACTTGGGATAGAAGGAGTTTGACTTTATAATATATAAATTAATACAGTAAAAATTAAAACATTCTTATCATTAACTAATTTTATAGATAATAATTTTTATGACTGCAGATAATTTTTTTTTTATTTTGTTTTAAAAACAAGTGCCAAACCTTTTTACAAATATACCAATAAAGCCTTACATTAAACATAAAATAACTACATTGGAATTTAAAATTCTTGGTGAAATTGATAATTTTACGTACTGCAGCCATATTAGCTTACAGCAGAGAAAGGGAATACTTCTATGCCTACTATGTCATCAGAACCCTCATTTCAATGGTCACTGAAGGAAGTGTTCATTGCCTTGCTTTTGCATATGTGGTAAAATTAAATTCCTTTCATTCCATTCAGCTGATTATTATTTGTAGTATTCTCTCAATTCTTTAATATTAGTCGTTTAGGACATGTGGCGAAAATTAAGGAAACAAAAAACAACTTACTTTGTTAAATATATTTATAGCATGCAAGTCATATTTAAGAGTGTAATATTGATATTTTTGACATGTAGTGAAAATTAAAGAAGCAAAAATAAGTTACTTTGTTAGTCAAAATATTAATTTTAGTCTCTTAAATATATTTGTAGTATACAAATCATATTTAAGAGATTAATATTAATATTTTGACTAATAAAATATATCGTATTTTTCTTTTTTAATTTACACAAAATATAATAAACGTTTTACATTATGAAATGAAGGTAGTATCAGAAATTGAAGAATTATTAATTAGAAAAGCAGTAATGTCGGTGATCTGTTTCATTTTTTTGTTCAGGCAGATAATGTCGCAGAGAGCCGACGTGTTTCAACATTCGGAATCATGTCGGGAATTGTGTCATGTGCCTTTGTTTGTGGGAACCTCTCTACTCGTCTCCTCTCCACTCCCGCCACTTTTCAGGTTCTTTTTTTCTTTCTTTATTGCGGGTCACTTTGGGATGAATTCAATCTTGTGAGACTGGTCACACATCCCTCTTACATTAATTGAAGTGGAACCTACCTACAAAGTAGATTCCGTCACAACTCATATGAGAGAATTTGCGAGGCCAGGTTTCACAAGACCGGTCATATATTAGAATTTTCCCTCTATTACTTTCTCAATCTCATTTATGTTGACTTATTTCATATATATATATTAGTAGACGGAATTAGAAATTTGAGTTTGAACATGAAGACTTTTAAAAATGATCTCACAATAATATAATTAAGAAGATAAACAAACATAAATAAATTTATAAGGCAAAAGGAATATATTGAATTGAAAGTGAACAAGCAGAGGGCTTACAAATGGGGAGCAAAGAGGCTGCACAAACAGAGAGCAAAATGCTCTTGATATCTCTTTTAGCCAATCGGCTAGAGAGTGAGAAAAGGAACAAAAGACTAAAGGAAAATGATTTACTTCTAGAATTTTGGGGATAGAAACCCTAAACCCCAAAATTGAGGGTGTTAAATGACTATCTTACCCCTTGCTAGTATAAGGGATTCACCCAACTATAAGGGCAAAAAGGTCTGAAAAACTATTTTAGTCAATCTTTTAGCCAATAATTCTAGTAGCCTAGCAAGGTCCAAGACTAAAAAGGCAGTGAAACTTGTTTTTTTGGCTTGCTTCTAAGACTTTCATACCTATTTATAGGCATAACAAACATAAATATCTACTAACAACCAACCAACCACTAACAATTACTACTACTAACTAAAAATCAACAACCAAATCGGAAGTGTCCCCGACCCAGGTGGAGCTTAGCACCGCTCACGACCGAGAAGGTCGTGGGTTCGATCACCCGCCTCCTACGTGGGGTTTAATAAAATTCTTCCCTTCTTGGGCTCCCCTGTAGGGCCGCCTCCCTTTGTGAGGTAAAAAAAAAAAAAAAAAAACAACGACAACCAAATAGTTGGAGCATCTTGTTTTTTCTCTTGTATTTACTGTTTTTTATTTTCTTCCCTTTTTGTTAGTTAACTAGTGGTAGGGGATGCCCATAAGGCTTCTTTTTCTAGGATGGTATGTAATGAACTTGTGGAGGTGATGCCTTCTGTTACTGGTATTGGTTAATATAGGCTTTTTTCTTTTTTTTGCTGAATAAATTTAGTTTCAATTAATCACAAATAGCAAAAGCCATTACAATCAAAGGAAAATCGAAAATACAGAAAGTAAAAGTTATACTAATGATTTAAAAAATCACGATAGCAGACAAAAAGACACCCTAAAGAAAACTTGGATGGTTAGAAAAAAAACTAAAAAAACTAGCCAACTAAACAAATATATAATCTTATCCTTCAAAGCATCTTCATCGCAATCATCGATCCACATGGGACAGGGGAAAAATATCACTTTCAACATCTTCCTTAAGGGTCGACAATTTATAGGATCATGAGCGTATCAACCGTCCTACAAATTGCCTCGGGAAGATGTAAAAAGTTGATAAAGGGCCCAAATCTAGGTTGAACAAATCCTCCTAGAAACATAGAAAAAAGAAAGTTTAGATCTATGAAGATCTGAGACTCATCTAACCACTGCGTCTTGAATCTTGAAGAAAAAAACTCTGAAAAATATTTCATATGATTCGTGGACCAAGATTGACCATTGGCCGGAACCAATGGCCAAATCTGGCCACCAGCAATAAGGGGGAAAAGCAGGGGAAAGAGAGAGAAAAGGGAGAGAAAAAGGGTTCCAGTTGTAAAGGGGACCTTTGTAGGGTTAATATAGGCTTTTGATGTGCGGTTTTTCAACCAAAAAAAAAAAAAAACAATCAACAACCAACAATTACTTCAACTACTACTAATAAATATCATAATAATTAAACTAATACAATAATTAATTAAGTGATAAATTTGATTTAATTCCTACCGAACCTCCAGAAAAAAATTTTGAAACAAAAAGAAATAAAATGCTAAAAAATCGATACATATAATGTAATTCAAAAAATTATTGGAGCAGCGACCATCGCCCTTCCCCCTTATCCTGTCCACGAATACCATGCCCTTGTATGAAATAAAAAGTATAGAATGCGGTCTAAGTATCATTGTTGATTTGGAATATTAATTTTAAAATAAGGAACATGAATGACGAGTTGTCAGTGGCGCGCAGGCATGTCAATTGAACTCAAGAGTCTAAATCCAAATCCAGATTCATAAAACACAATTTAAATCTAGATAGACTTTTTTATGCTCAAATTTAGATTGGGTATGGATTTCACGTATAGGGTAGGATCCAAGTCAAGTATGAGACATAAGAATTGTGGGTCCCAAATTATAATCGTATAAACCCAAGAGACCCAAGGAACCAAAGACCCAATTAAGATTATTTTTTTATTTTGTTTTTAAAAGAACCCAAGGATATGATGTTAATGTCAATGAACGGTACTTATTTTTTTCAAAAAATATTTCGCTATAATCGTTATTTATTTTATTTAAAAAAATATTCATGTTTCGATCAATAAAATTGAGTATCAATAAAATTAAAAGTAAAATTAATGAGCGGGTCCAAATTAGATTCAAGACTCATATAGTTGAGTCCGGACTCTAGTTGAAAATATCTAGACTCAATCCAATAGAAATTCAACTTGGGTCTCAATTTAGTGGGCATGAGTCTGAACCCAATATTTTAGACTCAATAAGCTCAATTGACAGGTCCATGGCGCGTTTAGGGGAGGAAGGGGCTCCCAGCCCCATAATATGAAAATCTTACATTTAGAAACAAAATTCGTTAGAAAAATCTGTTACAATATGAAGTTTTGCTCCTAAATATTATTGAAAATTGTTTCTATAGTTTTTTGTGGTATATTTTTTTGTGACTTGTCCATCAACATAACATTGTTAAGTCTGCTCCTACAAGTAGATGACTAGGAGCGCTGTTAGACCCATTAATCATGTTCTCGGGGTACATTATAGAGTAGTGTCTTTGTGTACTTCTACACTATAGAGTAGTAGAGTACGTGATACAATGTTAAGTACATCAACAGTTGGAAATCAAAATCTTCTGTTGACCTATTCATACTCTTTCTCTCAAGTGGAATGAAAGGCATATAGACACGGTCGAAGTGTCATTGTCGACTTGGGATATTAATTTTGACATAACAAGCACGGATGACAACCAGTACACTAGGGGCTGATTATAATTTTGTATGTTTTGTGGTTTTCTTAGGTTGCAACAGCAGTTTCAATAATAGCACTTGTATACATGAGGATGTTTCTTCAAGAATCAATTATGCAAAATGCCAATTCAGCAAAGGCTTCTGAGACTGATTGTCTTTTGGAAAAATCCCCAAGAAAAAAGTTGCAACTGTTCAAGAAAATGCCTTCTCTAGATGATACAATCAGCTTGTTAAGGACTAGGTCTGCCTCCTTAATTGATCTGTTAATAGTTGTTTTAAACTTAGATATAACTCAAGACATCTTTAATTCTTGCCTTCCCTCAATCTAAAACAAAAACAATAATATAACGAGTTTTTTTTTTAAGAATGGGTATCACATGATATGTTTTTTTGGAGAATTTGTTTTAGCATGAACGGTGATTCATAAAATTCGTCTTTGACTGACGTGGCATTGTACATGTTAGCAAAAGGCAGATTCCTGAAATCCATCTTTCCTAAAAATTAGACCACAAAAAATTTGTATATGTGATACCCATTATGCCAAAACATTTTCATTCTAATAAAAACTCTAGTATAACTCATTAAGTCCCAAATAACTTTGATTAGACCACAAAAAAACATGTACATGTGATACCCATTATGCCAAAACATGATCATTATGATAAAAACTCTAGCATAACTCACTAAATCCCAAATAATTGAGGTATGAGCGGGCATAGATAAGAGATATACATAACCTTTGTCAATAAATGTACAAAGTAACTGTTCTCAGAATACCACTGAAATAGTAGTTGTCATATACCGTCACGTTTACTACTGGAATCATTCCCTTAAATCAAAGTTAAAAAGACATCGAGAAGACATACCCAAAAATCATTTTTGAATTATATACACATTATTGCTTCTTTCATTTTGAATTATATGGCCTTCCCTCAATCATTGTCCAAAAAAAAGGGTACAAAATAAAGGATTTGGAAATGACTATTTCTTTGATATTGTTTTTTCCAGCCCCACATTTTCACAGGCAGCTCTAATTTCATTCTTCAGTACTGTTGCAGAAGTTGGTGCTCAAGCTTCTCTTTTGGTAATCCGTCTCTAAAGCTCCTTCAAAAATGTTCCTAATTTCTTGAGTTTCATAACTTATCCATCAATTTAGCTAATTCTAATGCTAATGCTATACATAGACGAAACCAGAAACTCCATGTCGTGGAACCAAACTTTATAGAAATATATATATATATATATATATATATATATATATATATATATATATATATATATATATATATATATATAAAAGTGAACATTGTACTAAATATTACATAATTCTTAGGGGGGGGGGACTAAAGTTAAATATGCATAATTTAATATATGCAGTACTACTTGAAGGCCCAATTTCAATTTGACAAAGATCAATTTGCTGATCTATTGATAATTGGAGGCATTGCAGGAACCATATCACAGGTAGCTTCCTGCCTTAAATCACTTTTATTTGCCCCTCACCATTTACCAATCGAGAATAATACTATATATGTATATAAACTATTTCCGTTTTTTTTCCAGTAAACTTTTTTATTTTAGTGCAAAACTAGTGTTTTTCAACGGATTTTGATCACGTGTTCTCGCATATTTTGTCGACCTTAAGTGTATTTTTTTGTTAATTTAAGTTCTTAAGATTGTCGACATGTGTAGAACACGTGATAAAAAAAGCAGGAAAACACCAGTTTTGTGCTAATTTGACAAAAAGTAATAAATAGTTTACAAATAGTTTATAGACATGAAGAGTTAAAATAAAAGTTTACTGACAGAAAGAGAAAAGCGAAAATAGTTTATGTGTTTATATAGCACTTTTTTCTTCACCAATATGCTTTAGCTGCTAATCTTCTAGTCCCGAACTTTGCAGCTAATTTTAATGCCCATTTTAGCTCCTTCTTTGGGAGAAGAAAAGCTGCTCTCTATAGGCCTCTTTTTCAGCAGTGTAAATGTAAGGATCCTTTGAATTGTGTACCTGGATTCGTTTTCTATATTTCATAATTTCGTTATTGTCTATTGGTTATTTCGCGCAAGCTTAAACTAGTTTCCGGTCAAATTCTTTAAGCGCGAACTAAATCGCGCTCTTATTTAACTTGTTCTATGGTTTTAATTGCAGTTGCTTCTTTACAGCATTGCATGGTCATCTTGGGTAAGTTTTAACTGCTTCTTCGAAGTAAAAATGCTAGTTCTATTTCCCTTTTCTCCAGGGAAAAAAACCCGCTATTTATACTAATTAATGGCAGTGTTATCTTCCGTCTCGTTTCTTAACTCTATATAATGATTTGAAATGTTGCAGGTTCCTTATGGTGCTGCAATGATCTCTGTTCTTGCAGTTTTTGCTATGCCATGTGTAAGTCTTTCACGTTTTTCCCCCACATTCTATACCCAAAATGTCCTAAACTAATTGTTGTTACGATATTTGCAGTTAAGAAGCATTGCATCCAAGCAAATTGGAACATGTGAACAGGTAGTTTTGCCGTTGGCTCGATTATAAAGATACCCTTGATTCATTCAATTGTTTTCGTTTTTGGATTAATTAAAATCAAAATATAATCTGCGATATACACAAGCTTTAGTAAGATCACCCCAGGTAAATATTTTGGACTAAACCATATCAAGTTACTTAATTGGATCATAGAAGGAAAAGAAATAAGCAAAAATGAAATGAAAGAACGCATAGCCAATACTTCCTTAGATTCAATCTTCTTAGCTTCCTCGTTCGTGCAAATAGGTTTGTTGAATTGGTGTCGTTTCACGTCTGGCCTAAAGAACTTGTAATGACTGTTTTATAACAAGTTTTCTTCGGTAGCTCATCAAGGTCTTTTCTCGACTTCCTATTTCCAGGGAAGGGCTCAAGGGTGCCTTACAGGCATATGTTCTTTTGCCAACATTGTTTCCCCATTAGTATTCAGCCCTTTAACAGGTGACTCAAAATTCCTAGCTTGTTTTCTTTTTATACAAAGGCATGCTGAAAATCTAATTTCGCTATATGAATCATGTGTATTGTAGCTCTATTTCTATCAGAGAGAGCACCTTTTCATTTTCCAGGATTCAGCATTTTGTGTGCTGCCTTTACTGGGGTAAGTGCTCAATTATCATCACATTGGAACATCTTTGACGTGAAACGAGATAAGCAGAAGCTGATACTCCCTCTTTTCGGAATTGAATATTTACTCTTCTATATACAACGAACGGGAAAGTGGACATTCAATTCTGGTACCGCTTTTCTAAATAGTAGTTTTCTCCTTCATTTATGCATTTGTGAAACACAATTTCTCTGCCTGCACAGATGATAGCCTTCCTCCAGAGCCTCTCAATCACAAAAACTACTCAACCTGTTACGATTTGCAGTGCCGATAGTCCTAACTTCGTGGAGCCTTAGTTTTAAGAAGGGGTAAGAGCTCGATGATCATATATAGTCGATCTTCTAGTATGAATATGTAGTAGTAGCAGTACAACAACAAAAAAGTCTTAATCTCAAGTAATTGTGGTCAGCTAAATGAATTTATGTGTGAACGTTCGCATAAATACATTTCCTCCGTTTCCTTCTATCAAAGACCATACCTCAATAGTAGCAGTAATTTAATGTAAAATGCCTGTAATTTGTAAAAATGATAAAATTTCTTGTGAATATGTATACAAATGCAATTGTATCTTTCTAGTCAACTTCTTTGAGTAGGTGCTGCTCTCGGGTTTTTGCTTGGTTTGGACACCAATTTGTATGTGTGCACTGAAATAGACACATTTTTTTTTGTGGTATTCTAAAACTAGGCACAATGCATGGTGTGCGTGCGTATTTCAAAGCACATGCATTATTCGAGCATAACGCATGAGGCTCATGCGTAGTCCCCTTAATAACGCATGGACTTTATGCGTTGTTGTCCAATTCCCTTCCCTTGCGTATCCCCCCCAAAAAAAAATCTTCCTTCACTTGTAAAAAATCTTTATTTCCCCAAATAATTTTCTCTCTTCATACCAAAAAATTATATTTTCTATCCATTTTAAAACCCTAAGAAACACTAAACCTAGAATTTGTAATAAAGTAAATTTACCATAATTTATTAGTCAAATATTTGGTGAAATATATTTATATTAAGAAATGTAAGAGAAAATACAAAATTTGCTAAAATAATAAAAAGTTCATATAATTGCAAAAATTAAGAATAACATTACTTGAAAAAAAAATCTTACAAACTAATATTACTTAATAGAATCTAAGAGTGACTTGGGTCGGCATTGTTACGACAATTTCTTAATGTATGACCAGACATATTACAATTGCTACATAGGCGAATAGCCCCTGGTTCACAATAATCCATATTGCAATGTATCCTTGTCGTTTGAACGCGACCCTGTTTATTTTTCATATTCGGACCGTAATACGTCATATAAAACGGTACATCACTCCATAAACTCTAGTCGGCGATATGATTAAAAGAAGTCTCGTATGTTTTCTGGTAACTTACGTTAATGTATATATCCAATACCAATTTCGCCGGGTTTCATCCCTTATTGTTACAAACTTCCATTGCATGAGAACATGGGTACCCATAAATGATCCACTTCCCAAGGATTTTTCGGCCATATGAAGTGTATACGTCGTATTGCCTCTCCCATTTCCACAAACACGAGATCTGACACTGTATAATCTCGTCTGGTTATTGAACTGGACAACTCGGTGGCGCCGACATTTCTGCTGGTTTTGAAGAAATTTATCCCAAATCCTCGTAGATAATGGGTGAATGCTTTTGTGTGCTTCTTCCCGATGTTCATCGAAATACTGGACCATCTTACTAAAAATCATCTCCAAATGAGCCTTTAAGGGAAGAGCCCTTGCTTTATTCAACACACTATTTAGTGACTCGGAGAGGTTAGTCGTCATTATTACATGTCTGTAACCCCCATCACGCACAAGTGTCCACTGGTCATACTTGATTTGATTTAGCCAATTGTAAGCTTCGACATTCCTGCTTTGAATTTCTTTCATAAACCGGTTGAACTTATGCAGTTTAGTTGTGGTTCCCGCTAGCCACATCAAAGATTTCAACTCTTTATTTTTTAACCTGTTATTGAAATTTGCTCTTATATGTCTTAGACATAATCTATGATGGGCAAAATGTGACTGCTAGAGTCTTTGTTCGGTGACTGCATTAAGGATCTCGCTGTGACGATCTAAAATGACACAAACATGCCTTTGTTTCACAACATATTCTTTAAGGTTTTGGAGAAACAAATTCCAACTCTCCGAAGACTCTTTGTCAACAATTGCAAATGTTAGGGGGGAAATGTGGTTGTTTTCATCCCATATGCTACCAATTAATAGCACTCCCTTGTAAACCCTCCCTCGTAAATGAGTCCCGACAATTGATATAACGGGACGAAAATATGTAAAACCGGTTATGGAAGGTGCAAACGTCTAGAACATAAAATTGAAGATTTTGACAGCTCGGTCGCTAGTAACATGGTGCATCCATCGAACAATTGTGCAGTTATTTGCGTCCTCTATTGCCCGAGTGTACTGAGGAAACAGGGTAAGTGTGGATTCTCAATTACCGAATAACAACTCAATGACACCCTTCCTAGCATACCACCCTTTCTTGTAGGAGCAACCGACTCCAAAAATTTCATCTACCTCATTTACAATGAGTTTAACCGGTGACTCTGGATCTACCTGCACAATATGGGTGACATGTTTGACAATAATTTTGTATGAGAGGTTACGGTGATAGTTGTTAGGTCTTGTAACAATGCAAGTGTGCGTTGATTTGTAAATAGTTGCCTGCCATTTGCCATGTGTGGTTTTTTTCCTTATGTTTATGTGCCAAGGGTACTTATTAGTCGCGGTTGAATTTGTATACTTTGCTGACCACACCGTTGTATTTCTCATAGTCACCGTAAACTCGACTTTATTATGAACACATCAATTTGTAACTGCCAACAAAGCTTCATTTTTGTCACGGAACCTCATATTTCGTTTGAGGTGCCTTGTCTCGGGAGTCCAGTCATTTATGGTGACATCTTCACCTTTTTGTAAGTCATCAATTGGGGCACCCGAACCCATATCTAGGAAACATTGGTATATGGTGAAATCAGTATGTGTTACTGGCGGACCTTTCTCGCTATTAGGGTACCGTGTAGTCATCGCCTTTTCGTGTTCATCAGAGTCTGCTCCATTTGGACCGTCAGATTCGGGATCACCATCCACATCTGAAGTCGGATCTAGAGAGTATGCTACAGCAGCTCCATTTAGCATTGGTTCAGCAGATGAAACTATATGTATAATCGGGTTACATGTAGTGGTGGGTGAGAGTATTGCACCGGTTCTGCTGTACGATCAGGCATACTTGCATTTGGTGAATATTGCAAGTTAGATAATGAGTGAACCAAAGAAACGTTGACTATTCAGATTAGTTTTTAAGTCAAAATCGTCGTTGGTTTGGAAATATATTTGCACAAATACGATATGAATGTGTACACCTGAGGCACCAAATTGTGGATTAATATCCCAAAGAACATTCATTTCTTCATCATTGTTCATATCAACAGCTGAGTAAAAGAATCGTTGCCACTCCGGTGAGTAAAATGGACACCTAAGGGCCATTTGAACTTGATACTCCATTGGGTTTAATTCCTTTAAGGGCTAATATTCTTTGTACTATCTCTACATAGGCTATTCTTGATCTCGTTCAATTTCACTATCCCAGGAGAGAAAAATTCTAATTGGATGTTGCAAATTAGTGGCCATATTATGAGTAAAGATGTTAAACGATGGGAGTGAATATAGAATTTTAGAGTTAATTGATGATTTTAGACGATGAACGGTAGTTGATATATATAGGCTAAATGACATCCAATATTATTTCGAAACATCTTATCATCTTTGAGAATAACGCATGATGGCAATGCGTTATACACTAGAGGACATCCACTATTATTTTGAAAAATCTTATCATTTGCATATTTTTTCACGTGAATCAATTTCAGAAATCTTATCATCTTTGAGAATAAAAATGATGGCAATGTGTTGTACACTAGAGGACATCCAGTATTATTTCAAAACATCTTATCATTTGCAGCCTTTTTCAAGTGAAGTAAAGTCTGAAATCTTATCATCTTCGAGAAAAACGCATGATGGCAATGCGTTGTAAGCTAGAGGACATCCACTATTATTTCGAAACTATATATACTAACCAACATCTCCATATCAACTAATATCAATTTCCCTCTTACCCCCAAAATTCCCTGAAGCAACCTCAAACCGAGTAATACAAAAAAACTAGTGATTGGAAATGAATAGCGATATGGATCAACCACTTCGTGAGTATTTCAAACATAAGTTTGCAATTGTAGTCGGATGTCAAAGAAATGGAAGAACGGTAATATCTTAGGTCTAATATGTGTTTTTAATATTTGTTATTTTTCATCATTTAACTAACACAAATTACATTATGTAGCGTATACCATCATCCTACACAACATGGTTGGAGGTAAATGGTATTTGGATACCACATAATTTCTATCTCCACGACCACATTGGTAATGAGTGGTGTGTTTCTGTAACCAATATTAATGACAATTACTACTTCGAATCTAGTTTAGAAGAGTTTATGAGTGAAAACAATCTTGGGCTGAAGGATACGATACATTTTACACCTTCGCCGAATAACATAACAGATGTATATTTTAAGGGGGCGAGACTTGATTGTGAGTTTTGCCCGAATTGGACATGGGGAATTATCCTATCCATCATACTGGAGATTTTTTATCGCAAACATTTTGAAATATATGTGAATTCAAACCCAAAAATGATGACATTGGTATGCTTGCGAGATACGAACGGTAGCATAATGTCACTCTCCATGGAGACAAACTATGAAGGTGATTACTACTTAGGGTGGTGGCTACATTTTGTTGCTTTTGCGGGATTGGGCATAATAGCCGCGAAGAATATCTACATATCCATCCGGCTCCTAACGATATCCTTGATTGGGAGGTTGGGGAGCATTTACTAGGAACTCGAATTGTAGATTGGAGTTATTTTTTATTGTAATTTTTTTTATGTCATTAAATAAAATAACTGAAATTCTAGACAAGTAGGATGAATTTAAAATAACTGATCCAATGTCTAATATATACAACATATGAAAACATAATGTTTAAAAAAAAATAAAAAAGGTATCCAAAATAAAGTATACAAAATTAGAATGTATCCTAAGGATAATCTGAAGATGTGTAGCGAGAAGGCCCGAATCTATCCCGGTTAGATCTGCACAAAATTCTCTCATCATGAGTGAAACCGTCAAACTCATTATTCAATAGAGAATTTATGCCTAATAAATGGTCCATAAAACTATCACCACTGCCATGATCACAATATGTAGACGATCTAGCTGCAGAAATACTACCGCCAACAAAAAATTGATTGGGTGTCCAAGTGTCGAGTGTTTGTCCAAACTGGAAATCTAGAGGAACTTTTGGAACCTGTGGAATTGCACTCAGCCTGTGGCTCTGGAACTGGTACTGGCGGCGGATGACACCTACGACGCCCTGGACGATCAATGCCTCGCCTATCTAGATGTCTCCTACCACCCATTCTAACTCCTAGTGCTCCGTAATCGGTGATCTAGGTGTACTAATGGGAGTCGGAATGACTGCATAGGAATGACCGACTCCAGATGGTGGTCTACATCCTAATGCACGACCTACTGCCACTAAGCCCCTATTACACTTAGACATTACCCGCTCAAAAAATGTCTTCATGTGCGGTGGTGCTTGCTCGTTTGCCTCCCTAGCAGTATTAAAGCATTCGGCAACAACATTAACCTGTCAATTTTTCAAAATGATAAAATAATATTAAAAGTAGGTAAGTTAGATAATAATAAAATAGAATTAAAAAATGTAATAAAACATTATTATTTCTTACCAAGATTACAACACTAGCGGCGTTACGTGAAAACCATCTGAAACATGTAACTGATGCATGGCGTTGCTAACTTGGCATCGCGTCCTAACCAAATACCATTCCATGTAATCAGGCCTAGGTCTCTGGACGTCTCTGATATGATGACAAGTGACAATAAAATGATGTCTAGTATTCCACTTTTGAATCTGATGACTATACACCGTAATCCAATCCTCATTGGGCTTTCCTTGGATTTTTAGCTTATGCTAGTCTGGACGTGTGTCGCAGTTTGGAGGTATATACTGCTCCAAACCATATTGTCTCATTACCTGTCTGGGTAGGTGCATCTCGGCGATCTCAAAACAAATAAGACGAACCTCGGTACGTCAAACATCACTCCTGGATAAATAATGATATCCCGATAGGGGAGCCAATCAAACTACACAAAAAAATAACGTTAATTAAATATTTTATTTTGAATAAAATTAATAAATACTAGTGTAAACAAAGCTCATCTTCTGTGGCTGTAGGGAATCTAACTGATCGCGATATGTAATGAGAACCCGCTTCGACAGTAAAGACAAGTCCAAGGGAAAAGACTAGTGACCACTATAAGCAGCACCCTGAGGGACATCAATCGCCCCCTAATAAGCGGACGGACCATTGATATTCGTGTCTAGGCCCACAACTGCAAAAGAGTCATCGGCCCCACAATCTCCTTGGATACTCCAAGACAAGCTGTACAGAGGAATCTCTATAGATATGCCAGTACCCCGCTCCCCAACTATACAATCGTGTGCGGTCTAAATCAGCAAGGAACTGGAGATACCGCAACGGAACGTTGAGGCTGCTGTGATCTCTGAAAAACTGTCACCCTAACATCATAAGAATAAGTCCCCGGGCTTGCCTAGAATAGTCTAAATCAGTAGGGTCATCAGGTAGAAGAGTCAAAATAAATTTCTCTAAACGTGACTTCACCAACTGATTACCTTGAATATCAGCAACTATAGGTCTAAATCCCAAACTAATATGAATTTCCACAATCCACTGTTCTTTTTTTTTTAAGTTATATTTACCCCAGTTATTGGCAAACCCTCTACCAACAAACCCCAAAATACCGCCACATAATGTAAGGTTAATGTCGCTTCGCCTACTGTAAGGTGAAACGTGTGGGTCTATGGACTCCAAAGCTCAACCAATGCAGTAATGAGCGGAAGATCGGTCTCCCTATAACCAATCCTAGATAACCCACCAAATCCCGCTCTATCAACCCTTTAGTGAGTCCCAGAATAAACCTCCCAAAAAACCTTGTCAACCGTCTAGCTATTATGCACTTAGTTTCATGATGACCATCCCAAATCAAAGAAAAGCGGTGTTCTGCTTGCATAGTCAATAATGAACAGTCTAAGGGGCCGGGATGAACATCAGCAGGTACTCTAACGGGCTCCATCAATAATCTTCATTTATCATAAAAAATAACAAATAAAGCATAAATATATTTAATAATTCAAAAAATCTAATTAAAACAATTATTTAAACATAAATTAAAATTAAAGCATAAGTTTAATTTCACAATAATTAAACATGAATTTTTATTATAAATAAATAAAATATAAATTAATATCCAATAAACACACATTCTAATAATAACCAAATATTTTAACACATTACAAAATAATACAATATAACAAATTTAATCCAATTAAACTAAAACACTATTATAACAAATTACAAAAAAAAAAATATTCAAATGAACAATTTACCAAAAAAAACACATAATTATACAAATTAATAAATCTCTTGAATAAATTAAATAATATGAAATAAAACACAAAACATACAAATTACAAATAAATATACAAATTTAAACAAATTACACTAAATTACAAAAATAAATAAAGATTGAGATTTTTTACCAAAATGATGATTTTTTTGGAGGAAGAAGATTGTTGAGGAGATAGAAGTGTAGATTAATATATTTATGAGGAAATATATGGGAAAAGTAATTTTGAGAAGAAATTTTTGGCTCTTTTCGTCACTGCTGCGCGGCTGAGGGGAGAAGAAAGGAAGGAAAAAGATGTGGGGCGCTAGGGTTTCGAAGTACAACGCATGACCTACATGTATTGTCTATTGAGCTACGCATTGTCTTTGTGCGTTGCTCTGGACGACGCATGTAGGTCATGTGTTGTGCTTTGAAATACGCATGATAACAGTGCGCTGTGCCTAGTTTCAGAACACCCAAAAAAAATATGTCTATTTCAGTGCACACGTACAAATATGTGTCCAAACCAAGCAAAAATCCGCTGCTCTCCATGATATACATTTTGCAAATATAGCAAATTTTCTCGCTTAACGAATTCTGATTCTATTAATTCTTGGGCACTATTCTTAACACAAATAACTCACTCTTTCTCTTTATCATATGGTATTCATATGATCCCGTATTTTTTTTTTAATGTTGATTTTCTACAGAGGAGCGGTTAAATACTCAGTTGTTCTCTTATCCTTGTGCATAAAAGGCTGGGCGAGTTCGGCTTGAATGTTCATCAATCGATTGGATCTATATATTCTGGAATGTGGAACTACTACCAATAGATCGGTACATCCCTATTTTTTCCCGCAGCATAAGATTTTATTTGTAGATGATTATGCATGAAAAATTCTATTTTCCCTTTAAAAAATAAAAAGAACACATTTTCTTTCATATGTTAATTGGATCATAAATCTTCTAGTACACTATTTAGACCATAGCAGTCAAATTCGCGAGTTGACTCGTAGGACTTCTGAGTTAGATCCTACGTAGAATCGGTAATCCGGTAGGATCGGTGTAGAAACGTAGGATCTGTACGATCCTACCGATCCCACGAGTCCACTCAAAACTAAAAATTTTAATTTTGTTTTTTTGCTGAAACACTTTGTATTTTTTCTAATTTTTTTTTATCATTTCTTATACTTAGAACTGATACACTTTAAGATGTATACAAATTTATATATCTCAGGAGATATTTGAATCTTAATTAAAAATAGAAATTACGCACATTTTACCAATTAAATGAACTCCGGTTGACTTTTTTGCTGAATATTTAGTCATTCAAAATGAAGTTTCGCCATTTGAATCATATTTCAGCAACAGGTAAATTCTTTACTTAGTCATTAACTCAGGTGATTGACTGTTTCAATTCTCACATTTTCTTTGAAAAATTTAGTTGTTTCACAATAATCTCAGCTATTTTTACAGAATCTTTATACATTGCCTTTATTTAATTTTGTTAACTTCAAATTAAATTTAATAAACATGTTTAATTTTAGTACATGATATTTGTACTTTTATCTTTTTAATTTTATTATTAACTTGAATGATTTACTTTGAATATTTGATTATCTTTTTTTTTTTCTTTAAGACACTTTAAATTTGTGATTGAAATATTTTTCTAAGAGTACATATATATTTTCAAATAATTTTTTAAAGTAAGTAGGATCTACGATCCGAGTTACGATTCTACGATCCTCACATGCCCTTCCGATCCTACGTAGGATCGCGAGTTTGACTGCCTTGATTTAGACTACTACTAATATTACGCCAAGTGTATTAATAAAATTAATGCATGGTGAATTTAGAGATTTGAATCAATTAAATTTCCCTAAGTGTACATTATTGGTCTATTAAAGCATATATTAGAGAATATGTTAGAAAATCCCGGGTTGATTAATTGTAATCAATTTTAATGAACATAAGTCAAAAAGAAAATAAACAGTGAAGCAATGTAACATCTTATCAGCAACTTCTACCATCCATTCTTCATCATATTTTTTTTAAAGCTTTTCTTTTTAATTTTTTATTATGGGAGGGTCTATCTGTTACAAGAAATTAAGGCATATCTATATAAGCTTTTTTTAAGGCCCCAGCCTTGTCTAATAAACCAAATTCTTCATCATATTTACAAAACTGTAAAAAGTAACTTTCTTCTTACAAATATATCCACATTTGCTTATATATCAAAAAGGATGTTTTTTTTTAAAGAGGATTAATAGTGTTTTTCAATTTCCCTTCATATCACTCGAACTCCGAACTCTCAACAAGTAATCTTACCATTTGAAGTGCGATTCTTTGTAGTAAAAATGATTTCATAACAACTAATCAAACAATCTATATAGTCTCCCTCTTAAGTAAAAGAGTAAAAATTGAATATTTTCATTATTTACCATGATGTATATTCAATTGAAGAGGTTTAGGTTGAGCCATAGTTCTTCTTTTCCACAAATTAATTTCTTTCTTTGGCTCCAAAGGTTTTGAATAAGGAACAATTCCTTCTATTTCTTCTTCTTCTTCTTCTCCATCGCTGTACCCTCCTCCCTCATCATCTGAATAACATTTCCGGTTATACCCTTCGCCGTACTTCTCCTTCGGCGCCACCTGCGACGCCGTCCAATCAAAATTAGACAACGTATCACGGCTACTCGCAAACCTCTTCATCTGACTCAAACCAGGTGCTCTATCAGGAACCCTTTTAGATGAAGAAGCATCAGATTTTCTTCCTTCTTCTCCATCTGATGATTTCATCGTAAAACTGTTAAAAATATTCCTAGAATTCTTCAATGCTTTCTTTTTCAGATCATTAATTTTGTTCTTCTTTTTCGGATCTGGAGGAAGAATTGTTCCATATTCTTTGGGTAAAGAAGAAATTTGTTTCTTCAAACTCAATTTCTTTTTGTATTTGATCTGTCCTATACAAGAAATTGTGGGGGAAGTGGGTTCAGAAAAACTTGAATTCTTGGATTTGCTTCTTGCTTGTTGAAAAAATGAAGATGTGATTGGACCAGAATACCCTCTGTTCTGATGATGATGGGGTTTGTACTTGGTTAATGCATTTGAATTTGCCCTTTTATCTCTCCCAGGACTGAAAAGAGGGTTTTCGAATCTCAGAGATGCAGCAGCTTTAGGCAAAAGGGCCAAGAATTTGTTCTTTGCTTTAACTGCTGGCTTCTCCATTTACCAATTCAATCAAGCTCTTAATTCCCCCCGCTCAATCAAGAGGTGTGTATATATATATATATATATATATATATATAATTGAGATTTGCAGCAAGAAATTGAAGAGAATTATGTACGTAATTGACCTTTTCAAGAAACGGAAGCGATAAGGGATAGGGGTTAGCTCAATGACTGAGCAAACTATACAGATCATGCAGGCAACTGGTATTTAATACTCTAAGTTTGAGGGATAATTTGTCACTTTAGTACTCAGGGTTTATGGGCTTAGCCAGTTTGTCCTTTATGTTTATTGCTAACTTTTTTTTTTTTTTTATGTGATCTTTTCCGGCAAATAAAGTCACAAAATTCACACATGGTATTGCCAATCAGTTCGACTCCTATGTGAAACATGTTTTTTCCAGTATATACGCACTACCTCAAAACATGTGTTTTTATTTTTAGATAATAAAAAAATAAGTGTTCGCACAAACATGTGTTTTCAAAATCATAACATGTGTTTTTTAAATCAATCTTAACTTTAAAAATTTTAATCCAACAAAAAAAATTTCCCGTTCCGCACTGGCCGTGGTGATTTCTAATGACCTCCACCAGAAAAATTTAGGACTGACATTTTTGGTTGAACCAGGACTAGGAAAATTTCGACCCGAGAACTTGATTTTGCAATTTGGGGGAAGTGAACTGTCATTACGTCTTGTCAGGTAAGTATGAGCATTTCTGATAACCTATCAGCGTAGGAAGATTGTCAGGGCAATAAAGTCGAGCATGAGCTCGTACTTAAGTGGTTAAAAGGTGAGCTGAACTTGAACTTTATAAGACTTGATTCATGTAGCTCATTTGACAACTCTATTCACACAATAATGATAATTATGACAACTTATTGACACACTTACTGATATAAAAAAAAAGAAAAAAGAAAAAATCTATTGGCACAGTAAATCTTGTGACTTTATTTGCGAGGACAAATTACCATACTAATTGGAATAATCTTAATTTATGCTAGTAAAAATAACGGGGACGAAAAAAGTAAAGATAAATATAATTATTCACATAAACATAGAGGACTAAAATGAGAATTATCCTAAGTATGAGGTATATTTCGTTTTGATTTGGCTTTATGAGAAATTAAATATGTTGTCAAAGGTCTGAAAAATGGAGCCAAGTCCTGCCCACATGATTGATTTTGGACATTAGAATATTAATAGAGCAAGGGTTTTGCTTAGTCAATTTTTGGTTCTCTATCTTGTACTAGTGGTGATTACTACTCTTTCTATCCTAAATTAACTGTTCACATTTTTTTTATTTATCTCAAATTAACTGTTTATTTTCTAAATTAAGGATGTACTCCCCTCCAATCCTAAATATAAGACGTTTAAGACACTTTTAAAAAAAATTAAGAAAGTCAAACAAATAGTAATCTTTCCACCACAATTCCAATAATACTCTTCCTTCCTCTATCTCTTTCACTTTTCCAATAAAATATATATTGATGGTATAATTAGAATAAATTGTTGACACGTAATAAAAAGACATGTAAATGACAATTAATTTGGATACATATGGCTAAGTGAGTGCCTCACGACGTAGAGGTCATGAGTTCGAATCCACTCCCCGCTTCTTGAATCCCCATTTCTTGTAATAGATAGGTCCCCTCCCCCCAATAAATAAATAAATAAATAATTAAAAAACTTTTTTTTAATTTGGATACATATATGTCTCCTAAACGACAATTAAACGAGAATGAATGAAATAATAAATTATTTTGTCGAAGAAGCCAAACGGTAGCCTCCTCAAGATGAAGTTGACAACACATTACTAAGCAATTTGGTCTTATTTGTAGTAGCAATTGGTTATTATACGTTCGCAATATTTCAAATATTTATAACCCTCCGTGTATTTGAATTGAATTTTTTATCTTAACTTTTTTTTTCTCCAAAAAAATACATAAATGATGATTTGTAAACGAGATATGTGACTTTAATCGCAAGTGAATCAAATACATAATTAATTTCGCTGATTGAATTATATCACTAAGTCCACCACCAAGCTGCTCCTAGTTTTGTCTATATTAACACAGGGGTAAAAGATCAATCATGTGTTAATGACACTCATATCCCTTAAATCTAGATGAGTTATGATAATTTATAATAATAATAATAATAATAATAATAATGCGCTTAGAATAGTGTACATTTTAAGAATAAAAATAGAATAATATATAAGTGAATTGATAAAGCAAATAATTCAAAAGAAAAAAAAAAAGATAATTGAAAATTTAACATTTTTTCAAGTACTCACATCTAGCATTATGAACCTAACTAGTTCAATTTAGATCTAAAATATATTTTGGTCAATTGTATAGAAACTTTTACAAGCGCGTGTCAAATTATCACATATTTACACTAAAAACTTTAGACTGCCTCAACTCACTTGGGCCTCATTATTGGGAAACCGACATTTATTTATTTGGTTCTTTATCTTTCCAGGTACTTTGTTTTATATCCAATTAAAGAACGTGTCCAAATACATTTGTCCAAGTCTTATCAATTTTATCTTATGAAAAAGAAAAAGTTTAAAATGAACAGCATTTACCTTTGGAAATATTAGAATAAATACTAGTAGTAGCTCCGAGGTCGTTTTCTATACCCGATTATAATTAATTACAGGTAAAAACAAACAGAATCGTTAACTTTTGCCGGCGTGAGAGTCATGGAGATAAAGTAAAGGAAGTAGGCATTAATATTTAAAAGAAAAGAAAAGAAAAACAGGAAAAAGAGCTTTGTTGCCGATAAGTCTCTTTGTTAATCTGATTAAAGACCTTCGCCAATATATCATAGGTTAATAGGTCATATAATGATTCTGCTGATGTATTGGTAAAATATGATATGAGATCTAAGATATCGTCTCAATGATTTAGAGGTCCTCCGAATTACCTCCCACCACACATCCTTTATGATATTCATTAATGATATCCAATTTTTCCATTTAAAAAAAAAGTAGGGAGCCTGGACAATATTTCACCTACTCTCGATGGAAGTGAGTTGAGCGGACTCGTGAGTAGCACACATGATTCAATTCAATATTTGGATCGACAAATTCAACTCACGAACCAAATAAATTATACACAAGTCAAGATTTTTTATTCATTTTAAATGTAAATCGAGCTGAGCTAAGTAGAGTTTAGCTCGTGAGCTAACTCAAAAATAAATTATATAGAAAAAACCAGCAACTGCAAATAAAAATGGCAAGTCAAGGACAATGACTATAAGAAATGGAAAAAAAAAAAAAAAAAAGGAAAATCTAAATTCCTCTATAATTTTCTTAACTTCTTACAAGCCCAAATTTCACTTGATGAGTTCTCTATTCTCACACAAGAAAAACGTTTGGACGGTCATCATAAAAAGTTTTCGTTTTCTTTGTAAAATTCTAATATTTATTATTATCAAAAGGTTAAAGGTTAAATATTTTTTCTATAATCTTGTACTACCTCCACTTCTAAATATAAGACTTTTGTTACATGTTGTGAGAAAGTAAAAATGAAGATGCTTTTATATTCAAAATATTAATATTACTCTCTTAAATCTTAAATATAATTAGTGGTATATAAGTCATATTTGAGAGAATAATATTGGTGTTTTAATTATAAAAACATTTTAATTTTTATTTCTTTAATTTTCGCAACATGTAAGTCTTATATTTAGAAATGGAGATAATATATGATTTCTTGTTGCTATGATATTAAACTCTTCGTATATGTCATTAGAATTCGTATTATTATTTATTTGCATGAATATTTAATTTTAACCTTAAACTCCTTGCACAATGTTTTTCTATTTATTCAATTTATATGTTAGTTTATAATTGAGCTGAGTTAAACTACTCATTAGTCATTAATGAGTTGAGTTTAAGATGAAAAAATTGTCTCACATCAAATATGAACTGAGCCTGAGCTAAATTTAACTCAGCTCAACTAATTTTCAACCTTACTTCTCAACTTTTTTTTTCTTCTTCCCTTCGATTGGTAAAGTCGACTTATATACTTAATTATATACCCAAAAGACATACTAAATAAATTCGAAAATAGGAAGTTGGAAAAGATAACTTGCTATTAGCAATGGCGGATTCAAGGGTGTGGGAGAGGCAACTGTTCTCCCGACGCATTTCGAAAGGGAAATGATAGATGACTAAGACTTAGCTAAATTGGTAGCAAAATTGTAAATAATCGGTTGAATCTATTATGTTAACATGGTAAATAATGTTTAATTTGGAGATTTAGTCAATTTTGCTTAATCATAAATCATTATCCATTTCGAAAATCCCAATTTATAGTGCAAAAACTTTTTTCCCACCCCCAACACATTTTGCTAAACCTGCCCCAATTATGAGCCCATGATGCGGCTAACGTGGGCCGACGGTGGTGGTGAATTGAGATTAAGACAAGAATAAAGGCATCGAAGCAGATCGGGTGTTAAAATTAATTTCGGGTGAACTCCACATAATCTCCTAATTTTGTCATAAAAAGTGGAATTCTTCTCCTCAAATTCTCCCCAAAAATAAAAATAAAAATAAAAATTAGGTGAAAAAAAATTCATGTTTAACATAATATACACTATAAGTTGTATTAAAATACACTGTCAAGTACACTATAAACTATATAGTGTAATATTACATTATTTAATATACTTGCACAGTGTATGATATACCAACCGGTACAACAACGACACCGAAATTTGTGACCCCAAATCCACTTTATTTTCTCATATTTTGAGTCTCCTCCAGGTAGGGATGAGCATCGATTTCGAATTCGGTAAATTGGTAGTTTGAAATCGGTTTTTTCGGTAATTTCATTTTTAAAAAATACCGACATATTTCGAACCGAATTCCGATTTACCGAATTCGAATTCAAAGTATGAATTCGGAATTCGGTAAATTTACCGAATTACTGATTTGGGTAGAGCCAGTAATTATATAGCTGTACATGAAAAGTTCAAAAAAACGATGGCATGTAGTCAACTTCAAATTCTAGAATATATAACTTCTAAAATCCAGCTTACTAAATCCCACTTCTAAAATCTAGCTTACAAAATCCTTTAATGATTCACAAGTTAAGTTCAAAATATCAGTCCAAAGTAGACCTATAATCAAGTTAAAGTTTAAAGTCCAATTTACAAAACTAAAGTCCAAAATACATGAATGATTCATGTTTTAAGTCCAAAATACATAAATCATTCATGATGCAAGTCCAAACAAGTATGCATCTACTTCAAAAAACAATATCCAAGAAAAAAAAAGCATTACCAGTAATACAAGAACAACCATATCCCAACGAATTTTTAAATTAAATAACAGAATCCACTCCCAATAAATGACAGAAGGACACGAAAAAGAACAAATTTTTTAACAAGCTGTCTCAGTTCAAAGAATTTTTTTTTTCCATTTTTTTTAATTTTCTAGATTTCATATGTCGGTGCCTCGGTGGTCCTAGACAGAGACAAAGTTTAATTTTTTTTTTCCATTTTTTCTCTTTTGAATGGAGTACCTAAACAAGTGGATTTGAACTTCGACGGAGGCGGCGGTCCTAGGCAGCGGTGGTGCTAGGCGAGAGTGATTGTAGTGGTTTTCTTCAGATTTGGAGATGTGTGAGCGTGAGCGTGAGTCGGTGAGTGTGAGAGGGAGAGGTTGAGAGAGAGAGAGAGTCGGAGAGGGAGAGGGAGAAGGACTGGAGATGGCGATTTTTTGGAGGGAGAAATGGAACAGGCTGAAGCGGGCTGCGCCTCTCTTAGTCTTAGGTAGATGAAAATTATGTTAGATATTAGGTTTAGGTCAAGTAAGAGACTATTTATAGTGGACTTATTTTAATATTATTTATTAAAATATTTTTTTGAATTCGAATTCGGTAATACCGATTTCATTAAAATCAAATACCGAATTCGAACCGGTTTGAAATTTTCGAATTCGATATAATCCAATTATCGAATTTGACCGAATTACCAATTCGATTTACCAAATTCAAATCGAATTCGGTCGGTAAATCGGTTTTTACCGAATTTGCACACCCCTACCTCCAGGTATCGAACAATCTCTCATTTTTGCTTATTTCTTGAAATTGAAATCTTTGAATTAGCTTTATTACGATCTTTGAATTTGTTTTCTTTTTTCAGGCAAATTTATTAAGCTTCGATTCGAGAGGCAATTTAATACTAACTTGAGAAAAAAAATTCAATTTATGAAGAGGATTCAATGTTGGAAGTGGCTACTTTGAGACTCAATAATTTTGCATCTATGAAAAATTAGCTTGAAACAACAATTACGTTTTGTTCTTGGCATGGCAGAGAGTGAATTATAACTTTGGTAGAAGCCACTTATGTGGTGGGAATTCATTGTTAATTATATTGGAAGTTGGAGTTTCAAGATGTGATAACTCATATTTTAATATGAACCCCACATCGGAATATTTGGAAATAACAAGGCTCATTTTCCTATATAAATACACTACTCTTAATGTTTTTTCAAGATGAGAAAAATAAAGAAATAAAAAGAAAAGGGCTTTTTATTATTGCCTTTCTTTTTGTTGAAATCCCACATCGACTACCTAGTGAGCAAATTTGTTCTTTATAAGGATTGAGCAATCCTCCTCCTCTTGAGGTACCTTTTGAGGAATGAGTTAGACCCAAATCCATTTTCTACATGGTATCAGAGCCACCTAGTTCGATGTTGGTCCCCATTATTGTTCACGGTCCAGATGTCCAGCCCTGGCCGTGAGGGGGTGTGTTGAAATCCCACATCGACTACCTAGTGAGCAAATTTGTTCTTTATAAGGATTGGGCAATCCTCCTCCTCTTGAGGTACCTTTTGAGGGAATGAGTTAGACCCAAGTCCATTTTCTACACTTTTATTTTCTTTTGAGAATAAAAACGAAAAAGTTAAGACTTTTAGTCTTTGTCTTTTTCCTTTTAAATCTTTTTCTTATAGTAATAATAATTTTATTCGGTGATTTCTCGGGCGAATTGAGGAGCTTTCTAGGTGATTGAATTCGGTGTGCGTTGTTGCAGATTTGGACCGTCTTATCCTGCAAGGAGTTTCGCTGGTCCTTTTCGCACCGGTAAGTCGGCCGAATATTCTCTTGAAGGCAAACTAGTTTCAACTGGTGATTTAGTTGGTTACCGGGATACGATTTGGTTTTCACGTATCCGTAATTTCTATCTTACGCATGCAGTATTTTCCTAAATTTCATGTTTACGTATTATAAACCGATACAATGTTATTTTTCTATTTCGATCGGGTTTCTTGCTTTTGGATTTATTTCGCCTTATCGATTTAATTGTTATTGATAATTAAATTCACGTTAGTGTCCCCCGATTGGGAATAGGATTACGTGTTTAATTCTAACGAATTTAACCGCAACGAACCTATCCTTTCTAACATTCAGTGATGGTATTCTCCTTAGATTTGCAAGATTTTCTTCTCCGGGGATCGAGTTTTAAAGCTTTACAGAGACGAGCTCTTAGGAGTTCCGGCTAGAGGTGAGGTGGCATTGCTATTCTGTTTTTGGGATTTTTTTGTGAAAACTTGCATTTGAAGCATAGGGTTCATTCACACACAGAGAATCTACACTGTCTGTCTGTGACATTTCTAATTATATTATAATTATGTTGACTCGCCTAGAGAGGTTATCGATTTACACCTATAGGTTATGGCCAAATTGTGTATTTAGTCATGAAACTATTATTACTTGACAAGCTTAGTCCTAATGATTGTTTGCAACTTTTTAGGTTCTCATTAAATTTACAGGCAAAAAATGTATTTTTTTAGCCGTAAATTGGATGAGGACCTAATAATTTCAGGACTAAATACACCATTTGGCTATAGATGATCTATTTTAATTTAGGTTATATGAATGAAAATTTCTGTAATTAAAATATCACGGGTGTCACAAAGGATCTGAGCCCGTCATTTATTGAGATTTAAAATGTATTTCAGCATTTTTCATTACTACTTGTGTTCCTGGAAATTCCCATCATTAGGGTCGTCTCAATCATTTTGGAGGCCCTGTGCTAAATTCTGAAAATGAGACCCTATATAACCGGAGAAAAGTGACTTTCCTGTAAATATAACAAAAAAATCATTACAATCGTATCATAATTTTTTTTCTTCAAAATGTAATAAAACTTTTAAACATAATTTTACAAATATAAATACTGACAAACTTTGTTCGTTTTAAAATATCGATCCTTTTAGCTTTCTTTGAAGCAAAATCATCAACTAAATCTTTATATTTGATTTGCTCCAAAAGATCATTCTCAATGGGTGAAAATTGTCTCTACCTGTGTATTTTCTCATTCATGTGCCCAACCACTCAGAATTCGCCAGGTGGACATTTTTTCTTATTATATATACACATGGAGAATTGTGAATGGTTGGACACAGGAATGGAAACATACACGGGTATATACGATTATTTGCCATTATCAATTTCTATCCTCGCTAATCCATCGAGTCTTTCCTGAGACATTGTTAGACGCATCTATGAGTTCAAAAACTTCAATTTTGAAAAGCTCCTTTATGCAAATGCAACATTAACCGGAATAGTCAACAAAATTTTGTATACATTTATTGAGTTAGGAAAGCAATCTACACGCTTCAAGAACATCAAAATATCAATAGGTCTCATATTTTCATCAGGTAAGAATTCTCTAAGTAACTTAAGCTCCACATTCAAATCATTTCCATCGATATCAAGAAAAAGATAACCTATTTCACATTTTTGGGCTTTTACCTATAAATAGAGTCAGCAAGTTTGTCTAAAGAAAGGCAAAACAATATTTACGGGTAGTTGTCAACCTAAAAAATCCAAGTAATTACAATTTTTATTATTCTTCAACAAAATACAAACACACACACATATATAACTAACATAAAATTGGGGACTCCAAAAATGCGGTCGATCACCTCGAACACCCTCTTAGCCGCTCCCTACCCATCATATTATTTATAGATTGTTGAAAGCCGTCCGATTTCTAAATTTGTGCTCCATCACTGAGAATCTGACTACAACAGATAACTATTTCTGAAAAAGTTACCAGATTTTGGTCCAATCTGTTGCTAAGAAACTGTTATGCCTTGCTTGTTTTTGTCAAGGATAATTGTTTTCAAACTTCTTCTTTTAATTTAATTCCGCATGCCTTGGTAAATTTTCGCTATATAAACTTCTTAGTTCTATAATCATTCATAATATTCCCAGCCAATTATGGCAGGAAGCTTCTGTTCTCAAATACTACCTCCATTCCATAATATAAATCATTTAGGACATGTAAATGAAAATTAAGGAAACAAAATGAATGTACTTTGTTAGTCAAAATATCAATATTACTCTCTTAAATAAAACTTGTATATCACTAATTTTATTTAAGAGAATAATACTGATATTTTGGTTCAAAATATTTTTTTTACTTTCGTATTTTTCGTTACATGCCGTAAACGATAGTATTGAGAAATGGAGGGAGTAGGAAATAATCTCATATCTCTTGCTCTTATTATTTGTTGTTCTGGTAATTGCAGTTGGGTATGCAAAGGAGATACTGTATTCCTACTCATTTCATGTTGAATTGTATTCTTTGAATTACTCTTGAGTTTTCTCCTACTCTGAAGTAGTTGCCAGGTTTGGAATGTTGTATTATTGACAATATATTGTAGAGTTAATAGCCATTTAGGTCCCTCATGTATGTTTCAAAAGCAAGTGTTACCTTTCAGGTATTTTGTGTGCTAAAAAATGCCCTCAACTATTTACGAGGTGCTTTAATGCCCAAAATCGGCGGAATCCAGCGAGGGTGGGTGGTGTTGCACAAGTGCGGCACACATGCACGAAATTCCAAGGACAATTTCGTCTATTCCATTTTATAATGAAAGAAATAAAATGGATTGACTCTAACCCACATTTAGAATCCGACCCATCACAAGTAGGCCTACAAACGGATACGGAATTGTCTATTCCGGATCCATATCCATTTTTAATTTTTTCTACCATATCCGTATCCATATCCTAGCGGATCCAAAATATGTATTACCAGATCCGCTGATTTGGATCCGAATACGGATATGGTAAAACCCGTTTCAAAAAGTCCAATTATACTATAATCCACAAATAATTCTACGAAATATAATATAATACAATACATAATCATATTGTTGTTTAAAGTTCAAAATATACAACGCTTGAAAAAACTATGAATCCTCAAAACAAATCCAACTAAAAGACAATGAATCAACAATTATGTTTCAGAATCAATAGTTTCTCAAATAAAAGAAAATTAGAGGTTATGAATAAATAAAATGAAAGAAGCCTAAAGCCTTTTCACCATACTGCAATTCGAACACCAAATACAAAAACATATCTTTGTAAACGAGAACCAACAGAAGAAAAAATACTTTACACGTGATCGAATATACTGCAGCGGTGACGGTGACGGGAAGGAGCAGCAGCGAGGAGTAGGCGCCGGAGAAGGTAGAAGAGGAAACGGGGAGAGAGAGAAGAAGAAGAGGGAAGAAAGGAAAGAAATGGAGCAGTGCTAGGAAAAGGTAGAAGAGGTAACGGGGGAGAGAGAGAAGAAGAGGTCGTGATGTTAGGGTTTATTATCTCTTAACCCCTTAAGAATGTATATATACTGCGACTAAAATTGCAATATAAATAATTATCACATAAATCCTATAAAATACTTATATTACAAAAAAGTCCTAAATCCTATAAATCATGTCAAATATATTGTTTTAGGAAATATATATATATATATATATATATATATATATATATATATATATATATATATATATATATATATATATATATATATATATTGTTGTACAAACGGATTCGGGTTTAACTGGATACGATTTTTTTATATTTCATATTCAGTAATCAGTTTTATTACTCTTATACTGGACTTGGATTCGGATGCGGGTATATGGGTCTAGAGTTCTTACCACATCCTAAAAATAAAATCGGATTCGAGTCGGATACGGATAAAAATCCGACCCCGTTTGCAGGCCTAATCACAAGGTCCATATCCCAGTGGGGAGATGGCCTACACACAACCAAGAGGTTGTGGGTTCGATACCCAACTCACACAAACGGAAGGATTTAATTTTCTATTCTTGGTTCCTCTTGTGTGGGTTCTTATACTCCCTTCTTGGGACACCCAGCTAGTCGAGCTTCTACTACTCCTCACGGGGCACCCGCTCAGTAGGGTTTCTATCCGCCCCTACATGGGCTCCTCATCTGGTGAGGTCCAATAATAAAATAAAAAAAATAAAAAAATTAGAATCCGACCCATAATCAATAAACCCAATTCTAACATATCTTTCTCTTCTTCTTCAAAACCCCACTGATTCTAACCCAATCTTTGGTGCAGATTGATTTGAAGACATTTACGAATTGGGAAGACTCACCTGAGAAGATGATGATGGACATGGTATCTAATCTCAAAGATTTCCTCGAATCCAACACCACTTCCTTCCCCATCAAAACTGCTAAATATTGGTGACTCCATCTTGGGATGAATCAATTGCTCATACTTTCGCTCACAAAATCACAAGTTGGATTCTTTCCAAGAATTTCCATAGGATTGCAAGAAACATGTTCAATTAATTGTTTCATATAATCCTGGTTACAAGAACTCGAGCCATTTCCGTCGCACACAAAAAGAAAAATATATCCTTTGGTCCATTTTCAATAGATTTTTCTGATATGTACCAGGTCCACATGGACATTGTGGTACAGAATTAGTCACATCATCACATAATTGTCACTCTCCTCATTCGGTAGTGTTGTGGCCAGTTCTGGACCACATGGTCCAATGAACCTGGTCCATATCAAAACTATCCATTTTCAATTACCATTTTAACATATCATTTGATTACCAAGTACTTGCATTCAACATCTAGCTACACATTATGGCATATTACTAACAAAACTTCTATCTTCTTTAACTACCAAAAGTTAAAGAGAATGGTACTATTCAACAAACATCTTAATCCTGTGTAAAGTGTCCACAACAGGCAAAACCAAGCTTATAGAACACGTCTCGACAAAAAACACTTTCTTGCAACGACGTGCTCAAGCTTGCTGAAGAACAAAGGCAACATATAACTTCAGCATCAGCAGCGGATGACATATTACTTCACAGTACAGTCTTTCACCAAGATAAGCATGCCACTGTGTCTCTTCCTCGGAAGCATTGACCATAATAGAGATCACTTCCATGAATCTACTTCCTGTTGGACCAAAATTAACAATTAATAACTGTAAACACAATACCTTCGCTCGAACTGTATAAACACAATTAATCTCTTCTTTCTTCTTTCCCAAGTGTATGTAAGATTTTTTTTTGTTAAGGCGTAGAAAGCGATTATGGAGATAAAGAGACAATATAACACATGATCAAACAACAACAGGGCAAACATATTACTAATAAAGCTGGAAGCTCGCAAGAAATATAGTTATAATCTTCTAGCCAAGTTAGACCATGCTTCTAACGAGGAACAAAAGATCAGAGGCCCCTTTCGGATAGAAATAACTGCCATCAAATGGTTTTTATTCAAATATCGCAAATAGAGAACAGTGATTCGTTTCCCAAATCTTTTCAGTCACGATCAACAGTTGGCAGAAGTTATATTATTCAATTCCTACAAACCTTCATGCGCTTGAATTACTATTTGTAATATCTTTGTGCACTCGCCGTTTATTATCTATATGTTTGTCTGTTCTTTCTCTATAAAGCATCTTGAATTCTTTATTTAAGTTTATGTCAAATGTCTTGCCAAACAAACTTTTTTTCTCCTAGCTAATATCTCTTGGTTCTTGTCTTTGTATGTTTTGGATGTAATCCAGCCACTCCCACTGACCTTATAAAAATAAATGAATAAACAAAATATTACCTTCAACAAAAAGTTTTTTGTTAACACCTGCGACTAGGGCTGTTAGCGAGCCGATTAAATCGCAAATCGCTCGTTAATCGGTTCGTTAAAATCGGCTCGCTAACTCGCTCGGCTCGTTAACGAACCGGTTACGATTCGGTAAAATGGCTCGTAAATCGTTTTAAATCGCTCGTTAATCGCTCGTTAAACCGGTTAATAATATTCTACCGATTTTAGCGAGTTAGCGAGCCGATTTTAACGAACCGATTAACGAGCGATTTACGAGTTAACCGATTTTAGCGAGTTAACACGATTAACGAGCGATTTGCGGAGTTAACCGATTCACAACAGCCTCTAGTTTTGTAATAGTATGATCCGATTAACGAACCGAATTACGATTTTATGCGAATTACGATTTTCGATCCGATTAGCGAACCGGTTTTGCGCGATTTGATACGGTTCGATTAACGAACCGGTTTTGTACGATTTTATTTCGAACCGATTACGAATTGAACAACCGAATCGGTTGACTAACGAACCGATTAACGATCGATTCGGTTTTCTTAACGATCCGAACCGATTTGGCCCAAAACCGGCTCGGTTCGGCTCGTTAACAGCCCTACCTGCGACTAGGAAGGTAGGAAGCTACTCCTTTTGGTGTCTTTTTAAGTTACGAACTCCAACCAAATAACTTGTCAATGTACAGAGTAATATCTCAAGCTAATCCCTAACCATACAAGAAATAACTCATGATAACATGAAATGTTCTAATTGAAGTCTAAGTGAACAATCATATTGATTCAAATAAGTCGCATATTATCTTATATGACAGTGGAGAAGCCAAGCTAGGTAAAATCCTAAAAAAACCGTTTCTGAGATATTTCAACCCCCAAAGGCACTCAAGACCCAGCCAAAGAACGTGAAGCATTTCTAAAAGCAAATCATGAATCGAGCAATTCGAATATCAAAAGGTTATTTCATTTTTGTTAGGCAAAAAGTTACTAAGACTTAAATCAATCGGAACAGTAAAATAGAACGAAGAAAGCAACAAAACTCCAGGATATACAAAAAAAATGACAACTTCAAGTTTCATTTTCATCAAGTATCGAACTTCAGGTGATTATACTATGAACAAGTTGCAATGCATAACATTTCTGACTTACTAAAATTCAAAACAAAGGCAATGACCTGAGAAACCTGGCTGACAAGTTCAGTAGTCCTCTTACAAGGGACGTGTAACAAATCCCCTGTTCAGCATCTTCTCCACCAATTCCTCATGCTTCTTCATCTGCCCGGCCTTCCTCAGCTGTTCCAGTACCATTGTATAAACTGGCTGACTTGGTTTCAGAGACTTCTCCTCTATCATCTCCTTAAAATACCTGTAAGCTTTATTCCAATGCCCCATCCCACAGTACATTGAAATCAGAATCTTGAAAGTATTTATATTGGATTCAACTTTGTTCTCATCCATTTCGTTCTTAAGCTTGATAACCATGTCTGTTGATTTTGAATCAACAAACATCTGCATCAGTACATTGTAGGTCACAGTGTTCGGCTCACACTTTAACTCCTTCATCGTGGCAAATAACCGATGAGCAGCATTTACATCTCTTGATTTGGCAATACACCTAAATATAGGATTAAAACTATGTGCATTTGGTTCACACCCTTTCTTAACCATTGTATTAAGAACCTTTACTGCTTCATCGCGATTCTCGTCTCTGCAATGACTATCTATCAAGAAATTATAAGTTATCACATCAGGCATACACGAAAACCTCTTCATTTGATTATATACTTGCAATACCTTTTCAGTTCTTCCTGCCTTCACATGTACCCTCATGAGATTATTGAAAGTAACTACATTTGGCTGACAGCCAACATCGATCATCTCAGCGAAAACATCATGGGCTCGGGTAATTTGCCCGCACCTACACAAAGCATCTATCACAATACTATAAGTATACACATTTGGCTGCAAACCAGCCATCTTCATTTCTTGAAATACCTTCTCAGCCTCGGATATATTACTGGCCCGGCACCACACATGAACTAAAGTTGTATAAATAGCTACATCAGGCTCAAATCTACCCTTCAAACTGTCGAAAAAACGACTGAGCTTCCACAGCCCTTCTTTTCTTGGACAATATGGTAAGCACTATTTGAAATGCTTTGCTATTAGGCTCACAACCATACTCTTCCATCCTATTAAAAGTATGCACTGCCTCAGCTACCATCCCAGCTCGAACATAACGTCGGATTAAAATTGAAAATGTTTCAATTGGAATTTCTATATTCTTAGATTTCATTTCATTAATCAAATGCCAAGCCACATCAAATTGGCGTACCTTCCCGGAAAGGTCAATCATTTCATTGTAAAGGCTCATAGGAATATGGAATAGTAGAATGAGATGTTACCCAATTGAAGAAGGCCAGAGTTTGAGCGAATGGGATACCTTGCCGGAGCTCACCGCATTTGTCAATCACACTGCGGATAATATCCGATGACAGCGACTGAGTAGTAGAGTTTTTTGGAGAATTCGAAGGCCAGATTCGGGAGAGTGAGTTCGGGGCTTATAGTGGAGGAATTGGGATTAGGGTTTAAGCTAGGGTTTTTGCGGTGGTGGTCTTTGATTATAAAATGGAATTTATCAATCAATAGAGTTTCATCTGGGGATAAATTAACCGGAGATAATGCGGTGGTGGACTTGTGACTGCTTCCGCCGCCGTCGGAGTCATTAAGGTCTACTAGTGCTGAAGTTGAAGCTGAAAACGAGAGCGAATTGAGAATGAAACGGTTTTTAGAGCGAGAAAGGAGATAATTAAGGTGTAGCTTTGGTCTGGTAATTGCCATTGGAGACATAGTCTGCGGCTCCGGCGAATCAATAGAACTCTGCTACTGGTTTTAATGGCGACAACCTTAAACCCACTGAAAAAGCTGCGTAAGAAGGCCCAGCAAGATTTTTTTAAAATTAACCGAATGCACACCCAAGTCAATAAGAGGGACAGGACAGGTTAATTGCATTAAATTATCATGAAGTTAGAGGTCGAATTAAGAGGAATTAGCATATTTTGCCCATGAACTATTTATAAATTTCTCATTTTGCTCAAAATTTATTTTGTGCTTTTATTTTGACCGCGTACTATTTGCGCGCTCTAAAAATGCCCAAATGTGGCTGTTTCCGGTCACTGAGCCGGTGCAGTGACACGTGCGCCACACATGCACGTTATATAAGGGGTAAATGTGTCCTTAAATGTATACGATCCAGTAGAATATGGATCTGACCCATATCCGACCCAATTTCCCCACTATAAAAAAGAAAAAACCCGACCTTTCCTCATTCTAAAATCCAAAAGTCGTAAATTGCTCTCCAAAAAACCCTACCTATCATTTCTAATTCTAAATCCCTAACCAAGAAATCACAAACCCTAACGATTGGTGTTCAGAGATGGGTCGATTGAAGTTAAGGGAAGTTGATGACAAACAAAAACCAAACCCTGAACACCGTAAGGGGTTTATGAAATACGATTTGAATTTTTTTTGTGTTAAGTGATGTTTCTGTGGTGGTTGAAATGTCCCTTTATATGGATTCAGCATGAATAATGAATTTAGAATGATTCTTAGGGCCACTTGCAATTATTTAAGTAATTTTGTTTTGGAATCTTGCAATTGAATAAAGACTGACATATTAAAAAATGATTTTTTTTAATCTAGCAATTTAAAATACGCATGTCTTTTGTGGGGTAGATGTACTGTTTTCTAATGTTATTTGAAATTGTCTACTTTGTTGCAGCCAAAGACTCAGGCTATTTTACTCTTAAACTATTACATGGGGGTAAAATGGATGGTTATACAACTTCTAGTCAATATTTAGGTGGGGATATGATGTATTTGACTATTGCCATGTCAGTAATTTCAATTATGAGTCTTTGTAGCTGTGTATGAGAAAGATAGGGTATATGAGGGCTTTTGATGCATGGTACCTTATATTTACTCATGGGGGTACTAGACTTATGTTGCCCATATTATGTGAAGGTTATATTTTTAGACTTGCTGAGGTCATTTGATGGGTTAGTTGCCATTTTTGTTCAAAATGCCTCTAAGAAAAAAGTTCTGCCTAAGTTTAGGAAAAATAATACTAGCAGTAACTCAAGTGGTGTGAAGGGCAGTGCATCAACCAGAAAATTGCCTGTTAGGAGGCCAAAAATATTTTTTGGAAAATCACCTAGTAAGGGTAAAAATATTCCTAATGTAGATGAAGTTCATAATGTTGTGGATTATGCATCCCCTGAAATGGTATTTAATTGGAATGAGAGTGATGTGGAGGTTGAAATAGGTGAACAAGGTGATGTGGAGATTGCTGATGTGGAGGTGGTTGATGTGGAGATTGCTGAAATGAAGGTGGCTGATGTGGATCAATCAAATGTTGAGGTAGCTGGGACAGAACAAGCTGATGTTGAATGGCCAGATAGTGATTTAGATGTAGGATTAAATGATGGTGATGAGTTCAGTATTTGGAGGTCTGTGAACATGAGGACTTCACAGACCAGATTTATACTTCCAAATTGAATAGGGCTCCAGTTTTCAGGGCATAAATTGATATGGAGAATCCAGTTTTTCAAATTGGCCAGATTTATACTTCCAAATTGATGTTGAGTAAGGCCTTGCAACAACATAGATTAAAAGAAGCAAAAGCCTGCTGAAACAACAATTACCCCAGCTGTGACTGTTGAAAAGTGGAAGAAAAGTGTTGGTCCTTTGAAATGTACAAGGTGTAAACAATAGGGTCACAGTGTTAGATTGTGCCCACTTGTTGTTGGTGGAGGAAGTGTTCAAGATAACTATGTGCCTCAAGTACCACCATCAAACATGAATAGATGCAGCAAATGTCAACAATTGGGACACAACAAAAGAGTTTGTAGAATGAGGCCAAAGAGGGTTCTGCAGGACTTAGGGGATGTTGAAGCTGAATTTGCCCAGTCTCAGCATGTTGAGGAGAATGTGGCTGCTCCTATTACAAACCAGGTATTAATATGTCTACTTTACACAAATTTGAAGTGCATCTCTAATCATTCTCTCTCATAATGGCAGGTTATCGACACTCAAGCAAGTACCTTGACAGATGGTGGAAATTCATCTCAGCAAAATGCGGTTCCAAGCATTAGGAAGAGGGCAGGCAGATTCATTATCAAGCTCTAGGAAGAAGTGATGCATTTATCTTTGGTATGTTTTGTTCAAGTGTTTTTGGTGCATTTTCAAAAATTTAATATGTAATCTGTTTTGTGGATGTGGCTGATAGACCATTTATTTTGCTATCTATTTTATGTATGATGAATAAGCATTTGAAAATACTACTCCCATATTTTGGAATACCATGGAACTAACATATTTCAAGTACATTACAAAATTGATAAAACACCAGGAAGTCTTTGAAACTTAACTTAAAATACTGCCAATCCTTACCAGAAACTACAAACATAACAAAAACTTCAGTCTACCTAAACACTTCTCCTACAAGTGGCTACCTCTTTCAGCAAGAGAACAATGAGAATGAACATGATAATGCATAGAAAGCTACTCATTTGACACCAAATCTTCAAGAAATCTGTAGTTGATAGTTGGTTGGGAACCTTCATCGATGGTTCGTTGTTATTGTTCCATGTTTCATTTAGCAATTCAGGCGCCTCAACCCATTCGAAGAAGCCACACGATCCACTCTAAACAAGATAGATTGAATAAGAAACAAAGGAAAATCACTTCTAATTAACAAACGATACCAAAAAACAATACATCACAAAGATTACCCCAATTTGTTCACAAGCATGGAACAATCTACCCGGATTTCTTTGGGTGCCCGAAACTCGAGTAACTACCGCCATTGATGGAGAGCATCTACAAACTTTATTGGACATTCTAGAAATTTATGAGCTACAAATTGATGTCATTTTCGACATTGTTTGATGAAAAAAAATTAGGTCTTGAAGGGGAAGATGGAAGCACAAGATTTGGAGTTTTATTTGGCTGATTTTTGGCAAGTGATGGGAAATGGGAGTTTTTGGAGAGGAAGATGTAGTTTATAGGATAGTATAATGGAAGTATTTTAGTATTGGACAGTACACTTTGAAACAAATCGCCTGAGATGCACCGCCTTAGTGACCTGTCTCAGCCGCGTTTGGGCATTTTGGGAGCGCGCAAATAGTACGTGGTCAAAATAAGATCACAAAATAAATTTTTGGCAAAATGAGGAATTCGTAAATAGTTCATGGGCAAAAAATGCTAATTCCTCGTCGAATTAATTGTCATTTGGGTAACCAAACTTTTTATGCTCAATCACTTTCATCATTTTTATGTTTTTTTTTTTTTAATTTTTGACATCCTCAATATATTTACGAATTGTCAAAAATATTATTCTGTCAAATAATTACCTCGAAATCGTCAAATGTGCTGAGGTGTCATAACGTTGGCTTTTCTCTCTCTCTCTCTCCAAAGAGTAAAATTGAAAAAAAAAAAAAACAATTATACTCTCCTTCATCTTTCCTTTATTTAGGTCTTCTTATCCCATCCGCAAGGATAGCCCAGTTGGTTTCGGGGTGACAGATTGTGTAGATGGACGCATGATCGATTCTTGACAACTGCAGTGTGGAAGTTTCAACCATCCAATGTGGGGGTGGCTTCTTGTGGGCACCAAATTAAAAATCCTCCCCACCTGATCGGGCTATGCCTTTTATATCCTCCAACTAATCTGTCGGAGCCCTGGGGGCGTGAGTATCACCTTTGTGTAGAGGTCTTCTTATCCCAACTAATAAATAATCTTGTCCATTTCCCCCAAATTTTCAAAGTAACAAACCCTAGAATTGTAAATTTCATAGATTAAAGTCATAAACTTCTTTACTCTTATTCAATTCTTACATCTACATCTTTAATTCAAGAACAAGGCAATTTGGCAATGAAATTTGGATATGGTCGAAGCTCAAAGAATGGCGCAAACGGGTTAGGTGATGAATTTATACATATTCATGGAGAAATTGCTCAAACAACTAGTGTACCAAGAGCTTCATCACAACAACTATATGTTTGTAAATTTTTAATAAGCTTAGTTCAGGTTTCAGTTTGGCAAAATAATTTGAATTGTTTGGATTTTGAGGTAATTGTGCTCTTTTGAATTGTTCTCAATAATGAAGGGTACATCCAAGGTCATGAATCCAACAAAGTGCGGTTCGTGTCGTTGTCATAACAAAGCAATTTGTCCAACCCAAAGCCAAATTCTTTGCTTGGATTGAAAAGAAATGGAGTTGGGTGGAATGACTAAAACACATCTATATTGTATTTTGGTGGGGGGAAGAAGAATTTTTGGAAGCTTAGATTTCTAAATCTTTTGTAAAGTGTTAGCAACTATTATGTTTGAGGGTTGTAATCAAGCAACTTAGGAAACCCAGGCCAGGAGGGTGCAGGAGGACTTATCAGAAATGATAGGGGAGAGTGGATATCCGGCTTTTGCAGAAACATTGGTATATGTACAAATAATGTGGCTGAACTATGGGGCCTCAATGATGGATTGAACTTAACAATTAATCTTAACATTCAAAAGTTAGAAGTGGAGCTTGATGCCAAAGTTGTGATTGATCTTATTATTAATGCTAACATTCTTATTCATCCTTTATCTACTCTTATTTCTGACTGTAGGGAGCTACTGAGACTCATTCCGGAGACTAGCATAGCTCATGTCTTCAGAGAGGCTAATGCTTGCGCAGATGGCCTAGTAAAATTTGGAGGATCTCTTTCTTCCACTAATCTTGTTGTATATCGTTATCTACCCCTTTTTGTTTGCCAATTAGTGGAGGGGATGCCCGTGGGGCTTGTTTTCCTAGAATTGTTAGTAGTAGCTATTTTACCGCACCCTTTTTTGTTAGCCATTTATTGGCGAGGGTACCTGCTGCGGTTGTACTATCTAATCCACTACTACAAACATCTGTACCTTTTGCACCGGATTGATCTATATATAAGTTTCTAATTTCACCCAAATAATAGTATCTATTTTTTGTAAGAATATTTATAAACAATGTAAGGATATTAATGGGGTGTTTTTCTTCTTCTTGAATGGTTATGTCAGTAACTTTTGGATTATTTTCAACTTGTTTACATTTATTGTGCACAAAAAGGCATTACCCACGTTCACAGGGCCCACTCTCCAGTTCGATAGGGAATTTGGATGATGTAAATTAAGGTGACCCAGTGCCCGATCAGGTGAGAGGAATTGTCTTAGCCCGCACAGAAGCCACCCCCACATTGGAGGGTTGAAACTTACACACTGCGGTTGCCAAGATTTGATTCTGGGTCCTTGTGCACAATCTATCACCCCGGAATCAACTGGTCTGCCTTTGCGGACAACTTGTTCACATTTCTGGCAACTTGTTTAATATAACAATTCTTACCATGGGCAAAAAATCCTCTGTCCTCGTTCCTATCCCCACTCTCTCCCAGTCAATCACAATTCACCCTGTGTATATATATATATATATATATATATATATATAATTGGAAAAAATATTTATTTAGTAAATTCTGATTGGTTGAGGAAATGGATGGGACTGGATTTTCACCCCTTACCATGTGTTGCCCCTAGCAGTTTCTACAGGTTTCATTCAAAATTGTTGGTGCAACTTTGTTATAAATCATGCCAAAATTTTGGAAATGGGTGTATTGCAAATTACTTCCAAATACCAATATTCCATAATAGCAGTAGTACAATAACAAAATTAGACTCAATTTACTAAACATTACCACTAACAAAACCAACAAAAGAACATAATCAAACTACATAAGTGCTAACTTAGCAGCTGCTATGCCCAACATGAAAACTAGAAAAATCACCAACAATTTGATATAATTAGCTTGTTTACGTATTTCGGCATTCTTTTTTTCTAACTTTCGGCGAAGGAATTCGATAACACCATAATCTTTATCCGTCGTTTGCTTCACGGGCGAAGACAGGGTGGCGGGGGTCCTAAATTTTTTAAAAATACTACTATTTATTGAAATTTTATATGTATTTTGAAAATTTTTATCAGTTTCGCCCCCCAAATTTTTTTTTGCCTTTTTATTGCCCCCAAAATTTTTTTGCCGTTTTTATCACTTGAGCTCTATAGTTCTACATACTGTTGCAGTTTCGTCCCCAAAATTAAATTCCTGGCTTCGTCCCTGGTTGCTCCTCTACTATTCCACAAAATGGACACTTTGTAATCTCATTTTCAGCAACCTGCATGTTTTCAGATTGTCTAATTATTTAAATAACAGGATACCCATTGAACTTGTTGGAGCAAAAAAAATATACATTGAAGGTCCTACTGTGTTTACTTGGTTGGGTATCAACCTTTTTTTTACCCTAACGATCTCCATTATTGCAGCTGGAACTATGGCTCATCCTAGGAGTGAAATCACCATCTATGACACCAAAATCAAACTCAATATGTTTAAATTCATCACCTAACCTTTTTGCGCCATTCTTTGAGCTTCAGCCATCTCAAAATTTCATTGCCAAATTGCCTTGTTATTGAATTAAAGATGAAGATGTAAGAATTGAATAAGAGTAAAGAAGTTTATGATTTTAATCTCTGAATTTTACAATTCTAGGGTTTGTTGCTCTGAAAATTTGGGGAAAATGGACAAGATTATTTTTTAGTTGGGATAAGAAGGCCTAAATAAAGGAAAGATGAAGGAGGGTGTAATTTTTTTTTTCTTTTCATTTTTTTTTGATGGAATTTTTTCTTTTCATTTTTACCCGGAGAGACAAATGCCAACGTTATGACACATCGAGCACATCCGACGGTTTTTAAGGATGGTCATAAAAGAAATATGAAATATTATAATATAGAATTTAATTCATAACTGGTCCCAAGTTAATATCATAATTTTGTATTACTATATAGATGTTATTCTTATATAGAGTATTAATGTATATATGTTTTAGAAAGAGAGTGTGAAATTGTGAGACGACAAGCAGGGTTAGTGGAAAAGAAAGGGAAAAGTTAGTAAAAAAATACGTTTTTTTTTGCTAAATAATAAATTTTCCATTAATTACAAAATAGCCGAAGCCATTACAATCAAAGGAAAATTTGAAAATACAAGAAAATAAAAGTTATACAATGATTTAAAAAATCATGATAACAGACAAAAACCATACCTAAGACAACTTGGTTGGTTAGGAAATACTAAGATAAAAACTAGTAAACTAAACAAATACATAATCTTCTTCTTTGCTGCATCTTCTCCGCAATTCTTGAACCACATAGACAGGAGAATATCACTTTCAACATCTTTCTTAGGGATCGACAATTTATAGGACCATGAGCGTATCAACTCGTCCCCTACAAATTACCTCGGGAAGATGTAGAAAGATGATAAAGGGGGCTCAAATCAAGTCCGGTTGAAAGAATCCTCCTAAAAACGTAGAAAAAAGTCTAGATCCGTGAAGATCTAATACAAATCCAACTTACGTGTCTTGAATCTTGAAGAAAAAATACTTTGAAAAAAGTTTAATATGATTACAGTAGTACAAAATAGATGTATAAAATTTAAACAAAAGGATCGAGATTCGATTATTGGCTAGAGTCAATAGCCAAATCGGCCAATCACAAAGGGAAGAAAACAGAGGGGGAGAGAGAAGAGAGAAAAAAAGGGGGAAAACGGTTAAAAACATACCCTTAAAAGTTCAACTTCAACCATTGAATTGGAATGATATTGAACTAATGACTTTTCTTGCGTCCTGTATTGTTTTGTTCGGTATAATACGCGAATAACGAATCCAGGTTGTCAAACTTAGCTAAAAAAATAAAATAGAATTAATTCCAGGTGGTTAACGACGCCGTCTCTACTCCAATCCCCAATATGTATATCCTTTGAAATTGCGACAAATCAATCACCGACCAAACCAGCCCACGGTTTATTCTCATTCCTCCATTTCCAAACATTTTCCTAATTCTTCAACAACAATTAATTCAAAAATCTCCATTTCCACCTTTCTCAACCAAATCTCTCTGTGTATAAATTTATTCAATTTCTTGAACAGCTTGTGAAACAATCAATCCCTGAATTTGTTTTTTGGAGTAATTGACTGAATTTCTCCGTTATCCTTCTTCTTGATTAGGGCTAGAAATTTCTAGGGTTTTAGAGCTTCTAGGAATTTACAAATAAAAAAATGCCGCCGCCGAAAGGAAGGGTTAGTCGGCACCAAGTAGGAGGGAAGATATCATCATCGACGGTAGCGTTGGTTCTGGTAATGCTACTTATGTTAACGGTTGTGCTGTTTATCCTTCTTGCCCTCGGCGTTTTTTCTCTTCCCGTTGGCTCTGATAAGGAGCCTTCTCCGATAGGGGATCACATCAAGTTCAAGCGCTTACCCATAGAAATGTATGATTTTTTCGGGTTCTACTTGTTTTGTTCATTTATGGATATTTTTGTTTGTGGGCAAAAAAGTAAATAAAAAATGTCATTTTTTGTTGCAAATGCAGAAGCAGCCTAGAGAGGATATATGTACATTTCTCTTTGAATTTTGAATTGGACATTTAATTTATATTTTTAGAAGACCGTGTTTGGCGATGATTAAGTGTTTATTTGATATCCGTTAGGTCACAGTCGTAGGTAAGGCTGCTTACATCTGGACCATCCCAGACATGCTGATGCAGGAATCTTGAGTACGATTTTTTTTTTTTTTTTTTAATATTTAATTTATATATTTTCTTTTGTATATGCAGAGTTGAAAGTGAAGGATTGGGCAAAAGTGGGGAGCAATGGACTGAGGTGCTTTCTTGGGAGCCAAGGGCATTTATTTATCATAATTTCTTGGTAATTTTCATTTTCTGCTAGTATTTCTTTCACGGTACTTTCTTATGAGATCATACCTCCCGATCTTATTCTCTGGACCCCTTGTATGATGGTCTCGGACCTGCTGAATTAGCATGCGTTGACTACTTTATCTTGATAGGGGCATTTTATATCTTTCTTCAATCGTCACACTAAGGGGCCGAAAATCCGCAAAGGTTTGCGGGCTGTCATGTTTAGGAATGAGAATGATACAAGAATTTGTAAAACTAGGAGGCAATGGCACTCCCACCTAGAAGTCCTGATCTGCCCGCACTACATCATCGCCAATCATCTTTCTTTGCTTGGAATGCCTTTTTTTATTGCCAGAGCCATGTAAAAAGAGAAATGAGAAAAGCATACTGTCGGTAGTTGTTGGTATTATTATTATAATTATTTTTATGGATATCTTCTTGGACTTGTACACTTGTGTGATCGAAGTGTAAAGACTCTATTTTGATAGATGTTATATAGGTTGGTACATATAGAACTTGATTTAGCATAATCTATTTGGTCTTGCTTATGGAGAATAGTAGCTTTATTCGAGCTTTTGCATGTATTGGGATTATGTTGTTTAAAGCTCTAAAACAGTGTTATACCATAAATCTGAAATGCTAAATTGGCTTCTTTTTGAAGAATATTAACTTGGTTTCTTGTGTTTCAACAGTCTAAGGAAGAATGTGAGTATTTAATAAATCTTGCCAGACCTCACATGGTCAAGTCGACAGTAGTTGATAGCGAAACTGGTCGGAGCAAAGACAGCAGGTTTGTTCCAGAGTTGCTTTTTCATGTCAAAGAGTGTACTTCTTTAGTGCTTAACCTTTTCTGCATTCATCTATTGTCCTGTTCTAGGGTTCGTACAAGTTCAGGAACATTTTTGACGAGGGGACTTGATAAAGTCATTAGAGACATTGAGAAAAGGATTGCAGACTTCACCTTCATTCCTGTAGGTATGAGGAATGGCTGAACAGTTTTACGAGCTTTTGCTTCTTCTTGTGATAATTACAAAAGCTTTGCTTACCTGTTATACTCAAAGGGCCCAAATGGTTTCTTAATTTGGTTCAGTAAGTTCTTTTGCAGGAGCACATTTGTTATTATGCAGTGATTTGCTGGAAAATATTGTTGCTATTCTTCTTGTTGCTGTGCTCTTTTATTTGTTTTCCCCGATTTAGCGAGTCGTACGAGTAACCTTAAAAGACAGATTTTATTGATCAATGATATGATTATGTTAGGTTGTGCCGTTGTGGTCTTATCTTTACGGGATTTCTAAAATTCCTTTTCGCTATGGTTTGCTTAAGCTACCTATCAACGAACAGGACTCTTCTTTCAGTTTACAGTGACCTTTTTGTTTTTCTCTTAAAAATGACAGTCATTTTTGTCATTTTTTATTGAGTTGACCTTTTTCCAGTTATAATGTATTACTGTATTTTCCGTTATTGGTGCTCGACTTTAGCACATAAATTACTAAGTTAAGGTTCACTCGCAGAGCATGGAGAAGGTCTTCAGATTCTGCATTATGAAGTTGGGCAAAAATATGAGCCTCATTTTGATTACTTTCTTGATGATTTCAACACCAAAAATGGGGGCCAACGTATAGCTACACTACTGATGTATCTGTAAGCAATATTTCACCACCAAAAGCTGTATCCATTTTCTGCCGTTACAATTTTGTCCTAAGTTACATTGAGTTAGTACCTTTAATTTTTTTTGTCAATTAAAAAAAAAAAATTGTACTGTCCTTTGGTGGCTAATACAGATCAGATGTTGAAGAAGGTGGTGAGACAGTTTTTCCTGCTGCCATGGGAAATTATAGTTCCACTCCCGGATGGAATGAGTTGTCAGCATGTGCAAAGAGGGGACTCTCTGTTAAACCTAAAATGGGTGATGCACTGCTTTTCTGGAGCATGAGAGCTGATGCCACTTTAGATCCATCAAGTTTACATGGTAAACATGCTCATTCTTCCTTCAGAACAAAAAAAGTAAGAAGTAAAAAGTAAAAAACACGCAGACAATGTGTTTTCTGCCGTGTTTCTGCAAAGAAAATATATGGGTGAACTTTTAAGATGAGCAAAAAAGTCACGGAGAAATCCCGTGTTACAGTAGGTTGCATAGAAATCCTGAGCTCTTTGTATCAACTGAAAGACTGATCATCAGTATACAGATTGTTCATTCATTAGTTGTCTCAGTTTTATTAGATTTCAAATGCCAGATTGTCACTTTCATTCCATTGGCAGAATTAAATTCTCTGTTGTCTAATGCAGGCGGCTGCCCGGTGATTAAAGGTAACAAGTGGTCAAGCACAAAATGGATGCATGTTGACGAATACAAGTAGCATTATCTCGGGAGGTATCTCTAGATACAACTAATCTATGTATTGTTCTGTTACTTTTCTTCTAATGGTCTTTTCCTTCGAGACATGTCCTCCCTTTCACTGAAAAGAGAGAAAAGAAGGAATGAAGAAACGCCTAGACGTATAAGACAATGAAGACCTGTGGGTTTTAGAGAAGGAAAGCAAAAGATGAATATACATTTGACTTTTACTGAAAATCTACTGAACCCCTTCAGGGTGCAGAATGAATCTGTCTGTTTCTCTCCATGAATGTGAAATTTGACATCTGAAATCGATACCCAGCAAAGGAAACAAAATCCGAATGCGAATGCCTTTAACCTAGGCTACTGAATGTCTCCATCATGTGACTTGATGAAGACCATGACCAACATTCAATCTCGCCATTGTTGGGACTCGAGACGGCCTTAAATGTTGTAGTGTTTTTGTATTATGTGCCCCTGCTTTGTTGTGAGTTTATGCATCTTCATCATCTACACTTTTCACCACCAACCACCACCACCACCTGCACCACCAGCCCAGAAATCAAATCAATCAATCCAAATAAACAAAGTACTTACAGTTGAGCTGGTGTAACATCAGTTGATAGCAATCTAGCAGCTTTGATCTTCTCTTTAAGGAAGAAAGAAGCTTGTTTCTTGAACTCATGGAAGAAAAGAGACCCATATTCCCTCCTCTTCTATTGCCACCCAGATTTTTCTTTCAAGATTTATTATGGAAAAAAATGCTTAACTAATCCATGAAGCAATTAAAATAAGTATTCCAAATAAGAAATATACCCTTTAATTAATTTAATGAAGTGGGAAATGCATATGTAATCAAAATAAATGAGCGATAAATAAAAGGGACACTTGGTGGATGATCTGAGGTAAGGGGTGGGTGGAAAATTCAATGGTGATACAAAAGGGTGTATTTTTATCGTGGTAGGTAAGTACGTTTAAAACTTATATCAAACCAATAAATGCAATATACGTAGGCCAAAAGTTCAAACTTATATTAAAGAGAGTTGACTTTTTGTTTTACGTGTAATACAATTATTGGTTTGAGTACAAGTTTTAAACTTACTCATCTACCAAGATAAACTCTCTCTATAGAAAGAGCCGATTTGTTTTGTTTGTTTGGTCTTAATCGAAATTCGGACTTTCCTAATTTGAATCCCCAAGTTTTGGTAAAATTATTATGGATAAATAATGGTTTTGTGATTGAACCGGTTGACTTAAGTGAGCCCAAAAAAAAAGTGTGAATCAGCATTTGAGATCCGTCACGGGACAGTGGAGAAGGAGACGAGGGGACGGGTTTAGATATTTTTTGATTATTTTTAATTAGGTATTTATAGTTATTAACGGAGAGGGATTTAAAAGCATCATTGATTCTCTGGTGTGCAACATGGCAATAAACTGCCGTTGATGTTTCTCGTTAGTGGTGGTTGGTGGTGGTTAGAGATTTTTAGTTATTTTTAATTGAGTATTCATAATTATTTTTTTGACATTTGAGTACCCAATTATATCTTGTGGAAAATAGGTTAAAATGTCTGAATTACCCTGAAAAGATAACTCAAATGTGAGACACATGATTGGTTTGGCAGAGTTTTGACAGAAAAATTGACGAAATTACTCTAATGGCAGGTCGAAAAAACAATATGAATCTTAAAATTCAAAATAAAACAAATGAAACTTTAAACGCAACCTCAAAAACGAAAAGGACCAAATAGGCTATTTTTCCCCTTTAGTAGCATATTTTTATTTCACTAAAGTATCAAACTTAGTATCAAACTTGGAATTAGACATATGATTTAGTAGATGTCCTCTAACAATTTTGTTGTCCTTAACAAACTTCTTTCTAGTCTTATCTTTAAGTTTAGTAGTTGAATCAATACAAGAATTTTTTTAAAAAGTTGTCGGGAGTTCTTGATTCAACAATTGAATTCCCGAAGATACTATGTAATCACCTTTGAGTCTCTAAATAAATATAAGAAATTTTTGGGACCATAGTTTAAGGTTCGTACCATCTATAGTTTCTAACTTGGACAAGTCAGGCGAAGTTTCATTCAATGTAACAACCACAGAGGTTCTCTACGAATAACATAATAATTTTTGCTTTCAAATTATAACAAATAGAAATAGTGAAACTAAGAACTTATCATTAATATAGTTTGTGGGGTAATCGGCACCATGTCATTAAAAGCAAAATTCAGCACGTTCAATTTCAAAGGTCGTTCCGCTTCCAAGGTCAACACAGACAGCCTCAAACACATGCACTCGTGGTAGAAGACTTATAACTTGCACATTTCCATGTTTGTTATTACATGTGATTTGATAATTCACATGATAACTTGAACTTGAAATATCAAATCTGGTAAAAGAATTTATAGACACATTTCTATGTCAAAGTGTGCATTTCATTTCAAATTTCGACGTAAAGGGTCCGTTTGCTTATGAAATCTTAACGAATTATTGATCAACGAAGTACGAAAACCCCACTTTTATAGAATTCTTCAGAAGCAAAATGGTCATTTGATTTGAGTATCAAAGAGACATAAAAAGTACTATTTTCTAGGAATTTAAGACCAGCTGCCCTTCTCCGGGCTTATTCAGTCACGAATCACTTTCCTCTTCGTCTTAAGTAATCATTTAAACTGCAATGAAGTCTTGAAGCAAAAGGGTATTGATGCCATTTCATGTCAATGTTGAGTAGGACTCATGGTTGATAATGTTCTTAGTAATTGTCCAATTCCTAAGCAGAACCTCTTCTGCAGCTTGCCCAATACTCAGCTACTAACTTAGAGAGAGCCGAATTTTGTTCCATTAACTTTGAGGGTTCATCATACTCCAAAATCCTCCCTGCATAGAAGGAAATCCATGTTTAAGTTTACGTAAATATCAAGACGAAAGTACTATTTAGGTAATAGTCTAGCAGTTGTCGGCCGTTGTTCTATTCTTTGTATGGGAAACAAAAGAAAGAGAGGTGTGAAAAAAAGGGTGTACCAAAAGAGAGAACCATAACCATATCACTATCCATGACGGTAGGAACTCTGTGTGCCACAGTAATCACTGTGCAGTTCGCGAATTCTTGTCTGATCAGTTTCTGCAATATGGCATCTGTAGCAGAATCAATAGAAGCAGTTGCTTCATCAAGGACTAATATTTTGTTCCTTTTTAAAAGGACCCTTCCAAGGCAAAAAAGCTGTCTTTGTCCCATACTCCAATTTTCACCTTCATCACTAACTGTAACAAAAAAGTAAAATCCCATATTCACATTTCACATTTAGAGGACAAATTTATCTTGATCTCGACAAAAAAAAAAAAAAAAGACTCACCGGAAGATTCCAACAAGTTTGGAAGTTTATTAACAGTTTCCTTCAATTGGCATTTTTCCAAAGCCTTCCATAGGTCCTCATCAGTGTAGAGGCCTAAAGGGTCCAAATTTGTTCGAATGCTGCCTCTGAAAAGAGTTGGTTCTTGTGGGATGATGCTGAGTTTCAATCGTAAATCCTTAAGACCTATAGAGCAAATGTCGATCCCATCTATAACGATTTTCCCTCCGTAGGGATCAACAAGTCGAAACAATGCACTAATAAGTGTTGTTTTGCCACTTCCTGTTCTTCCAACAACTCCAACTCTCTTCCCTTCTCTGAAAGTGCAAGTAAGCCCTTTTAGAACTATCGGTGCATTTGGACGATATCTTATCTGAAAAAAAAGAAGAAAAAAAAGCAAAATAATGTCAAGATTATGAACCGAATTGTTCAATCAGGCAATGATCTGAAATGGGATCCTCACCTTAAGATCATACAACTCTATTCTACCCTTGGAAGGCCACGAAGACGGTGGCCTATTTTCTTCTATTATTGCTGGAGGTTCTGGTGATAGATGCATGAACTGTTTGATCCTTTCCACCGAGATTATATAGTTAAATAAACAACTGTACCATCGCGATAAGAACACTTGAGTACCAGTAAGTGAAAATGCATAAGAAAGAGAGAGTCCAACAAATCCTGAGAGAAAAAAAAGATCGGTAAGAAAGCCTCGAACTGTAAATTTTGATGCATTAAAGCAGGGAAGATATCGGAAATACCAGGAGCTAGATAGCCGTTAGGAAGTAACACCAAGAGCAAAGCAGCTGTGATTAGAGTTATATTTTGAAGTGATTCTGTTCTTAAAACCAACCACTCCAAAGCTGCACTAGAGAAAAAGAAGACTTTTGCATCCGTGTCCACGAGCTTTAGATAGTTGTTGAAGAAACGGTCCTCCATGTTAAAAGCTCGAATTGTAGCAACACCAAGTGCCGTTTCAGCTGCATAGTTCATGATGGGGGCTTTTGTTGTTCCGTTGATTCTAATAAGTTCTCGTGCAGTTGGTTGGTAGTATCCCTTCACATTCAAAAATTTGCTTAGCAGTTGAAAGAAAGGAAATACCATATATAGAAACCTCAATCTCACCTGAAAATATTTTGAGCCTATTACAGCAAAGATGCCCACAATGAGAACTTCCCATGTTACTGAAGCCATAATAGCAATGGTCGCAACAAGTTCAACTCCAGCAGCCATCACGAAAGCATAGGAAAATGGGATATCATAATCTATCACACTTAAATCCGAGGAAGCCTGAGGAAAACTTTCCGAACAAATTGAGAAAAAATAAAATACTTTCAATTTAAATGAAACCTGCAGAAGAAAGTACATGATCTTACTCTTGTCAAGATCCTCCCAACTGGAGTAGAGTCGAAAAATAGCATAGGGGCCTTAAAGACGGAGGTGGTAAAGCCAGAGAAAAAGGCTTTAGAAGCGTTCAATCCTAGAAGAACAGCAAATAGAGATCGCAAATATATAAAGAACGCGCTTAGTAATGAAATCACAGTATAAACGGAAACAATCATGACACTGCTAATTTTAGGAGATTGGATAGCAAATGCTAGCCAATAGCTTGCTGCAGCTTGCAAAGCAACGAAACCAGCTTGTGATGCGATATTGGAACATAGGAAAGTAAATCCCTTTGAGATAGAGATATAGTCCAAGAATGGTGTAATTCCAATGTCCCCCGACTTCCTTCTCTTCTTCACTCGTAAGTTGTACTCCAGGTATAATGGAAATATCTCCCTCACTGCTTTCTTTTCCGAGGTAAGGCTGCTGGATTTCTTGCACCTCATTTCTATGGTCGCGATCATTCAGAGAACGAGACAATGTTATTGACTCCCTATGAGCCCCCACAAGCTGCTCAAATGCTGTTCCTGCTGTTAATAGTTCTCTGTAACTTCCGGATTGAGTAACGTTTCCACCTTCCATAACCTCCGTGGATGCAAATGGATGATTTAATCAGTCAAATAACATGTTAGGACTAAGTAAACAGTTAAATCGTTAACTAAGAAACAAACGCGAAATGATCAAAGGGGATCTTGATTACCAGAATATGATCAACCTCGGAAAGAAACTCAACCTGATGAGTCACAAGAATGACAGTCTTCGTTGCTAAAGCAGACATCACACAATCCTGGAATTACAAAATTTCGCGTAATTTTTTTTAATGTTAAAACTAATGCATTCTTTTCAGTGATTTGAGATTTACGAAGTTTTAGGCTTACGTTAAAAAGGGATGCTGCTGTATGTGCATCTACTGCACTAAAAGGATCATCAAGAAGATATATATCAGCATCGCTATAGACTGCTCGAGCAAGTTGAATTCTCTGCTTCTGTCCTCCGCTCATGTTAAGTCCTCTCTGACCTATTTCCGTAATATCACCATAATCAAATCCTTCAATGTCTGTGTCTAAAGCAGTGACCCTTATTGCCTCTTCGTATTTGATTTTGTTCATCGTCTTTCCATAGAGTATATTATCGCGAATTGTTCCACTTTGTATCCAAGAAGCTTGAGAAACGTAGGCAATGGATCCGTGTACATTCACCTGGTGGACATTAACAATAAAAGTACAATCAATATCCTAAACACGGGACAGACTCTGAAAAATATTCACTATAATATTTGCGACTAGTAGAATAGATTTATAACTCACAGTTCCAGACTTCTTTGATATTTCACCTAGGATAGCATATAAAAGTGATGATTTTCCAGCACCAACTGGTCCACAAACTGCAACTTTCTTTCCCTTTTCTACTTCAAGATTTACTTTTCTTATCGTGTCCGTGTCCAGCTCTGGATCCCAACTGAAATGACCATCTTGTACGCGGATACTAAGATCCGTGTCAACTATAGGAGTTCTTATTGTATCCACTTGCTTGATTTCGTCTTCTTGAAGGAAAGAATTGATTCTATCAAATGAAACTTTAACTTGAATCAACATCGAAAGAGCCTCTGGAATCACCCGAACGGGTTCTCCCATGATTCTTAAGGCTGCCAAGACAGTGAAAATGGTACCTGCATCTAAAGAAGAACTGCCGAAAAGGACACAACCGAAAAATATTACAGAAGAAACAATTGTCGGAGACATCCAATACAACAAAGTGTTATAAATCTTATAAGTTTGGGATTCTTTCAACCATTTGAATTCACTTTCTCTGTATGATTCAATAATGTCCTTGAACTTGTCTTCCCATGATTGTAACTTTATGATTTTCATATTGTTCAAGATCTCGGACATAGACCGTAATCTCTTGTCTTGAGCAGACATAAATTCACATTGACATTTTTTAAGAATCTTTGCAAATGGTACATTGAGAATCCCACAGATTAGGAGAGGTACTAAACCAGGAAGAGTACCAAGACCGGCAACCCCAAAAAGAACGACAATGGCTAGAAAAACTTGCACCCCAGCACTCCAAGAAATGTGGAACCACATCACCGATTCTCCCATCCGATAAGCATCAACTGCTATATAGTTTACGACCTCACCCAGATCGAGTGCCTTCGCCTCCCTAAACTCGATAACTTGAGCTGCTTTCGATAAGTTGCAACCATAAGAGCTGATCCGATCCTTGTACCAATCCGTTTTGAGTAGAAAAAAGAACTGCCTATAACATAAAGAATTCACAATCTTCACAACAACCAAGCCTACCGCTAAAAGAATACCTTGACAAAGATTTCTGTTTTCAGCATTAGAATAATTCACAAATCCGAAGAGCAAAAGAGGTGAAACTGAAACAGATATTACCCTCAGTAAAACACAAATTCCTACAAACACCATTTCTTTCCAGTATACTTTTACTATTGCCCGAAGAGTCAAATTTTGAGTACGAGCATTATTCTCGTTCTTTCCTTTCCGAAGTGAAGTCCGCGCATCCATGAACCTTTCGTAAGCTAAAACGGCTTCATCTTCAGGTTCTAGAGAAGGGATATCTTCAAGAGCTAAAGTTTTAGAATTACCTAGACTTAGTAACGGATTAATCCAGGAAAATGACAATTTTTCAAAGAAACTAGACCGGCCTAGATTTTCATAGCTTTGCTTAGATTTTTTGTCTAACAGAGGTTCCGAGAAACTACTGTTATTGGGAGTTTCGGTTTCATGAGAAAAAACAAAGGGTGTGATTTGTCTTAAAAGCACAACAAAGAAGCAAGAAGTTCATGAACCAAGAAACCACTTCAAGTATTTCAATGCTATGACTTTTTACTAAAACCTCAAAATTTAGGGCTGAAATTTGTAGAAAAAGGACTATCCACCAAGAAGAAATCAGAATCTTGATCGATTTTGATCCTCGTACAAGTAAAGATAGAGATAGAGATATCCATATTAGTCCTCTCGAAAAGCTACCTAACCGGCTCAAAGTACTAAAGAAACCAGCACCAAAATATGCAATGCCAAGAATGGCAGAAAAGATTGAAATGGATGAAGTGACTAAGTCCCTCTTCCAAATCAACACATTTCTTCTCCTCACAAGACTTATAAGCAAGAAAACATACAAGACAAGAACCATAAATAGATTCAAGATATCTACAAGAGTCTTGTGAATGCATAAGGATGCAAAATCAAATTTTCCTTCACATATTCTTCCAAATGGCCCTGAAAATTCATAAGAAACATTAAATAAAGCATAGCATATTCATTACTAAAACAAGCACAAAAGAAATTCAATAAAATAATGGTAATAATAATATACGAGGATAAAAGAATTAATGAACACAATATGTAGAAGGGTTTTGCATTAGTTAAGAACAGCAAACATAGTCTTAAAAAAGTTCAAGAATTTCAAAAAAGTAGAAAATAAATTAGTATACCAATTGAAGTTGGAGATAAAGCCATTCTAAGGGATTGGTGAGAAATGTTTGTGGACACTACTGTTGGAAATGGAGTTAAATTGAATGAGAAAAATAGTTTCTCATGTAATTGGAAAATAAAAAGTTAAGCTAGTGAGTTTTACATCCCACATGGGTTGCATATGGAAGTGTGTTTCACTTTATATGTAAAAGTGGTTTACTTGGATTTAAATGGTCTTGCTATAATTATGCCCCATTCTAGAACCTCGTGCGCGCCTGCGCAGGGGGGTGCGAATCCAAGGTCTGTTGAAACCAAAATAGTTTGAACTTGTGTGCGGGCGCCACCTGCGTAGATGAATGCCGGACCAAAACTCGCGGGCCTGATCAACCCACGTTTTGCTACTAGTTTTATTTTTTTTTATTTCAAGTCAGTGTTGCATGAAAAGTTGTAACAAGAAGATTTATGAGGCTTAGTTGAAGAGTTTGTAACTGTTGCACTAAAGAGCTTTGAACTCAGTTGAATTCAAGAGGGCATAAGTTACAGCTGCTTCTACAGCCTATAAATAGAGGCTTCATATTCAACAATATATACTACTTCGAAAATACTACTTCATGTTTAAAGCTTTTTGAATTTTTTTTTATTTCCAGTTAGTGTTGCATGAAAAGTTATAACAGCAAGATTTATGAGGCTTAGTTAAAGAGTTTGTAACTGTTGCACTAAAACGCTTTGAACTCAATTGAATTCAAGAGGGCATAAGTTACAGCTGCTTCTACAGCCTATAAATAGAGGCTTCATATTCAGCAATATATACTACTTCGAAAATACTACTTCATGCTTAAAGCTTTTTGATTTTTTTTTTTTATTTCCAGTCAGTGTTGCATGAAAAGTTGTAACAGCGAGATTTATGAGGCTTAGTTGAAGAGTTTGTAACTGATGCACTAAAGAGTTTTGAACTCAGTTTAATTCAAGAGGGCATAAGTTACAGCTGCTTCTATAGCCTATAAATAGAGGCTTCATATTTAGCAATATATACTACTTCGAAAATACTACTTCATGCTTAAAGCTTTTTGAAAACACTCTGTTTTTGTAAAACTTCTGGTGTTAATCAACAAGTCCAAGTTCTCGTTCGCCGGTGGAACTGTTCGGTGCAAACAAGTTCTACGTTACCGTTGTATCCTGGGAGACAGATGCTTCACGAAAACTCAAGCACTAATATGGAAGGAGGCGAATCTGTTTTAAGAAAATTGTGTTGAACACAAGCCTCGGTTCATTTCTCTGTTTACACAATTTTCTTTTGTTATTTACATTAGTTGTAATCTGTCATAACACCTGTTGAATCTGAAACTAACGGTTGTTAAGTCTTTATTTAACAAACTGTTAAAATCTTTTCTAACAGTGGTTATTACATTATTTGAACAACTATTAAATCTGTCAATAACAGTTGTTATTTTACTTTCTTAACAGTTGTTTTATCTATCGATAACAGTTGTTATTCTTTTGTATTAAGCTGTGTAACCTTTCGCTAACAACTGTTAAATCTGAAGCTTAAAGCTGTTAGGTATTGTGTTAATAGGTGTTTTCTTGTGTTATTAACAGTTGTTGGATTTGTATCTTATAGTAGTTATTACGTAGTTTATTAACAAATGTTGTGGAAGGCTCTTAATAGCTGTTGTAGCCAAAATATTGCCAACAATCTTAAAACATATTATCATTTGTAATCGTCATGGCAATCGAAAACCAAACTACCGGGCGTTGATACTTCCAACACTATCGTCTGTTGTTACTACTTCGGCATTGAATACAATGCTCCCTACTGCTTCAAACGAAGCCATATGGAGAAACCGGATAAGTTCAATGGTGTGAACTTTGAAAGATGGCGACAAAAGATGATCTTTTACTTGACCACCTTGAGTTTGGCAAAGTTCTTGAAAGAAGATGCTCCCAAGATACCCTGAAGGGGACGTTGATGCACAAACTTTGATGGCTGTTGAGGCGTGGAAACATTCTGAATACTTATGTAAGAATTATATTCTGAATAGTTACATGACAGTTTGTATAATGTCTACAGTGCATACAACACGGCTAGAGAGTTGTCTACAGTGCATACAACACACCGTAAATATAAAACAGAAGATGCTGGCACAAAGAAATTTGTAGTTGGGCGTTTCCTTGATTATAATATGGTGGATTCCAAGACTGTGATTAGTCAAGTGCAAGAACTTCAAGTAATTCTGCACGACATCCATGCTGAAGGGATGATGTTGAGTGAGACTTTTCAAGTCGCTACTGTGATAGAGAAATTGCCTTCGGGATGGAAAGATTTCAAGAATTATCTCAAGCACTAGCGCAAGGAAATGTCCTTAGAGGATCTCATTGTCAGACTTCGTATTGAAGAGGACAATCGGATCTCTCGAGCGCAAGACAATAAATCCTATGCAAGCTAAAGTCAATGTTATGGAGCACGCGAGAGGCCAAGGTTCCAAAAGTAAGGGCAAGAGCTATGCGTCCAAAGGGAAGCTCAGGACAAGTGGTAGTGTCTTGAAGCAGAAGTACAAATTCAAAGGGAAATGCTTCAACTGTGGCAAACTAGGCCATAAGTCTACTGATTGTAAGTTACCCAAAAAGAATAATGAGACGAACGTGATGAGTCACATGGCCAAAGAGTTGGAGGACATGAGCCTAGTTGCTATGATCTCCGAACTGAATTTGGTCGGGTCAAACCCTAAAGAGTGGTGGGTTGACACTGGTGCTACAAGACACGTGTGCACCAACAAAGATCATTTTTTCCACCTTTGAATCTGTTAAAGGGGAAAAGATATTTATGGGCAACTTTGCCACGGCTATTGTCGAAGGGCAATGGAATGTTTTTTGAAGATGACTTCTGGCAAGATATTAACATTGAAAGACGTGTTATATGTGCTAGAGGTTCGTAAGAATCTTGTATCTGGATCTTTGTTAAACAAACATGGCTTTCGCATGGTGTTTGAATCTGATAAGCTCACTTTGAGCAAAGCTGGAATGTTTGTAGGAAAAGGGTATGCAACCGATGGGTTGTTTAAATTAAATGTAATTTCGATTATTAATAAAGATACCTATTATGTTTATTTGATTGAGTCTTCTGATTTATGGCATAAACGGCTTGGTCATGTTGATTATAATTCGTTGCGACGATTAATTAAAATGGACCATATACCTACATTTCAAATCGACTTGAGTGATAAGTGTGAAATTTGCGTTGAAGCAAAATTAGCAAAGTCTTCGTTTCACTCAATAGAAAGAAGCACCGAACCACTAGAATTAATTCATAGTGATGTATGTGATTTGAAATCAGTTCAAACACGTGGAGGCAATAAGTTTTTTATTACTTTTATTGATGATAGCACGAAATATTGCTATGTATATTTGCTAAAAAGCAAAGATGAAGCTTTAGAGAAATTTGTTCTCTTCAAAGCTGAAGTTGAAAAACAACTTGATAAAAAGATCAAAAGATTAAGGAGTGATAGAGGTGGCGAGTATGAAGCGCCTATCGGCGACTTCTGTGAAAAACATGGAATTATTCATGAAAGAACTGCACCTTATTCTCCTCAATTTAATGGAGTAGCTGAACGTAAAAATCGAACATTGAAAGAAATGATGAATGAAATGTTGATAAGTTCAGGGTTAACTTCAAATATGTGGGGTGAAGCTATCTTGTCTAGTAATTATCTTTTGAATAGGGTACCCTGGAAGGAAAAAGACAAAACTCCATATGAGTTATGGACAGGCAAGAGACCTTCGTACAAACACTTTGCGAGTGTGGGGGTGTCTCGCCATGAGTAGCGAGTGCTAACGCCTAAGATGGTAAAGATAGGTCCTAAAACCGTGGATTGTATCTTTATAAGCTATGCTCTAAATAGTATCAGCGTACTGATTTCTTGTGCATGATTCGAATAATGAAGACATTCACAAAAACATCATAATGGAATCAAGGAATGCATCATTTTTTTGAAAATGAATTTCCTTGTAAAGAGCAATGAAGGTGCGAAAGTCAACCAAAGCGAAATATTGATCCACTTATAGTTGAAGAAGTTGAACCAAGACGTAGCAAAAGAGCTAGAGTCGAAAAGTCATTTGGTGATGACTTTATGACTTACTTATTGGAAAAAAGAACCACAAACTTTTGCTGAAGCTGTGAGTTCTACTGAAGGACCTTTTTGGAAGGAAGCCATAAGAAATGAAATTGATTCTATTTTGCAGAATCATACATGGGAGTTAGCGGACCTACCACCGGGTCGTAAAACCTTAGGATACAAATGGGTCTTTAAAAGGAAATTGAAACACGGTGGTTCAATTGAAAAAATATAAGGCTATACTTGTGATTAAAGGATTTAAGTAAAGAGAAGGCTTAGATTACTTTGATACATATTCTCCCTGTGACGAGAATAAGTCTATAAAGGGTCTGCTAATTGCAATCGCCGCCTTAAGAAATTTGTAAATACATCAAATGGATGTTAAGACAGTTTTTCTAAATGGGGACCCAGATGAAGAAATCTATATGGAGCAACCCGAGGGTTTTGTTGCTCCAGGTGCCGAAAAGAAAGTTTGTAAATTGGTGAAGTCATTGTATGGATTAAAACACGCAACTAAAAAGTAGCATGAAAAGTTTGATCATACAATGATAATCAATGGATTCAAAATCAATGAGTGTGATAAGTGTATCTATGTCAAAGAGACAAAAGATGACTATATCATTTTATGTCTCTATGTGGATGACATACTCATTGTTGGTAGCAATGACAAATTGGTCAAATCTACTAAAGATATGTTGAATTCGAAATTTGACATGAAAGACATGGGTCTAGCTGATGTGATATTAGGAATTAAAATCATAAGAACATCAGATGGTCTAATTTTGAGTCAAGCTCACTATATAGACAAAATTCTTGAGAAATATAACAAGAATGATTTTGGGATTGCTAGAACGCCTTTAGATAATAGTCTTTATCTATCCAAGAATCGTGGAAATAGTATTTCACAAGTGGAATATTCGAGGATAATTGGGAGTCTTATGTATCTAATGAGTTGTACTAGACCCAGTATATTGCTTATGTGGTAAGCAAGTTGAGTGGATATCACGAGTAATCCAAGTGCTTTGAGCATTGGGATCGCAATAGTTAGAGTGTTGAGATACTTACGTTATACTCGTAACTATGGATTGCATTATACAAGATACCCAGCAGTGATAGAAGGCTACACTGATGCAAAATGGATATCTGATATAAATGAATCGAAATCCACTAGTGGCTATGTGTTTACTTTAGCTGGAGCAATTGTGAGATGGAAATCCACTAAACAAACTGTAATAGCTAGATCCACTATGGAATCCGAGTTTATAGCTTTGGATAAATGTGGAGAAGCGGCAGAATGGTTACGCCATTTTTGGAAGATATTCCAAAATGGGAAAAACCAGTGCCATCTATTTGTATACATTGTGATAGCCAATCTGCGATTGAAAGGGCACAAAATACAATGTACAATGGTAAGTCTAGACATATTCGTCGTAGACATAATACCATTAGACAACTGATCTCAACAGGAGTTATCTCGATTGACTATATAAAGTCAAAAGATAACATTGTGGATCCGCTAACCAAAGGGTTAAATAAAGAGACAGTTGAGAGATTGACAAAAGGAATGGGTGTAAAGCCTGTGGATGATAAAAATCTTATGAAGGAAAACCCAACCTAGTTGACTAGAGATCCCAAGATCTAGGTTCAAAAAGACAACCTACTTTTAAGATTTAGTAAGGTCACTTTGGGGGTAACCTCAGCTCATTCCTGTCTTGAAACAGTGATAGAAATAAGGATAACAATTTGGTTGCTTTAATGATACTGGCGGAAAAGTTGAATCATTTTGAACTTAAAGGTATCACCTATGTGAGAGAGAAGTGGGGCCGCTTCAAAGGAGAATTGACTAGGCTAATTCTCTAGAAACTCTTGCAGAACCATGGAGTGTTCATGGCCATAATGAACAAAACCATGAGAACGGAACATATGGTAATAATTCCTGTGTAACTTATGTGGACTCTTTACACTAAAAGCGGAACAGTTCAAAGACATTAAGTCATACTGGACTGCTGTAAAGCAAACATATTTTACAAGGGGGAAGTTCAAAAGGTAACACCTACTTTCTATATTCAGGAGTTAGTTGATGAATACCAACATCGAGTCAAAACAATTTTTCATTAATGTGGGGGATTGTTGGAAATGGAGTTAAATTGAATGAGAAAAATAGTTTCTCAAGTGATTGGAAAATAAAAAGTTAAGCTAGTGGGTTTACATCCCACATGGGTTGCATATGGAAGTGTGTTTCACTTTATATGTAAAAGTGGTTTACTTGGATTTAAATGATCTTGCTATAATTATGCCCCATTCTAGAACCTCGTGCGCGCCTGCGCATGGGAGGTACGAATCCAAGGTTTGTTGAAACCAAAATAGCTTGAACTTGTTTGCGGGCGCGACCTGCGTACACGAATGTTGGACCAAAACTCGCAGGCCTGATCAACCCATGTTTTGCTACTGGTTTTATTTTTTTTATTTCCAGTCAGTGTTACATGAAAAGTTGTAACAGCAAGATTTATGAGGCTTAGTTCAAGAGTTTGTAACTGTTGCACTAAAGAGCTTTGAACTCAGTTGAATTCAAGAGGGCATAAGTTACAGCTGCTTCTACAGCCTATAAATAGAGGCTTCATATTCAGCAATATATAATACTTCAAAAATACTACTTCATGCTTAAAGCTTTTTGAAAACACTATGTTTTTGTAAAACTTCTGGTGTTCATCAACAAGTCTAAATTCTCATTCGCCGGTGGAACTGTTCGGTGAAAACAAGTTCTACGTTACCATTGTATCCTGGGAGACAGACGCTTCACGAAAACTCAAGCACTAATAAAGGAGGAGGCGAATCTATTTTAAGGAAATTGTGTTGAACACAAGCCTCGGTTCATCTCTCTGTTTACACAATTTTCTTTTGTTATTTACATTAGTTGTAATCTGTCATAACACCTGTTGAATCTAAAACTAACGGTTGTTAAGTCTTTATTTAACAAGCTGTTAAAATTTTTTCTAACAGTGTTTATTACATTATCTGAACAACTGTTAAATCTGTCAATAACAGTTGTTAGATAACAGTTGTTATTTTACTTTCTTAACAGTTGTTTTATCTATCGATAACACTTGTTATTCTTTTGTATTAAGCAGTGTAGCCTTTCGCTAACAGCCGTTAAGTCTGAAGCTTAAAGCTGTTAGGTATTGTGTTAATAGCTGTTTTCTTGTGTTACTAACAGTTGTTGGATTTGTATCTTACAATAGTTATTACATAGTTTATTAACAACTGTTATGGAAGTCTCTTAATAGCTGTTGTAGCCAAAATATTGTCAACAACTACTTTGGCGCCTACAAATAGGAAAACATATGATGAGCATGTTTTGATGATTGGACAAGTGATATTCTTGCTTCTCCAATCTTTTGTCATCTACTTGCCATATGACAAATTTTCCTTCCAAAAATAAAAATATACATAGTTGTGAAAAATGAATGGTTAATTGTACTTTACAACCATTAAGTTAGGGGGTGTGGCAGTTTGGTCCATGTTATTCTTATTAATGCACTAGACCTCCAGTCAACCGTTAAAAATATAGCTGAGCATCTATTTCAGTGTAAAATGACATTAATGTATTTACCATGCTCCCCTTCTTCTTCTTAACATTTGTTTTTACCGCCTCCCCTTAACTGCAAGGGTCTGATAGGTAGCGGTAATGGAAAAAGAAAGATCTGGAAAGCCATATTTGATGGTGGTTGCACGACGCTGAGCTACGACAAATGTAAGGAGAGTGTTGATTGGTAGCTAAGAGAGATGTTTAGATTGTAGTCGCCAAATAGTGTGGTTGACGACGGTCCAGTGCGGCATGAAAGGAAAACTGATAAAGGGAAAGGTTTGAGTTCGTGTTTCTATCTTTGAGAGTAATATTTTGGGATAACTAGGGGGTTTGTGAGAGATTTTGTGGAAAGAAAGAAAAGTTTAAAGATGGTAAGTAAAAACAAAGCAAAGGTAAGGATATTAATGATATTTTACCCTAAAAATAGATGTCATCCACTCTATAAGGGTTGACTGACAATTAATGAATCTCTAGTAAATTAATAGAAATACCATGGACTAAAGTTTTATACCCCTCTAACTTAATGATAATACAGTGCAACTAACCCAAAAAGGAAATAAGAACATTAGTAAAAGTAGGAGGAAAATGTTTTTCAGCATACTTTCAATTTTAATAAAAATGAGACAAATCAGTGCTAAAAATTCATGAATGATGCATAAACAAACTCGTTGGGGAAAAATGTCGAGCACTTGGTGGACATTTGGGCATCATATTATTGCAATTTCCAATAAAAAATGCTCACTTTAAATTTTAAATCATATTTAATTACGCACAAACAAATTACTTTTATAATGTCCTAAAGTAGAATTCTCAAAATTAAAAATTCTAAATAGAAATATGAATGCTTTGGATGTCATGTGATTCTTTGGGAGTTTGCCTTAGTATGGCCCCCCAAATTCCATAAAGGTGATGACATGGCACCCAAAAATTGGGGACAAACATTTTTGTCGTAGACGGAAGTCTCACTTCAGTCATGGGGCAAGACGGAAGTCCCATTTCCGCTCTGGTGCGACGTGTCGCCTCCCACACGCGCCTTGCCACGTCAGCCGGGAGACGGAAGTCGTCCTCAGCGGGCGAGTGTGTTGTCTAAAAAAACACTTAGTTTTTTTTAGGAGCTCGTAGCTTTTTAGTGGTTATTTTTATCGGTGTTTGTATTGCAACAATGCCCAAAACACATTGCTAAAAAAATGAATAAATTGTATATTAATATATAAACAAACAACGGAATAATCGGAATAATATTTTATAACGAAAAAAAAAGTTACATTGTTCGTAACTACAATGAATGAAACGTAAACAACGTAAATGAAAATCTATCTACGGGAGCGAAGGTGTGTATCGCTCGAGTCTTCTCGGGTCCGGTCGCAGGAAGTAAATGCGGCCATCTCTCACACGCACGGCGCTACCAATATCGGTTGCGATGACTTCCACGCCTTCGGGGTCGATATAAATCGGCTCATCGGGGTAAAGCAACAACGACAACGGAGTGTGAAGCTGCGTCTGAGGGATGTGCAGGCTGTACGAATGTGACCCTCCTGAGTAGAAACCTGGCTGTGCAGATATAGAGGGCCCTGCACCAGGATCCCCTCCCGTCTGAATACCCGGTGAATAAGTACCGAGTGATGGAAAATGGTATTCAAAACAGGGTGGGTATGTCGGCTCGACTTTGGGAACTCGGGTGCGTGTCAGTAGGCTGTGCCGGATCTGTCGCCGATGGAGCCGGCTCCGTGGCCCGCCGTCTCTGTCGTAGTCGCCTCGCCGCTAAGTCCTCCCGCGGCCTTCCCGGTTCCTCCGCGTACACTTGCCTCTCCACCTAGGGACCGGGCGGGAACAGGCTCTCCGAGCTGCGTCACCGATTCCGAGCAGCGAGACTACGCCACATCCAGCGGCTCGCGATCTGCGGGGGACGGGGACTTCCCGGCCGCCACGAACGCGTCTTTGATTGTCTTTGAAGCCCAGTGACGAGGGACTGTAGTGTATTGAGTTGGAGGCCGGCTTATCGAGTTCCTTGATTATCAGTCTGTTGGCATCCACTTACAACATCAATTCTCGTGTCAGTATATTATAAACAAGGAAAAACAATGTAAACAAACAAAAAGAAAAAACTTACAATAATGTCCTCGGAAGGCGCGATGGGTTGAATGCCCATCGGGAGTGGACCGGCATCCCTGTTGCGTGGGTTTGTAAGAAGGTGCACGATAATGCGATTGTACCAATCCATGTACTCACGGGTTGGTAAGATCACATTCACGGGGGCCAGGGGACAGCGTCGCTCGAGTGCATCCACTAGCTCATCCCACATGGCTACGTAGGCTTTGTGCTCGTTCTCCCGAGTTCATATTCGCTCCCGCCGTGCGGCTGTGGGACGTCCCCGGCCCTCTTTGTACCCTCCGCCACCGATGGGGTTGGTATCATCTGCTGGAACCCGAATTTCCTAGCAACCCGGTCCGGCATGTGAAACTCAACCAACTTGAAACACACGAGTGGCGTACGGGGCCGAGCATGCCGATCATGCAATGCGCGCCTCGTCGTCGCAACGTGACCCGCACGCTCGTGTGCCAAAGCGTGCCCCATTGCCTCGCCCAGCTCGTGTGCACAAAGGCGGCACCGTCCAATATTCAGCTCCCGAGACAGTGCGCAACGTTGGGCAGAAAACACTGTTCATCCGCCCCAACGGCGTGCACATCGCATGGCAGCGTGCCCCAGCCGCCAGCGCACGGCATCGGCCAACCCGCACAGCAGCATGCGGCAAGCAACGACCCGCCCGAGCTGCGATCGCCCATGCCAGCACCCAGAGCTGCCGATCACCCATGCAGCGCCAGAGCCCGCCCGCACAGCCAGCCGCCCATCGTGCAGCAGAATGCAGCGGCAGCGCACAACAGTCCAACAACTTGGCACTTGCCGTTTTGCATCCGGATGAACTCCGAATGAGCTCAAATTTGATGAGTGACCTTTTGTAAACATGTAGAAGATAATGCACGAGCTAGTCTGTAATTATCATGTATATAGCATATGTTATAGTTTTCCCACTTCCTCGGAAATAAGTGGTACACTCCTAGCATTTGGGCAAATGCTTTTTAAGCACCTATAGGGGGAACAAAAAAAATCAACAAACAAGCAAAAACCGAACTTTGAGCCATTGTAATAGACGTTCAAGTGACTCTCCCCCTCGTCGTTTTGAACCTTTTTGATGTACATTTCTATTACTTGTAATGTGTTATATTTTAATGAGAAAAGCTGGGAGTTTTCGCCATAGTGACCCGTGTTATTGATTGCTTTCGTTTTTAAGTGTTGCCTATCTTCTTGTCCCGAGATTGTAAACAAAGAGAAAGCTTGCCGGGAGTAACTTAGGAGCTGTTGGAGCTAGAGTTACTCGGCATCGCGGGCGTCTCAAGTGCTAAGACTTGCGACCCGTGACAGAGCCTTGTGTACTGGGTACGACTTTTTTTTTGGTGAATAAAAGTTTGGGTGGGTTCGCCTCAGGTCACCATCATAGGCGTGGAGCGGACTCTAGGAGTCATGGAGTCCCCTTACTGAGAGTACTTTACAGATCACCCATCAACACGACCTCACGTCGGCGGTGGGAATTGAACACTTGACATTTAAAAAGACGTGTCAAATCCTTATCAATCGAGTCCCAACTTGTGTTGGTATGATAAATCTTTAACAAATACACAAGTTCAAACTTAGCCAAAAAAAAAATGGAAATAGTCGAAAGGTTCAATGTATTTAATTTGTGTGCATGGATTTTGCTTCAGTCTAAACACACATCTATTATTATATAATTTGATGAAAGACAAAGTATTTTTTTTTTTTTGAAGTCCGATTGCGAGGTTGCCCTATAAAGGAGAGAGTGAACCGCTTGCATGATGAAGGAGATAGCGCTAGAAAGGGAGATTAAAGCTGCACGCACGCAGACGGAGAATGATCGAACCCACGATCTCGAGGTCGTGAAGCAGCGGCTACTCCACCTGAGTTAGAAACACCTTTGATGAAAGACAAAGTACTTGAACCTACCATCCCAAGAAAAGAACAGCAAAACCATCAAAAGAGACTTGAAACAAATGCATATAGCCAAACAACATGGGATTGGAGTTGAGTTGGGGACCAAAAATATATTCTTCATTCACGTCAAATATCTCAACTATTTTATTTTATTCAAGAATAAAACAAAGCTTGTGTTTGTCCAAGAACTGAGTTACTGATGGGATTTGATGATGGGCACTTAGATTATTCTTTCTTAAATTCACTTCTCAACCATTCTTGGCAGGATCTAGTGACCACCACACTTACCTAAACTTTTACATCAATCTGGAAACTTTTTTTTAAATACAAGGGTCACATTATTGGTGAAATAATTTCTCTAATAAAAAGGTAAACAAACAAACGAAAAAGCTGCATAAAAGAAATGAACGACTACCATTCCTAAAATTTATTTTCTAAAGGAAAGCCAACCACACCAGTATACAATTTATTAGGTACATTTTTTCATCAAATTTGTTAATGGATAGAGTTTTATAAAATGAAGGATGTTATACTACTGGATTTTGCACCATAATTGGACTGAGTTTCCAAAAAGAGGTTTTGTTCCTGAATGCTTGTTGACTTGCCACTAGAAGTTCAGAAAATGATCCACGTCAGTAATAGATGGATTTCGCAAATCCGTTCACAGGGAATTTGCAGAATCCGTCTTTGTCGAAAGATTTCTCCCTAAATTAATTCATAAAATCTATAATTTGCGTAATCCGTCTTTGTTTGAATTTGGATATTTATATAGTGATTTTTATTCTTTACAAAAGTTTCTAATTTTTTTAACAAAAGTTACAAAGAATGTAAATAAAATTATCGAATTTTTCATTAAACTTACCATTTTATCAATTGGTTACAACTGAGATAAAATGGTAATATTATAACTTAATGTGATAAAATTCATTTTTAAATAGTAAGTTTTAATTTTCAGTACATTTACAATTATTATAAAATAAATTACTATTTATGTCATGAAATTCATCATTATTGCATCTAAATTTACTATTTTATATAATATAAATATTTATGATAAAAGTAGTAAATTTCAAATAAAAATGGTAAGATTATAAAATAAAGTAGTAATATTCAACATTTACTAGTTATTTATTAAAATTTACTAATTTTTTGTTTTTAATTTTACCATTACAAATACCAAAGTTACTAATAATAAAAAAAATATGGTTAACAAATGTGTGTTGACTCGGTTTAACAGTAACTTAGGTTACTTGATCGAGATGATGTGGCAAACTCTCATTCGTCCATGTCATTATCTTAATTTTTTTTAAAACAAAAAACTTGAAAACTTGCTATTGCAAGTCTTATTTTCCAAATGTCACAAATTTATTGGCCTATCATTAATTTTTTAGGTGCTGAAAATATAGCACATCTCAAGGCAATAATGGAATCTCGACTTTTAAGTTGAGAGACTTAAGTACTTTCTAATTCAGATAAAACATCATTAGCATCAATCAAGAAACCTAAGCATTGAGTGTAACTAGTGGAATTTATATATTGGGAGCAAATTATATAAAGGACATATATTATAATAAATTTAACATATTAGAAGTCTGAGATATATATATATATATATATATATATATATATATATATATATATATATATATATATATTGAACCGAGGTATCATATACACAACACACTTAATGAAGAAAAAATAAGGTGTTTTTTTCTCTATAAAAAATCTGAAATAAAAATGTTTTTTATCTCCTGCCCCACGTCCATCTCCTTTATGTGACCAAATTCTCATTGGATCAAGAAGCGATCTCTTTTGCAAGGAGAGGGAGGGAAGCATTCCGGATTCTATGCGGAACAAATTTTTTTCTAGTAAATACGAAATGCCAATATGTATTTTAAGTCTAGTGACAGTGTTTTGAGCGCTAAAAAACACTACAGGGAAAGACAATAAAAAGTTATATACGTGCAAAAATACGCTAGCAGATAGAGCAAAGGGCGTCACATTGTTATCTTGTACATCAACTGAAAGGAAAGACTTGGAATGCTTCACAAGTTGCATCAATAAATGTAATTCTATTGTTTTTTTTGCTAAGTAAAAAGAAATGTAATTCTATTGTTGAAAATCAGATGAGGATGGTTCGGTAAAATATAATGTTTTATGTGTCGCCCTACTATTTATTTTTGTTTTCTTTTCTTTTGGGTGCACTACTATTGATGAAAATGGTATAGTAGAACATTCAATTACCTTCTAAGTAAGATTATCAAAATCAATATAAACAACAATATATACAATTCAAGTTGATGTACATATAGATTTAGATATGTTTTTTTTTTTTTTTTTTTTTTTTAAATTCTGGTAGAGATGTTAGATCTATTGTGTACTCCAATTGATTTGAAACCGCAATATAAAAACGAGATTTACAATATATATATATATATATATATATATATATATATATATATATATATATAAACATTGTAACTCGCGTAAAATTCAAATTGGTAGAGCATCGTGCTGATAACGTGTTATAAGAATAAAGAATTGAGAAGAGAAAATAGGAGAGAATATGATTTTAGGTGTGTATAGAAATGAACCAAAAGTCTCTATTTATAGAGATAAAATCCTTTGGTTAATGAACCAAAGGTCTCTATTTTTTGTGAGGAATTTTTTTCAAAAAATCATACCAACTAGTTTGGCTCTGTCAAGACGAATTAATTCTTTTTCGTCCATTTTCCATCTTTGTTCATTAGAACCATGCTCTTTTTAAATGTTCAACTGCTTTAGAAGTTTGGCACCATATGAGCTTTGAGCCGGAAAGACTATTAACTAAGGAACAATTTCCATTTAATCTTCTCGCAGTCTTAAATGGAAATCCAAAAGTTGCTGCTCAATTTGTATGTATAGCTTGGAATATATGGTGCAATAGAAACAAAGCTATATTTGAAGGGCGAAAACGTTCGACTGAAGAAATTGCTTGTATAGCCCTCACTTCAGCTGCAGAGTACTCACATGTCATTACTCTTACAAGATCACATATAGGGAATTCTAGTCCTAATTTCACTGTTCCAACAAGTGAGATAATCCTGTGGAAATAAGTAATAAAAAATCTCATTAAAATCATGCTAAAGCCCTTACCACTCAGAGGCATGACAAATGGAAACATCCATCCATAAATAAGTTCAAACTTAGAGGGGTGTATTCAATCTAGACTCTAAAGGATTTTTAAGGAGTTTTAAAGTCTATAGGATTCAATTTAGATTTTTAAAAGTCCATTAAAATCTAGAGGTATTCAATTCAGATTATAAATTATCTGTTGAAATATGTTGGTATTCAAAACTCTATAGATTCTCGGAGATTTCATTAAATGGAGGATTTTGATGGATTTCCTAGGCCTAAATGTGTATTGTGAAATCTCTTCTTTTTCCTCAAGATTTTGAGATTCTCTCATTAATATTAAAATTAAATGTCTTTAATAATTTTATCTGAGATTACAATTTTTTTAGTAATCCCATTTCTTTAAAATTAAAAGAAAAATAAAGAAATGTCCAAACTCAAAAAAACAATATGAGGTAATTCAGTCTTTTCTTTATTGTACAAACCTGAAACAAATAAATAAAAAAAGGGCAACCATTTCGTGATCTCCAAACAAATCAAAGACTCAAAACCAAAATTTTTAAATTTTTAACAAAATGATTTGATTCCAAAATAAAAAAGATTGATAAACATATGATGACTTTGGAAATTCACCTTTTGTAACCTCATCCCTAAGCCCAGAGCACGCCGAGATACTAGCCATTCGGGAAAGAGCCCGTTTCATCGAAGAAATAAGCTTATTCCATTGTGAAGTGGAAAGTGATTGTCAAAGCATTGTTAACAAGATAGATCGTTATGAAGAAGATCTCTCTTTTGTCGGTCATTTTGTTAGTCTTACTAAGAGTATTCTAGATTCCTTTCCGGTCAAAATTTCATATATTCATAAGTCTTGTAACAATCCAGCTGATATATTGGTCAAACAGCTACGAGAAATCAATCCTCATCTCAATGGTTTGGAGATCCTCCGGATTTTCTCCTACCACATATAATCTCTGATATCAATATATGATTATCTGTTTTTCTAAAAAAAAAAAAAAAGAAAAAAAAAAGCATTTCAAATCGAACATTGGAGAGTTGTGCTATAGATGTTGATTATTTAACTAGCACAATGTTGATTATTTAACTTTGGTAATTGAAAATAATAAAAAATATTAAATTGTTAATTGGGAATATTGGAAATATTGATTGAAAACAGCAATCAATTTTGCTATTTATCTATATTTTAATTTCATTTTTTACATTCCGTAATCATTAGACATTAATTTGTTTTATTTGTTAGCTCAATAGTGTAATTGGGTCATTAATTTTCTTGGTTTAATTATTTTCATTTCGATTGTATTTATACATTTTTTATTATCAATATATTTTCTATTGTTATGTTTGTTTATTTTTTTCGGGTTGCTAACTCAGGGTAGAGTACTCGGCTTCTCTACTTATAACATAATAATTTTTGCTTTCAAATTATACGAAAGAGCAATAGTGAAACTAAAAAGAAATTATCAATATTGTAGATTGTAACGTGACGAAACCACGACTTTAAAAACAAAATTCAGAAAGTGCAATTTCAAAGTACGTTCCATTGCCAAAGTTAACACATGCACTCGTGGTAGATGACTTGGAATTTGCAGATAATTGAACATTCGAAGTTGAACAAAGCACATATCGAATTTATAAGAAAAAAGGAGGAATTTTATGTGATTTCTTTAATTTATACTAGCATATAGGTTCTTAACTGTAAGCCCTAAGGGCGAACAAACTCAGTTTTTGATAATGTACAAACATCTGATGTTGTATCTAATGGTTTCAATCGTTGTGATAGAATAATGGTTCACTAAGATGGAAGTTCTAAGCACTTCAATCAAGCCGTGCTCAAGACTAAAAGTTTACATTCTTGAAGGCACGTCTCTCAAGACGTGAAGATTGAAGGCTTAGGTGTGGTTAGAATAGCTTAGCATTTCTTTATATATATCTTAAAGCTCTAACCATTGCTCACATGAACTTAGGATCACAACACTATTGTCTTGCACCTTTAAAAATAGTTTTCTTAAAGCTCAGCTTAAAAAAATGGTCTTTAAAACATGTTCCCTTCTCAAAAGCCATTGGTTTCATTGTCTAAGACTTTGAAAATTGTTTTTCAAAGTATTAGTTATCCTTTTGAGAAAACCATTTTGACCTTAAAAGATTTCAAAACTTGTGAAAAATCAACATCTCTTGATTCCATGAAATTCGGATCATCCGAGCTTTGCACGGATCATCCCTGGATCAAACGAGAGTTGAGTTTTTGGGAACCAGTTGTCCCGGTCGACCTAGGTAGACTTAGGATCGTCCGATCCTTTTGATCGGATCATCCGAGATAACTTGCGGTCAACCGAACTATGCGAAAACTAACCGTTATATGACCGTTTTAAAAGTTGTTTTTTGGATTCTTTTGAAAAGTATAAAAGCTCTATTGCAGAGGAATCTTCTTACAACAACCAGAGAGAATATACATTGATTATACAAAAAGCTTTAACACTTTCAAAGCATATCCAACTTTATCAATGTGTTGAAAAGTTCAAAATCACAATCTCACTTGCAAGACACAAGTTGTTGAATCCCAAGTTCTAAGAGCATTAAAGTAAGAACTTTAAAGGTATCTATCCTCCACTTTTTGAGTGTGTAACTCTCTCAATATATCTCCATCTTTCCCTCTCTTAGTGATAGGGTATTTATTGTGTCAAGACTTACTTGGTGTGGGCTTTGTACTCTTAGTGAGTGGAGTTTATAATTGTGGTTATTTGTGTAAAACTCTTTGTGAGTTAGCCACTTGTGTAATTACTTTTCTTAGTGAAGTGGTTGAAAATCCTTGGGTAAGACTCGAGGTAGTGGATGTAGATTCTTTGTGAATCGAACCACTATAAATCACGTGTCTTGATTTCCTTGTTTTACTTTTTGCTCTATTATCTCCAAACTTCAAATACAAGTTCCACAATCCAAAAGTTTGAAAACAAAAAAGAAGCCACTTTTATAAAAACTCAATTCACCCCCCCTCCTCTTGTGTTTTTTCATTAACCCCTTCCAATATCATCAAATTAGCAGCACATATTGTTCTCCTGAAAAGCTGCTCATTACCAACAATTTTCATCCTATTCAATTTCATCTTTGCACATTTCTATGTTTGTTATTACATGTGATTTGATAATTCACATGATAACTTGAACTTGTGATATCTAATCTGGTAAAAGAATTTATAGACACGTTTCTATGTCAAAGTGTGCATTTCATTTCAAATTTCAACGTAAAGGGTCCGTATGCTTATGAAATCTTAACGAATTATTGATCAACGAAGTACGAAAACCTCACTTTTATAGAATTCTTCAGAAGCAAAATGGTCATTTGATTTGAGTATCAAAGAGACATAAAAAGTACTATTTTCTAGGAATTTAAGACCAGCCGCCCTTCTTCGGGCTTATTCAGTCACGAATCACGTTCCTCTTCGTCGGTCTAAGTAATCATTTAAACTGCAATGAAGTCTTGAAGAAAAAGGGTATTGATGCCATTTCATGTCAATGTTTAGTAGGACTCATGGTTGATAATGTTCTTAGTAATTGTCCAATTCCTAAGCAGAACCTCTTCTGCAGCTTGCCCAATACTCAGCTACTAACTTAGAGAGAGCCGAATTTTGTTCCATTAACTTTGAGGGTTCATCATACTCCAAAATCCTCCCTGCATAGAAAGAAATCCATATTTAAGTTTACGTAAATATCAAGACGAAAGTACTATTTAGGTAATAGTCTAGCAGTCGTCAGCCGTTGTTCTAATTCTTTGTATGGGAAACAAAAGAAAGAGAGGTGTGAAAAAAAGGGTGTACCAAAAGAGAGAACCATAACCATATCACTATCCATGACGGTAGGAACTCTGTGTGCCACGGTAATCACTGTGCAATTCGCGAATTCTTGTCTGATCAGTTTCTGCAATATGGCATCTGTAGCAGAATCAATAGAAGCAGTTGCTTCATCAAGGACTAATATTTTGTTCCTTTTTAAAAGGACCCTTCCAAGGCAAAAAAGCTGTCTTTGTCCCATACTCCAATTTTCACCTTCATCACTCACTGTAACAAACAAACAAAAAAAAAAAAAGTAAAATCCCATATTCATATTTCACATTTAGAGGACAAATTTATCTTGATCTCGACAAAAAAAAAAAAAAAAGACTCACCGGAAGATTCCAACAAGTTTGGAAGTTTATTAATGGTTTCCTTCAATTGGCATTTTTCCAAAGCCTTCCATAGGTCCTCATCAGTGTAGAGGCCTAAAGGGTCCAAATTTGTTCGAATGCTGCCTCTGAAAAGAGTTGGTTCTTGTGGGATGATGCTGAGTTTCAATCGTAAATCTTTAAGACCTATAGAGCAAATGTCGATCCCATCTATAACGATTTTCCCTCCGTAGGGATCAACAAGTCGAAACAATGCACTAATAAGTGTTGTTTTGCCACTTCCTGTTCTTCCAACAACTCCTACTCTCTTCCCTTCTCTGAAAGTGCAAGTAAGCCCTTTTAGAACTATCGGTGCATTTGGACGATATCTTATCTGAAAAAAAGAAGAAAAAAAAAAGCAAAATAATGTCAAGATTATGAACCGAATTGTTCAATCAGGCAATGATCTGAAATGGGATCCTCACCTTAAGATCATACAACTCTATTCTACCCTTGGAAGGCCACGAAGACGGTGGCCTATTTTCTTCTATTATTGCTGGAGGTTCTGGTGATAGATGCATGAACTGTTTGATCCTTTCCACCGAGATTATATAGTTAAATAAACAACTGTACCATCGCGATAAGAACACTTGAGTACCAGTAAGTGAAAATGCATAAGAAAGAGAGAGTCCGACAAATCCTGAGAGAAAAAAAAGATCGGTAAGAAAGCCTCGAACTGTAAATTTTGATGCATTAAAGCAGGGAAGATATCGGAAATACCAGGAGCTAGATAGCCGTTAGGAAGTAACACCAAGAGCAAAGCAGCTGTGATTAGAGTTATATTTTGAAGTGATTCTGTTCTTAAAACCAACCACTCCAAAGCTGCACTAGAGAAAAAAGAAGACTTTTGCATCCGTGTCCACGAGCTTTAGATAGTTGTTGAAGAAACGGTCCTCCATGTTAAAAGCTCGAATTGTAGCAACACCAAGTGCCGTTTCAGCTGCATAGTTCATGATGGGGGCTTTTGTTGTTCCGTTGATTCTAATAAGTTCTCGTGCAGTTGGTTGGTAGTATCCCTTCACATTCAAAAATTTGCTTAGCAGTTGAAAGAAAGGAAATACCATATATAGAAACCTCAATCTCACCTGAAAATATTTTGAGCCTATTACAGCAAAGATGCCCACAATGAGAACTTCCCATGTTACTGAAGCCATAATAGCAATGGTCGCAACAAGTTCAACTCCAGCAGCCATCACGAAAGCATAGGAAAATGGGATATCATAATCTATCACACTCAAATCCGAGGAAGCCTGAGGAAAACTTTCCGAACAAATTGAGAAAAAATAAAATACTTTCAATTTAAATGAAACCTGCAGAAGAAAGTACATGATCTTACTCTTGTCAAGATCCTCCCAACTGGAGTAGAGTCGAAAAATAGCATAGGGGCCTTAAAGACGGAGGTGGTAAAGCCAGAGAAAAAGGCTTTAGAAGCGTTCAATCCTAGCAGAACAGCAAATAGAGATCGCAAATATACAAAGAACGCGCTTAGTAATGAAATCACAGTATAAACGGAAACAATCATGACATTGCTAATTTTAGGAGATTGGATAGCAAATGCTAGCCAATAGCTTGCTGCAGCTTGCAAAGCAACGAAACCAGCTTGTGATGCGATATTGGAACATAGGAAAGTAAATCCCTTTGAGATAGAGATATAGTCCAAGAATGGTGTAATTCCAATGTCCCCGACTTCCTTCTCTTCTTCACTCGTAAGTTGTACTCCAGGTTTAATGGAAATATCTCCCTCACTGCTTTCTTTTCCGAGGTAAGACTGCTGGATTTCTTGCACCTCATTTCTATGGTCGCGATCATTCAGAGAACGAGACAATGTCATTGACTCCCTATGAGCCCCCACAAGCTGCTCAAATGCTGTTCCTGCTGTTAATAGTTCTCTGTAACTTCCGGATTGAGTAACGTTTCCACCTTCCATAACCTCCGTGGATGCAAATGGATGATTTAATCAGTCAAATAACATGTTAGGACCAAGTAAATAGTTAAATCGTTAACTAAGAAACAAACGCGAAATGATCAAAGGGGATCTTGATTACCAGAATATGATCAACCTCGGAAAGAAACTCAACCTGATGAGTCACAAGAATGACAGTCTTCGTTGCTAAAGCAGACATCACACAATCCTGGAATTACAAAATTTCGCGTAATTTTTTTTTTATATTTTTTTTTAATGTTAAAACTAATGCATTCTTTTCAGTGATTTGAGATTTACGAAGTTTTAGGCTTACGTTAAAAAGGGATGCTGCTGTATGTGCATCTACTGCACTAAAAGGATCATCAAGAAGATATATATCAGCATCGCTATAGACTGCTCGAGCAAGTTGAATTCTCTGCTTCTGTCCTCCGCTCATGTTAAGTCCTCTCTGACCTATTTCCGTAATATCACCATAATCAAATCCCTCAATGTCTGTGTCTAAAGCAGTGACCCTTATTGCCTCTTCGTATTTGATTTTGTTCATCGTCTTTCCATAGAGTATATTATCGCGAATTGTTCCACTTTGTATCCAAGAAGCTTGAGAAACGTAGGCAATGGATCCGTGTGCATTCACCTGGTGGACATTAACAATAAAAGTACAATCAATATCCTAAACACGGGACAGACTCAGAAAAATATTCACTATAATGTTTACGACTGGTAGAATAGATTTATAACTCACAGTTCCTGACTTCTTTGGTATTTCACCTAGGATAGCATATAAAAGTGATGATTTTCCAGCACCAACCGGTCCACAAACTGCAACTTTCTTTCCCTTTTCTACTTCAAGATTTACTTTTCTTATCGTGTCCGTGTCCAGCTCTGGATCCCAACTGAAATGACCATCTTGTACGCGGATACTAAGATCCGTGTCATCTGTAGGAGTTCTTATTGTATCCACTTGCTTGATTTCGTCTTCTTGAAGAAAATTATTGATTCTATCAAATGAAACTTTAACTTGAATCAACATCGAAAGAGCCTCTGGAATCATCCGAACGGGTTCTCCCATGATTCTTAAGGCTGCCAAGACAGTGAAAACGGTACCTGCATCTAAAGAAGAACTGCCGAAAAGGACACAACCAAAAAATATTACAGAAGAAACAATTGTTGGAGACATCCAATACAACAAAGTGTTATAAATCTTAAGAGTTTGGGATTCTTTCAACCATTTGAATTCACTTTCTCTGTATGATTCAATAATGTCCTTGAACTTGTCTTCCCATGATTGTAACTTTATGATTTTCATATTGTTCAAGATCTCGGACATAGACCTTAATCTCTTGTCTTGAGCAGACATAAATTCACATTGACATTTTTTAAGAATCTTTGCAAATGGTACATTGAGAATCCCACAGATTAGGAGAGGTACTAAACCAGGAAGAGTACCAAGACCGGCAACCCCAAAAAGAACGACAATGGCTAGAAAAACTTGCACCCCAGCACTCCAAGAAATGTGGAACCACATCACCGATTCTCCCATCCGATAAGCATCAACTGCTATATAGTTTACAACCTCACCAGTCGAGTGCCTTCGCCTCCCTAAACTCGATAACTTGAGCTGCTTTCGATAAGTTGCAACCATAAGAGCTGATCTAATTCTCGTACCAATCCGTTTTGAGTAGAAAAAGAACTGCCTATAACATAAAGAATCCACAATCTTCACAAGAACCAAGCCTACCACTAAAAGAATACCTTGACAAAGATTTCTGTTTTCAGCATTAGAATAATTCACAAATCCGAAGAGCAAAAGAGGTGAAACTGAAACAGAAATTACCCTCAGTAAAACACAAATTCCTACAAACACCATTTCTTTCCAGTATACTTTTACTATTGCCCGAAGAGTAAAATTTTGAGTACGAACATTATTCTCGTTCTTTCCTTTCTGAAGTGAAGTCCGCGCATCCATGAACCTTTCGTAAGCTAAAACGGCTTCATCTTCAGGTTCTAGAGAAGGGATATCTTCAAGAGCTAAAGTTTTAGAATTACCTAGACTTAGTAACGGATTAATCCAGGAAAATGACAAATTTCCAAAGAAACTAGACCGGCCTAGATTTTGACAGCTTTGCTTAGATTTTTTGTCTAACAGAGGTTCCGAGAAACTACTGTTATTGGGGGTTTCGGTTTCATGAGAAAAGACAAAGGGTGTGAATTGTCTTAAAAGCACAACAAAGAAGCAAGAAGTTCATGAACCAAGAAACCACTTCAAGTATTTCAATGCTATGACTTTTTACTAAAACCTCAAAATTTAGAGCTGAAATTAGTAGAAAAAAGACTATCCACCAAGAAGAAATCAGAATCTTGATCGATTTTGATCCTCGTACAAGTAAAGATAGAGATAGAGATATCCATATTAGTCCTCTCGAAAAGCTAGCTAACTGGCTCAAAGTACTAAAGAAACCAGCACCAAAATATGCAATGCCAAGAATGGCAGAAAAGATTGAAATGGATGAAGTGACCAAGTCCCTCTTCCAAACCAACACATTTCTTCTCCTCACAAGACTTATAAGCAAGAAAACATACAAGACAAGAGCTATAAATAGATTCAAGATATCTATAAGAGTCTTGTGAATGCATAAGGATGCAAAATCAAATTTCCCTTCACATATTCTTCCAAATGGCCCTGAAAATTCATAAGAAACATTAAATAAAGCATAGCATATTCATTACTAAAACAAGCACAAAAGAAATTCAATAAAATAATGGTACTAATAATATAAGAGGATAAAAGAATTAATGAACACAATATGTAGAAGGGTTTTGCATTAGTTAAGAACAGCAAACATAGTCTTAAAAAGTTCAAGAATTTCAAAAAAGTAGAAAATAAATTAGTATACCAATTGAAGTTGGAGAGAAAGCCATTCTAAGGGATTGGTGAGAAATGTTTGTGGACACTACTTTGGCGCCTACAAATAGGAAAACATATGATGAGCATGTTTTGATGATTGGACAAGTGATATTCTTTCTTCTCCAATCTCTTGTTATCTACTTGCCATATGACAATTTTATCTTCCAAAAAAATAAATATATACATAGTTGTGAAAAATGAATGGTTAATTGTACTTTACAACCAATAAGTTAGGGGGTGTGGCAGTTTGGTCCATGTTATTCTTATTAATGCACTAGAGTTCAATTGACCGCCAGTCAACCGTTAAAAATATAGCTGAGCATCTATTTTAGTGTAAAATGACATTAATGTCCTTACCATGCTCCCCTTCTTCTTCTTAAACATTTGTTTTTACCGCTTCCCCTTAAACTGCAAGGGTCTGATAGGTAGCGGTAATGGAAAAAGAAAGATTCGGAAAGCCATATTTGATGGTGGTTGCACGACGATGAGCTACGACAAATGTAAGGAGAATGTTGATTGGCAGCTAAGAGAGATGTTTAGATTGTAGTCGCCAAAGAGTGTGGTTGACGACGGTCCAGTGCGGCATGAGAGGAAAACTGATAAAGGGAAAGGTTTGAGTTCGTGTTTCTATCTTTGAGAGTAATATTTTGGGATAACTAGGGGGTTTGTGAGAGATTTTGTGGAAAGAAAGAAAAGTTTAAAGATGGTAAGTAAAAAGCAAAGCAAAGGTAAGGATATTAATAACATTTTACACTCAAAATAAATGTCATCCACTCTCTAACGGTTGACTGACAGTTAATGAATCTCTAGTAAATTAATAGAAATAACATGGACTAAAGTTTTATACCCCTCTAACTTAATGGTAGTACAGTGCAACTAACCCAAAAAAGGAAATAAGAACATTAGTAAAAGTAGGAGGAAAATGTTTTTCAGCATACTTTCAATTTTAATAAAAATGAGACAAATCTGTGCTAAAAATTCATGAATGATGCAAAAACAAACTCGTTGGGGAAAAATGTCGAGCACTTGGTGGACATTTGGGCATCATAATATTGCAATTTCCAATAAAAAAATGCTAACTTTAAATTTCAAATCATATTTAATTACGCACAAATAAAATTACTTTTATAATGTCCTAAAGTAGAATTCTCAAAATTAGAAATTCTAAATAGAAATATGAATGCTTTGGATGTCATGTGATTCTTTGTCTCGATCTTCAACTGCTCAGTGTTTCTATTGGAAGTGGACTCAGTTCGACTTAGATCAGTCCAACTTACAACACGTCATTGTGGTATTTCTGGACGGAACCTAACCTAACCTTAATTTAGTTGGGGTATATTTGAGCAGAACAAGTACACAAGTTGAAGGTTGTGTTTGTCGTAATAGTTAATTATTTACTTTCCAATAATATTCTCTTTATAAAAAATAAAAAGTAAGGCTGCGTACATCGGGATCTTCCCCACACACTGCTAATGCGGGAGCTTTGTGAATTGAGTACAACTTTGTGTGTGAATAAAAGTTTGATGTGATTCGACTCCGGCTACCAACACGGTCAAAGCAGACCCTTAGGGACCATAGGGTCGCTTATAAGCGATACTTTACAGATCACCCATCAACACAACCTCACGCTCGGCAATGGGAATTGAACACTGACCATCAGAAAAGACGCCACAAATCTTTTATCAATCGAAACTAACTCAATTTGGCCTCAGTACATCTTTAACAAGTATACAAGTTCAAACTTAGCCAAAGAAAAAGAAGGGAATAGTACACAAGGTTCAATGTATTTAATTTGTGTGCATGGATTTTGCTTCAGTCTAAATACACATCTATTATTATATAATTTGATGAAAGACAAAGTACTTGAACCTACCATCCCAAGAAAAGAACAACAAAACCATCAAAAGAGACTTGAAACAAATGCATATAGCCAAACAACATAGGATTGGAGTTGAGTTGGGGTCCAAGAATATATTCTTCATTCACGTCAAATATCTCAACTATTTTATTTTATTCAAGAAAAAAACAAAGCTTGTGTTTGTCCAAGAACTGAGTTACTGATGGGATTTGATGATTTTTTTTGGGGTCAGAAACAGCATAATATATATATATATATATATATATATATATATATATATATATATATATATATATATATATCAACCAACACCTGTTACAGTAGTTTGTTCATAAGCAACATCATTACAAACCATCCTAGAATACTTAGCTATATTGGCATCCACTGCCACTAAGTGGCTTACAAAAGAGGGGGTATTTTCAAAAACAACAAAATCAGAGCAAGCAACAGTTGCACCATATTTTGCGACTCCATCCGCACATGCATTTGCTTCTCTGTAGATGTGACTAATGCTACTCTCCGATATCCTCTTAAGCAATGTCCTGCAATCAAATATAAGAGAAGATGGGATTTGATGATGGGCACTTAGATTATTCTTTCTAAATTCACTTCTCAACCACTCTTGGCATGATCTAGTAGTGACGGGAAAGTCAATACCACACGAGATAACTCTGAAAGTTCTGACTAATATATTTAGTATGGACTAAGCATTTAATATCATCTCAAAATATCCATTTTGGCATAATGAGTTCGCGCGGTTGCCGAGTAAGTGGTCTACGGCCCCACACTCCTCTCACATAATTTGAGGCATGCGACCTCACCGGGCGATAGGTCACACGCGCCTTCATGCCTCATGTGCACTACAAGAACCCTGTCCCATAGGGAATTTTTCCAGTAGTGACCACCAATAATCTAAATCCACCACTTACCTAAACTTTTACATCAATCTGGAAACTTTTTTTTAATACAAGAGTCACATTATTGGTGAAAATTACATCATTAACATAATGAGTAGTAAATTTTAAGGATAATCATCAGAGTTACAAACTACATATGTAAGTAGATATACAAACTCTATTATAGGAAAAAATTAAGCCTTAAAAAATGAGAAATAATTTCTCTAATAAAAAGGTAAACAAACAAACGAAAATGTTGCATAAGAGAATTTAACAACTACCATTCCTAAAATTTATGTTAAAGGAAAGCCAACTTAATCAGTATACAATTTGTTAGGTACATTTTTTCATCAAATTTGTTAATGAATAGAGTTTTATAAAATGAAGGATGTTATACTACTGAATTTTGCACCATAGTTGGACTGAGTTCCAAAAAAAGTTTTGTTCCTAGATGCTTGTTGACTTGCCACTAGTAGTTCAGAATATGATCCACGTTAGTAATAGACGGATTTCGCAAATCCGTTCTCAGGGATTTTGCAGAATCCGTCTTTGTCGAAAGATTTCTCCCTAAATTAATTCATAAAATCTATAATTTTATTTTTAAAACCTAATAAATTATTTGTAAAATTTAACAAAAAAAATAAAATTTAACCTAAAATGGTAAGGTTTTTTTGAATTTGGATATTTATATAGTGATTTTTATTCCTTACAAAAGTTTCTAATTTTTTAACGAAAGTTACAAAGAATGTAAATAAAATTACCGATTTTTTCATTAAACTTACCATTTTATCAATTGGTTACAACTGAGATAAAATGGTAATATTATAACTTAATGTGATAAATTTTATTTTTAAATAGTAAGTTTTAATTTTCAGTACATTTACAATTATTATAAAATAAATTACTATTTATGTCATGAAATTCATCATTGTTGCATCTAAATTTACTATTTTATATAATATAAATATTTATGATAAAAGTAGTAAATTTCAAATAAAAATGGTAAGATTATAAAATAAAGTAGTAATATTCAACATTTACTAGTCATTTATTAAAATTTACTAATTTTTGTTTTAATTTTACCATTACAAATACCAAAGTTACTAATAATAAAAAAAATATGGTTAACAAATGTGTGTTGACCAGTTTAACAGGTAACCGGTTACTTGACTGAGACGATGTGGCAAACTCTCATTCGTCCATGTCATTATCTTAATTTTTTTTAAAAACAAAAGAACTTGAAAACTTGCTATTGCAAGTCTTATTTTCCAAATGTCACAAATCTATTGGCTTATCATTAATCTTTAGGTGCCGAAAATATAGCACATCTCAAGGCAATAATGGAATCTCGACTTTTAAGTTGAGAGACTTAAGTTCTTTCTAATTCAGATAAAACATCATTAGCATCAATCAAGAAACCTAAGCATTGAGTGTAACTAGTGGAATTTATATATTGGGAGCAAATTATATAAAGGACATATATTATAATAAATTTAAGATATTAGAAGTCTGAGCTTTTTTTTTATATATATATATATATATATATATATATTGACCGAGGTATCATATTTACACAACACACTTAATGAAGAAAAATAAGGTGTTTTTTTCTCTACAAAAAATCTGAAATAAAAATGTTGAAAGAGAAATATCTCCTGCCCCACGTCCATCTCCTTTATGTGACCAAATTCAGATTGGATCAAGAAGCGATCTCTTTTGCAAGGAGAGGGAGGGAAGCAGTTCGGATTCTATGCGAATAATTTTTTTTCTAATAAATACGAAATGTCAACATGTGTTCTAAGTAGTACGGTCAAAACGGGTATGTCCTCCCACCCCACTCCGTCCCGCCCCCATCATGGGCATGTCTTAAATGGGGATGGGCGGGCATGCCGGCTTTTTTCACGGGCCATCAAAAGGGATGCTCGTACCCGCCCGCCGAATGCCCGTGGGCAAATGGGCATGCCCGTGACCCTTATTATTAATTTTGTTTTTAGAAAAAATAGAGTAAATCTGAAAAAATCAACAAAATTTAGTTCTTTCTCATTCACTTGCACTTTATAGTCCTGTAGAGGGTAAATAAATATCCAAACTAGTTCAAGAACAATCAAAGTAAAGTCCACAATATCCAAAATAGTTATAAAAAAACAATTAAAGTCCATAATTTCAAAAAATAATTCAAGATCAACTATCCAAAATTAACAAACATATTGCTGAAGTCAAAGCACCAAAAAATATATACGCTTTTTTTAATATCCTCTATTTATTGATCTAGATCTTGAACACTATAAGTATTATTTGAATCCACCTTAGATAATGTTGATTCCTCCTCATCGTCTCCACCTATAAAACACACACACAACTTGAGAAGTTATAATTTAGAACATTATAAATGGTAAATGATAAATCATAAGTTAGAACATAATTTAGTTACCTTCAGAGATGAAACCGCTAATATTTGGGTAATAGAAGTATAGAACGGCTTCGAGGGGCTTTGCCCAAGATATATAGCACGGCTCAACTTTTATCTTGGGCTTTTAGGGTTTTTTTTTCTTCTTTTAGCTCTCAAGTCTCAACTGTGAAAATTAATCCATATCCATAAAAAAAAAAAAAACAAAGCGGGCATGCCCGGTTGCAACCCGCCCATACCCGCATTGCCCGTTACCCGAACGGGTATGCCCACTAATACCCGCATTTAAATGGGCATGGAATTCATAGCCCCATACCCGCCCATTAAGCTCACGGGGCGGGCATGCCCGCAGGCATATACCCATTTTGACAGCTCTAGTTCTAAGTATAGGACAGGTGTTTTGAGACTAAAAAACACGACAGGTGTTTTGAGACTTAAAATAAGTATTCGTTTTAAATCAATCTTAACCGTCAAAATTTTAATCCAATAGACAATAAAAGTTACATACGTACGGAATTACCTCGTTCCACACTAATAGCTAGCAAAGGCGTCACATTGTTATTTTGTACATCAACTGAAAGGAAAGAATGCTTCACAAGTTGCATCAATAAATGTAATTCTATTCTTGAAAACCAGATTAGGATGGTTCGGTAAAATATAATATTTTATGTGGCGCACTACTATTTATTTTTGTTTTCTTTTCTTTTGGGTGCACTAGTATTGATGAAAATGGTATAGTAAAACATTCAATTACCTTCTAAGTAAGATCAAAGATAATTGTTCAGTTATTAAAACACTAATTATTAGATTGAACGAAATTGTTCAGTTCTCTAAATGAAACTTTACCATTTATATAAATTTACGTTTCATAGGGCACCGTAAAATTCAAGTTGAAAATGGTAAATTTCAAAAAAACAAACTGGTAAAGTTTATTATTTAAATAATAATAGTATATTTTTCTATTAAATTACTAATTTTTAGAAAAACTCATATCTTTAATAGTAGAACTTACTTTATTTGTCATTTAATGAGATGGTAAATCTCACAACAAGTATGGTAATATTGAATTAAAATTAGTGAAATTAAAAAACATTATTGAATAATAACTTACCATTTATAGGTAATTTTACCATATTTAGTTTCAATATTACCACATTACTCTTGAAATTTATCAAAATTGAAAATTTAATTATATTAACTTGGTAAAACAAACAACGACTTCTATATTTTACAGCTAACTGGTCAACCAGTTTGATTGATGTGTTGTGCAACGATTCTTGCAAGTCATCATGGAGAAATTTGTTAATTTTTTATTACTTAAAAACGGGTGAAAATCCTCTGTTTTCATTCCTGTCCCCAATCAATCAAAATTTATTATATAAATATTTTTTTCAATTATATATACACAGGATGAATTGTGATTGGTTGGGATAGGGATGGGGACAGAGGATTTTACCCTTAAAAACTTGTTATTGCATGTCTTTATTTTTCATGTGTCACCCATTTAATTATTGATTTAAAACAGATTGGTGCCGAATTATTTTCACTTCGTCACCACAACACAATTCTTTTAAGTAATTGCAAAGGAGTCTTTACTTATTTGCATTAGTGACCAAGCTGAGATAGTTTACATAAAGATAAGTACGGCTCCAGAGATGAAGACAGGGGGCGGGGTGGCGGTGATCCCCCAAAATTTTAAATTTACACTATTTTTTCTTATAAAATTTTAAAACATTGAGAAAATTATATTTTACCCCTAAATGTTTTTGTAAAAATCTACCTTTCGCCTTCCCACTCCCTTCCAACCAGAACTTTCTGGCTTCGTCCCATTTCGACTCTAGTTTAGAACGCAAATTTTTTCGTACTTGCGGAACAAAATCTCAGTCATCATATATTTATCTAACATTTGAGAAAAAAGTAAACACCTAAAGGTGTTCTAACAAACATTTATTTTCCTAAAAAAAAATTAACCGTCAAATTAAACGCATTCAACAATTGAAATTTATTCCAGTCCCTAAAAACACAAAGATATGCGTGACAGTTTATGTGAAACCCCAATCAATATTGGAGATGAATTTTATTTATATCTAGCCCAGTATGTATTTTGTGGGTTATTATTAGCCAACGGGTTTGGATAATTTTAGAGTATCCTAACCCTAGAGAGAAAATTTTCTGTATAATTTACTCTTTCTCACTTGGTTATAAATTGAGCAAATTTAGTGCCCACATATTATAAATGTTTTTGAATTATCATTTTCTTTAGATGTGAATAATAAAACTGGTACACATAATAGGACCTTGCTAGGCTACTAGAATTATTGGATAAAAATTGGCTAAAACCCAAATTGTGGGGTGAATCCCTTATACCAGCAGAGGGTGAATCCCTTATACCAGCAGAGGGTGAATAGTGTTAATTTGGGTTTTAGCCAATTCTTATAAGGGATTCACCCACAATTTGAGTTTTAGCCAATTCCTATCCAATAATTCTAGTAGCAAATCATTTTCCCACATAATATTCAAGGGTTTACCTCATGCAATCTTAGCTATTCACAAAATATACCCTTTTAATTCTCTTCTCTCTTCCTAAAATGGTTGGCTTTTCATTGAATATATATCATTCTTGAATAATCTTCTTTATAAATGTTGGGGACTTTTCTGGTTTGCTGAAACATAATGGCTACTAATATAAACACTAACAATAGTTAATACAATACGTAACAACCGTAAGCTACAAACTTAACAACTGATAGTTAAAATAACAACAGACAGTTTAAGTATTAACAAATGTAAATTAAAATAATAACTGACAGTTTCAAACGTAACAACTGTAAGTTCAAATTTAACAGGTGTTAGATGAAGATATAAGAATTGTTAGATAACGATATAACAACTGTTAGATAAAGAAATATAATAGTTGTTAGATAAAGATATAACAACTGTTAGATAAAGAACCTCAATGAGACAGCAGTATACTTCTTCCCCGTAAGTTCAATATGCTTTTATTTTATATAGCTTCAGGCCTCCAGAGCACTGAACTCCCTAGATACAACATCCAAACACACTAATTCTTTGAAGCAAAAAGAAACAGTCTTTTGAATCTTATTATAACAGTAGAACTATCTTGATTCGAGTGTATAATGCAGAATGCAAAAGGGAGAGGAGATGATTTCCAGTCCTTGAGTGTATTTTTTGGCAAAGGAAGGCAACATTTTATAGGCTGCAAAATCCGAAAATATAACAGCTATAGTTTATTACTACAATAAACTTGACTATTACAATCAGCCACAATTAATATAATTAATTTGCAAAAATGTAACAGTCTGGTTTGAATACCAGCAAAGTAATTGACACATATTTGAATTATGTATTAATTTCAGTATTATTTCAAAAATAATCTGGACCAAAGGGCAGACGGACGGTGCGCGAGGGTACTCTCTGTTCCCACTTCACTAAGCCTTCTTTACCTACCGCCACTTATGTGTAAAATTAAATATGCCCTCCCAATCCATGTGGAATGTGAGTTTAATATTTAAGTCATCACCTTTCCACCACACCGCTTTGTACTAATTTATCATTTACATGTTATATACACTATAATAAAAAAAGGTCTATTGTGACGTTTGACATATATAACAATAAGGCAAAAAAATGTCGATATAGATCTACAACAACATTTATTACAAATGTTGCGTAAACGTCGCATTTGCCTGAATCGTTATGGTTTTTTACGACATTTGTTACAAGCTGCCGGTACATATCTATTATGACATTTGTTGCGTCATATTAAAGTGTATCAAAAGGTATTTTTGTCGACATTTGTAAATAATCACAACAATCGGAGCCGGAGACTAGAGACAAGCCGAGTGATATAAATTTGGGAATAAGGGGTCAATTATTTAAAAAATAAATTGTGTACCCAATTAAATATAAAAATGTGATTTTAGGGTCTATTTGAAATTAATTTGATCTCTTACCTATTTTTCCTTTCACCCTCCCTCTTTTTGTGGCATTTTTAGCACACATAAAATATTTCATGGCAAAAAAGGCACGAAAAAATGATTTGTGGCAGATATAGCACTTGTAACTAGTTTTGTGGCAGATATAGTACGAAAATGTGATTTGTGGCAGATATAGCACTCGTAACTAGTTTTGTGGCAGAAAAAGCTATTTGCTCAATAAATTATAATAAAGATTCTCCCTATTCAAAGAAATGAGAATTGAACCCGCGGCCTCTTGCATGTATGTCGTGCAATGTGACGATGTGCTAAATGATCCTTTGTTAATTGTTTCTCCTCCTATTATATTTATTATAATGGAATTTTGAATTTTGTACCTTTACTTATTTTATTTCTCTTTGTGTTTTGATTTTTTTTATGAATCAAATTAAAATTAATACACTCTCATTAAAATTTTAATAATTGAATGTCTTTAATTTTTCTTTAAAAAATATATTTCAGAAACATAATCTCTGTATATAAATGTCGCTATATGAGTCGCAAAAGTAACAATTTATAACATGTAATGTAAATGTCACTAACTAAAATCAAATTGTCGGTAAAACAAAAATTACTATAACAGTCGTTATAAAACGTCGTATAAAATCCAAATATAGCAACATTTGTATAAAATGTCACATGATTTAACGATGTTGTATAAACTTCGTTATATGAGTCGCAAAGAGTAACACTTTATAACAATATTTAATGTACACATCGCTAACTAACATCAAAATGTCGATTTTATCAATAATTATTATAACCGACGCTATGAAACGTCGTATAAAATTCAAATTTAGCGATGTTTGTCTAAAAAGTCACAAGATCTAACGACATTGTACATACATGTCGCTATATGAGTCACAAAAAGTAACAGTTTATAATAACATTTAATTTAAATGTCGCTAACCAACATCAAAACGTCGGTATGGACAAAAATTACTATAACTGTCACTATGAAACGTCTTATAAAATCCAAACATATCGATTTGCAAAAAACCTGTTCGCAAAAGATTGTTTTTGTTGTAGTGATATCATCGCGAAACTTGTGCAAGCCACTTCATAACACACAATAAAATTGGCTAAAAAATATCCTCACGACACTTTTATTACAATTCAACTTTCAAAGTTTAAATCCAATTCTCCTACAATAAATATATAATTCTTTGATTAGTCTCTACTATATATGCTCTTGTGAAATTAGTTAAAAGACAGGAAAATGATGCATTAATTTTCTTTTCATTGATCTATGCCATATGCCAAAAAGTCCTATATATTGTGAAATAGAAGGATCAAGGATTAGGTTCGGATCAAAGGTGTACTAGCACAGTGGGGTAGGCGCTTGCTCACGACGGTCGTGGGTTCGATACCCTCCGTCTGCGAGCGGCAAGTTTTAATCTCCCTTTCTAGATCTATCTTCTCCTCGTCTGAGGCAGTTCTCTCTCCCCTATATGGGGCAACCGCCCAATCGGGCTTCAAAAAAAAAAAGGATTAGGTTCGGAACATATGTTCATTTTGCGCTTGCAAAACCAGTGCCAACCGCCAGATTACTTGATATCAATGATCTAAATTGACTCATTGACTTGGACTAATCACATTATTATACATGTAATAAGTTTAATAGTATATAAATTAATTTATTAAAAGATCCAGAATACTTTGTCACTAATTTTAAAATTCGTAACTGAAATTGCAATTTAGTGTATTTACACATTTTTGTTGTGTGGATTTTTTTATACCTAGAACAAGCATATATTTAAAGTGAATGAAAGGAAGATGTGGTGCCCAACGTTATACATTTGTATTGGAGAATGTGATAAGTAGTTGCCCAAATACACTTTCAGTCAACACTTAAATTAATGCGCAAAATTGTCCACTGTCAAGTGTGACCATAAATCCATGAAAATCAACCATTTGCTCATTGTATATACCTAAATTTTTAGTGGGAATTATGTGCTCCTTCTTTCATTTCCTTACTTCTTGTGCTATTTGATAAAGTAGATGAGCAACAAAATTCGAGAAAAATAAATCAAAATTTATACCTCTCAAATCTTCGAAAGAAATTTTAAGAAAGCACACTGCCCACGCAACACCATTCGGTGATCATTCATGGTAGGTTCAGCATAAAAATCAAAGTCAAAATCGTCGACAGTGACAAAATCCTGATAGTTACAATTGTCAAGTTCTTCAATTTGTGCATTTTCTACCATCGTAGTCGTAGCACGTGAGGGGTATTTTTGGAATGATAACAAGAGGTAAATTTTGTTATCATTCCAGAAATGCCCCTCACATGCTACTACTGCGATGGTAAAAAATGCACAAATTGAAGGACTTGACAATTGCAACTATAGATATTTTGTCACTGTCGACGATTTTGAATTTGATTTTTATGCTGAACCTACCATGAATGATCACCGAATGGTGTTGTGTGTGCAGTGAGCTTTCTTAAAATTTTATTTCGAAGATTTGAGAGATATAAATTTTGATTTCTTTTTCGCGAATTTTGTTGCTCATCTACTTTAACTGATGTTTTGATTTTGAAATCATTTTCTTGGTGAAGCTTTCTCGATTATGGATCTTTTTGTTTTGTTCAGTCACAATCATTAACCCCGCAGCAGTGGCGGAGTCAGGATTGAAGTTTAGGGGGGTCGTAGTAGAAAAAATTAAAAATTCTTGAGGGGGTCGTAGTATAATTTTTCTTTTTTTTTTTTTTTGATTGTTAATATATATACCTAGTATATATAAAAAAAATTGAAAATTCTTGGGGGCCCTGCCCCTATTATGCTCCGCCCCTGCCACAAAGGATGCTTATTTCCTTGAATTTTCTGATCTAACTCATTTTTTTATAACACTTTTCGCCTATGTTTATCCTCTATGAAGGCCAATTTGAGCCTCCGCCGAGTCATGATTGACAATTGAGTTGAGAACAGCAGGAAAAGAGTGACAGAATTAATCCAATGGCACCAGAAGAAATGAAAGGGAAATAAAAAGTGTAAGGAAATTAGTGAAAATTGATCAAATTGCACAAGAAGTAAGAAAAGAAAAGGAGAAGGAGCACATAATTCTCATTGAGAATTTGAGTATATATAGGGAGAAAATTGCTCTTGTTCATGGACTTCTGGTCACACTTGGCAGTGGACAATTTTCCACATTAATTTAAGTGTTGACTACAAGTTTATTTGGCCACCTACTATACTTATAACATTTTCCTTCCTTAGAATCACTTTGAATTAATGCTTGTTCTAGGCAAAAAAAATTCAAACAAAAAATAATGTGTAAATACACTAAATTTCAAATTCAGTTACAAGAAACAAAATTATATCCTCATCCAAAATAAAATGTCAATTGTACTTGGTAAGATTATCCAACTATGATGTAAGTGTAGTTAAGTAATTATCAAATAAGTTTGAAAAGAAGAAAAATAAAGTCCCTTAAATAAAAGGCTAATCGGTGAAATTCGTCCCCAAACAATTTACGATTGGTGACTTGGGTCCCCAATCAATTTTTTTTTCATCTATATCCCCAAACAATTTACTTATTTGTACCATGAGTCCTTCTGTTCAAAAAACCGCTAGTCAACAAAATTTGAAAATTTTCCCATTAATAACCATGGGTATTTTGGGGAATTTTCATCAACGACCCATTATTTTTACCTTCATCAAAAAAAAAACTTTCATGTCTTGATCCATAAACGTAGATTGGAACAAAGAGATTTCATGGTGATTTTGCATCTCTAGCCGGCAAAGAAGAAGAAAAGAACTAATTATTTTCTTACCCAATTGATTAATTTTGATTGATAAATATGAAACTCATTGATTGATTAATTTTTATTGATTAATTTTGATTGATAAATATGAAACAATCATTTTGTGAGTTGTTAATGGATAATGCATCTTTCTTGCTTTAAAAAAAAAAAAGAGGGAAAAAAAGAAAAAGTGCCATGGGAGAAAGAAATATAAGGTTGAAGAAGAAAGGGAGGGGAAGAAGAGGGTTTGGGGAAAATGGGTTAGTATATTTTGGGGGAAATGGGTTAGAAATGGGGCGGGTTCAAAAAGAATGGGTCGTTGATGAAAATCCCCAAAATACCCATGGTTATTAATGGGAAAATTTTCAAATTTTGTTGACTAACCGTTGACTAGAGGTTTTTTGAACAGAAGGACCCATGGTACAAATAAGTAAATTGTTTGGGGATCTAAAAGAAGAAAAAAAATTGATTGGGGAACCCAAGTCACCAATCGTAAATTGTTTGGGGACGAATTTCACCAATTAGCCTTAAATAAAATTATAATAAATAACTAACTAGTCATAGGGGTTCACGCAATGCGCATTACATATTGCCCGAATTACATTAGGGATCGAAGAGATTATGACAGATCATCTTCATCCAAAAAATGACCCGAAATTTGATCCTAGTCTATTTGAGATTGCTCCTTTTAATCGTAATCAAAGATGTTTTCTTGTCTCTCATTTCTCTTCAGAACAAATCAAAGAACCTAATGGGTCGAACTCATCCTTAGATGTTACGAAAGATATTGACTTTGTGTTTCGGAAGGAACGTTCCTATTATTATTATTATTATTATTATTATTATATTCAGTGGCACAACTTCATGTAAGCAGGAGGGGATAACGGCTCCTCAAATTTTTTTAAAATTGCATATTAGTATTAGTACTAGGGAGAGAGAGAGAGAGAGAGAGGTCATTATAATATAAAATATATTGGTCCCTTAAAAATTTTAAAATTTCATATAGTACTGTCTAACACATAGTTTCACCAACTTTCATAATACTGTTATTTATTACTCACATTATTTGAATTTGAATGTATAATTATCATTTTTAATGTAAAAAAATTGAATGTCTTATTTTATAAAATAGAAATAATTTTGATTTGAACTTCCACTAGTAGTCTCCTATAATCTAATAGAATTAAAATCCACTAGTATATCGGTCCCTCCAATTTCCGTATCTAAGGAGATTAAGTTCTACTAACACATAGTTCCACCAATAACTTTATTAATTTAATTGATTACATTTTATTACCACACTAATCTTTTAATTTAGAAGGATAAGTTTGTAAAGTTATTAAAATTAAAATTCAGCCCTTAACTTTTGTATAATAAAATGAGACATTAAATTTCGGACGAAAAGAATATTTATAACGTTTGTATATAGCAAACTCAAAGTATCAATATCACTCTAAATACATAAAATTTTCTCTAAAAATATACATACATTTATTCCAATAATATTTTTTTACAACTTTATGATGCTATTTTGAAGTTTGGTTCGTGACACTAGCCTCTGCAAACTAGTCGGAATTTCTTAATTTCTTATTTTTTTTTGTCAATTTTCGTCCTTACTTTCTGTATTTTTCGAAGATAAGTATCTTTGAATTCACATCTTCTAATAAAAATATATATTTCAACCTCAAATATATCGTCTTATATCGTGGGAGAATTTTAATTCAGCCTCCTCTAAATTTAAATCATTACTTTGCCACTGATTATATTATTATTATTATTATTTTGTAGCATTAATAAGCATGATAAATATAAGTGGATAAGGAAGTCTAACATGATTGGTTATGCCTTAAGAAATATTTTAAGTTTAAAAATCAATTCTTCCATTGCAATTAACTAAAGGAAGTAAAGAAATATTTCAATCCAAGCATTTTGAAATTCGACCACATCGCAAGAATTTTTTTAAATAGATTTCGTGAAGTAAAATAAAAGGTTAATTAGTGACACTATTTGCCATATGAAGCTAACTTGGCAACAATTGTAAATTTATCCCCACACAAGATATAGAGTTGAAGAGAAAAACAATTTGTTGAAATGATTAAATCAAGTTTATTATTATTTAGCAGAATATTTAGTTTTGATAATTACTAGTTTTATTGTAATATGACTGCTTTTAGCACTCTTATCTAAATAATAGAGTTGTCTATGTATTCTGTGTGGCTTTGAGTTGGTCTGGAGTAGCATTGTAGTGTGGTTAGTATTATTGATCCTTATGAATTTGAGAGTTGATGCATAGAATATTGTCTCCTCTTCTACGTAGTATTGTTACGAGATTTTATCTCTGTGTTCGTACTTCAGACACTCACCACCCAAATTATTTATTTAAATATATGTGTTTCCGCATTTAAAAAATTCTACAATTGATATCAGAGCTAGTGTTATGTGATGGATCCTCGATCTTTGACTGTTTGTCTAGTTTTTGTCTTTGATGGCAAAAATGATTTTGATATTTGGCGAAAATATATGCAAATTTACTTTGAATGTCTTCCAGTTTGGAATATTATCAAAGAAGGTTTTGAAGAATCTCCTTCCGACAACCAATTGATTGATGAAGAGGTGAAAAAATGTGTTTGTAGGGCATCACCTCAGTACTAATGTAGCATTAGATGTTGCAAGATAATTTGTCTATGTTGAATCATCAAAGGAGATTTGGGCTAATTTACTGACTACTTATGGAGGTAATGTTTCTTCTAAAAATATTATTGGAAAAAAAGAAAATTGAAAAAGATGAAAGTTTTAGATTTCAAAAGAGTTGATGAGAAAATTAGTATTGATGAGGAGAAGATTAAAATTTTATCTCCTCGAGAAGAAGAAAAAAATTTTGAGAAAATTTTTTTGAGATGAAGTTGAATATCTTACTTTGGAGGATTTTCTTTAATTGGTAGTTCTTTATTTGAGTTAGAAGAAAAAAATGATTTGGATAATTGTTAAAATATTATTTTGATAGATACTTCTCAAGGTAATATTAATGTAGTTTATTTGTTGAGTGCTACAATTGACGATGAATTCTTGATTCAAAATTCTACAGAAATTATTGATTGTTTAGATAAATTGTGACAATATTAGTGTTGAAAAATTGTGTGAAGAAAAAGAAGAAAATATAAACTTGATGAGAGTTATGAAAAAGGCATGAAGGATGAGGAAGCAATTGTTTATCAATTGGTTGATGAATGTCGAAAACAGATGGATCAAACAAGAGGAGGTGGTGAGATACATAGGTGGAATTTACTAGTTATTTGAGATGTGCTTCAAGTTGAACTTAAAGAAGGCAGTGAGCTATTCGGGAATACGCCGAGAATGTTGGATTTGAATGTTTTTAAAATTTTGGAGTCATATGTTGGTCAACATAATTGAACGTCTTACACCATGAAATATGCATTGAATCTTAAAGATTCACTAAAGATTAATGGTTGGATGAACAAGTCTGATAGTAGTGAAGTTGCAATTTTATTCAAAGAAAAAGATGAATATTTTATAGATTTTACTGGAGTAAAAAAATTTATTATTAAAGAGTAAGATTGACATTTTGAAGAGTTATTGTAATGTAGAAACTGAATGGCTAGATATGACTGATTTCTTTGATAATGAGAAGTTAGTAATGAAATCGTTTGCAAAGTAGTAAGAAAGTTACTTCTAAATTGGTGTAGCACAAATTATTTACAGCGAAAAAAGCTGCAATGGAGATTTTTGCTCGTGATGGAATTGGACTGGATTTATTGTCGAGCTTGATTTAAGAGAGGCAATGTTGGAATTATTAAATCAAACTTATTATAATTTAGTAGAATATTTAGTTTTGGTAATTACCAGTTTTATTGTAATAGGACTGCTTTAGCAGTTTCCTAGTCTATTTAGATTTCCTGGTTAGTTTCCTAATTAGTTTATATTTCCTAGATATCTTAGAGATTCTATTAGGTTTGACTCCTATACAAATAAGAGAGTTGTCTACGTATTCTATGTGGCTTTGAGTGTGGTATGAAGTAGAATTGATGTATAGAATATTGTATACTCCTCTCCGTGGTATTGGTATGAGATTTGATCTATGTGTTTGTACTTGACCCACTCACCACCCAAATTATTTATCGCTTTGGTTAAAAATTCTACACTATTGTATATAGCTTGCGCAAACTAATATGCAGGTGCCACACTAGTGGAAAATAATAGCATTAGTTACTCTCCCACTTCAAAGAACGTCATTTGGTTAAAATTTTATTTTTTGTTAATACATAACTTAATGCTAATACTTCTTAATATTGACTAACTTTGTGGGGCTTTACATTAGAATGACACTGTTTGGTAAAATTGTCAAACCATGACATGATTTTATTTTGGGACAACATTTTTAGCAAGGACGGATTTGCCTCCGTCCTTGATCCAAGACGGAAATGGGAATTCCGTCCTCAACTGACGTGTCGAATAATTTAAGCGGCTTGCCACATCAGCAGAAGACAGATTTTCCAAATCCATCTTGGAAGCAGGACGAATTTGGCAAATGCATCCTCCAAATGCCCTAATTTTGCCCGCCACATCTGTCTTCCTTCCCTTTCCCCTTGGCAGTTTTAGCACAAAAAAAAAAAAAAAAACAAGGCGAAAATGGTGACCTCGAAAACAAATTAATCTTCATCACCCAAGGTACCCCCCCTCCCCCCCAACACCACGGTCACCTCTACCGACCCACACTCAACTCCATCTCTGTTTAAACACCTACAATCAACTCCATCACCATCCATCTCAAACAATTGAAGGTATAATCCCCTTTTATATTTTTATTTATTTATTTTTCGGATTTATTATTAAAATTGGGTATTATTTTAAATTTTGAATATTGTGAATTATGTAATTTGAATTTTGTAATATTGGATTGATGTGAACTTTGTTAATTTAGTGAAATTTGTTAATCTAGTGAATTTTGTTAATTTAGTGAATTTTGTTAATTTAGTGAACTTTGGTAATTTAGTGACTTTTGTAAATTTAGTGAACTTTGTTAATTGTGAATTTTGTATTATTGTGAACATTGTCAATTTAGTTAATTTTGTATTATTGTGAAATGTCGATAAATTCCTGATAATGTCATTGGTTTGTTTTTTTTATTTTTAGATGTCTGATGTACCTGCTACACCGGCTTTCCTCCATCCAGGACCTTTAGATTATAGTGTTTTATATAAACAACGGGATTACCGATCTTTAAGTATATGGCGAGGAAATGATAAGGATAAATTGGACAACCCACTAACTTTTATTCGAAGTGATAGTCATTTTTGGACTGCTACGAACGAGAGACAAATAAGGATTTAATTAACCTTATTGATAGAGTAGGTTTTGGGGGTTGTGCCGTATAGGTTATATTAAAGTAGGTCATGCCTTAGTCACCGCTCTAGTTGAGAGATGGCGACCCGAGACTCACACATTTCATTTGCCTGGCGGGGAGGCAACCACCATTTTAGAGGACGTTGGAGTCCTTTTTGGACTACGGGTCAATGGCAATGAGGTGACTATTAACGAGAAAGTGAATTATAGTGCCTATAAATATATAGGTTTAATTAGTGAGTATTTGGGATTTCAGCCAGAAGAGAATACTTTTAAGAGAAATGCCATTAATTAGCATGAAATATTAGCACATATTTCAGACCCGTTGCCTAATGATGCTAGCATGGTCAACGTTTTCAGAAGGGCTAGGGCTTTACTTTTAATTCTCATGGGTACATTATTGTTCTCGGACAAGTCAGTTGCTCGAATTCATTTGTGATACCTGCTCCTACTCCGAGACTTAGAGTCTGGTACCTCTTCATATTCCTGGGCAAATGTCGTACTCGCCTATCTTTACCGTCAGATGTGCATCTCTTCAAAGCCCGATTCTCAAGAAATCAGTGGTTGTTGTTTGCTCATTCAGGTAAATTATTAATTTTGTTTTAAATTTATTCAAGTGCAGTACATTTTTTGTCTTTGCTAATTTAGTATATTTTATTCAACAGTTGTGGGCATGGGAGCGTTTGTCGATTTTTCGACCTCAAAATCGGGATGTTCCAAGGTCGAATATACCAGTGGGTGCTGCTTTTCGGGGTGAGATCGAAGTGCCCTAAGAGTTTTCGAGGAACTCCAAGCCATAAATTATTGGTATGTCGGGTTCAACTTGATGGAATGAATGAAAGACAAGGGGTAAGTTGGTATTTTTTGTATTTTTAATTACATTATTTTTTTTAAAGTTAGTTAATGTATTTAACATAAGAAAGTTAATATATTTATTTGTTTGTGTTGCTCGGGAGCCAAATTTTCGGGAAGTGGTGCGTGCTCGAGTACCATTGATTTGCTTTGACATAGTGGAACATCATCTACCTGATCGAGTCTTGATGCAGTTTGGATATGAGCAGACTATTCCAAAAGAGGTAAGGACTACTGGACTTGTTGATGATGGCAATCTCCACAAGGTTAAACTTGTGGCGAGTAAGAACTGGTATGAGCTGCACAAGGATTACATCGCCATGTTGCAGAACAGATCAAACTTTGTAGTGGAGGGTGTTCAGTCGGGTAATGTTTTTGTGCCACGCGATGATTACATGGACTGGTACAAAAACATTACAGTCCTGCTTTTAAAAAACCCCCAAATAAGGGATCATACAAACCTTCCCCGGGGCTTTCAACCAAACGTAACTGCTGAACAAATTTTCATTTTTTATGAGTTATATACTAATATTTAATTATGTTTATCTTATGTTTACTATGTATTATAGGCTTCAGCGTCCAATTAGGTCTCAGGTGCCTTGCAATAGAAAGCAAATAGCATTATCGACCCAGATACCAAAAAAATTTCTAAATTGGGCATCTGAGCAATTGACGAGTGCTTTACAGGCTACTGGGAGAGCTATGAGTTGCTGACCGCGGTCATCCGACATATCAGGAAAACAGTTAAGTAGCTATCGAATTTAGCGAGCGAAATTGTCGGTCCTAGACATAGCAACAGAATACCAACCGATGTGCAACCAAAAACGATTTTATCGCTATTCAGTCTTTAAATAAATCGCCGCTATCATTAACACCTTTGACCAACTCAATCGAAAAAGGTTTCGGCCGCTAGCCAGTAGCTAAGTAGTCATCGATTAGTGACTGAATTCAATAATATAATATTTGAAATTACACTACAAAAAAACAGAGAAACAAGGACGGCCATGTTTCCGTCGGTATTCGGTCGCTAAACTGTTCTAGCGACCAATACCGACCGAACTATGTGGTCGTGTATTTTTCGTCGCTAAGCCAGTTAACGACCGAATACACGACCGCTTTAAGGGCGACCGATAATTGGGTCGCCATATAGCGATCGAACATAATATATTTGTTGACTTTTGACTTTGACTGATTAACGACCGATGGCCGACGAAAATAGTAGCGATGAATTATTCAGTCGCCATATAGTGACAGAATACCAACCGCGATGTACCGACCGATGACCGACGGCATAATGAGTGTCTATATTACGACGGAATACCGACCGTCCAGTCAAACATAGTTGACTTTGACCTTGACTACCTAACGACCGAATACCGACGGTAAAATAGTGACGATATATTCCGTCAGTAATTACCGACGGAATGGCGACCGATTAGTGTTTATTTGACTTTGACTTTTAACCAATAGCAACCGAAAAGCCGTCACTAATCCGTAGCAAAAATGTTTTTTAATTTAAAAAAATAAATCTGAAATAAATTAAATCCTTATTATAAAAAACAGCAATACAAAACAAAAACAATCAGAAAACCCCAAACAGCAATACGAACCAAAAACAATATAAAAAAGATCCCAAATAGCAAATATAATCAATACAGCCCAACAATAACATTACATAACCAATGATCTCACTAAAACCACAAGTTTACACTTCTTATTTACATTACAACACTCACAATCAAAGTGTACACAGTGAATTACAACACTCAAAATTAACACTTTAAATACATCAATTAATTTATGATAATAAAGTACTAAAAATAAAACAACAACAACAGTACATAACCAATGATCTCACTAAACAAATTGTGCAAGTACTCTAACCATAGCCACTCAAGCAATTCTAATTTATTTTTAATGCAAATATATTTTAAATCGTGTCAAATATATTTTAAAAATTATGACCTCTAATCTTTTAAGATAATACGGATTTTATGTACAACTTAAAGTAAAGTCGTTACCAAACTAACACGCTATATTAAAAAATCAATAACCCATACATTCACATATGAAAAGCAAAAATCAGAAGCAAAAAAATAGAAAATCAGAGCACACATAATTCTGAATCATAAAGAAATCAGCCACCAAATGCAAAGCTTCTCTACAAGAAGGCTTATTACTTATTAGTGATCTAAATATATTTACAATGAATAACAACTTCCAATATTGCTCAACAAGGAAGAGACGTTCTGATCATTCAATTAATCTAATAAAAGCAAATTTTCAGATGACCATTTTCTGTTCCAACAAGAAATAGCTGTGAGTATTCTACTGGATTTTTAGTAAACATTTTTAATTCCTTTTTAATAATATACTAATAAATATCTCATGCGAATGAATAAGAATTTATCTTAAACATCTATAACATATAACTTCCTGCACTACCCAATCCCCAATAGCAACAAAAACAAAACAAAAAAAACCGATTTTTTTTATAAAGAAGATAGTACCAAAATTGCAGAGGCATCACCACCAAATGCCGGCAAATAGGGTGGCGCTTTACAATGGGATTCTCCGAGACCGGGTTCTCCACCGAGTTTCATATTCTTATTAATTAATTAATTAACTTCCTAGTTTTTTTTGTAAAAATTATTTGTAGAAAAAAAAGGGTAAAAAAACAGAGTCTCAGAAATTATCTGTGTTAATTCGCAATTTTCAACATATATCCTAAAGTCTATAATAGAAATTTCTTAAGATGACATAAAAAAAATAAAAAATAAAAAAAACCAGAGGACAAGGAAAAGAAATAATTTTTTTTGGTTAAAACAGGGAAAAATAGAAGAACTGACTCTGGGGGAAGAAACAGATGGTGGCGTCGGAGATGGCGGCGTGGGAAGATGGAGGCGCGGGGTTATCTCGGAGCTGCTTCAGAAGTGGTGGTGAAGGGTCGGAGGAGAGGAAAGAGACCGATGGTGGGAAACGGTATGTAAGAAATGGGAAGTGGGGGGGGGGGGGGAAGGAAGGAGATGGTGGCGAAGGAGGCGTTCGTTGGTAAGGGAGAAAGAGAGAATGACGAGGGTTTCACAAAATTTGATTTATATATATTTTTTTTGAGAAATACACACTGAAACGACGTCGTTTTATTACTTCTTTACCTCTTCCGTCATACTTTCGGTCGTTATTCTGTCGTTAAGTTTTCCATCTGTATTCCGTCGGTATTATCCATCTGAATTCGGTCTTTATCATTTCCGTCGGTAATCGTTCGTTAGTTTCCATCGTCCATCGCTCGTTATCGTACACGAAACGACGTCGTTTTTCTGTCTCTCATTTATTAATATATAAATATACGAAGTTATACTTGCCGTCAGTCAACGGTCGTTATATTCCGTCGGTATTCGGTCGTTATAATTTCCGTCTGTAAACGGTCGTTACATTCAGTCGGTATTCCGTCGTTACATATGAACAAAGCGACGTCGTTTTAATTTGGTCTACGAGACCGATATAGCCGACGGAGTGGCGACGGATTAACGGCCGTTAGTTTTTCGGTTTCTATTCGGTCGTTATTCCGTCGTTAATGTTGTGACTACAATTTCGGTTGCTATTTAACTGTTTTCTTATAGTGTTATATAGGAGGATAATGCAACAAAACGACGTCGTTTTATTCCTAATTTGGATACCGAATAGCGACTGAATTGAAAACGATGTTGTTTTAACATCATATATAGACTGATCAAGTGGGCAAAGGGAAACAAAATGACGTCATTTTGGCATCATCTATAGACCAAATGAAAACGACGTTGTTTTGGTAATTTATTAATATTAATATTCAAGATAAAATAAGAGGATAAGGATGCCAAAACGACATCATTTTGAATTCGGTTTCTAAATTAGCGATCGAATACAAAACGACGTCATTTTGATACTTCATTAATATTAATATTCAAGATAAAACAAGTGGATAAGGATAGCAAAACGACATTATTTTAAAAAAATATGAGATTATTCATTTTACTCAGTAACATGTCAATTTCATATGTATATAACAAAAAATAAATAGCACTAGTAAAAAGTCAAATCTCAATATTCTGAAAATAGTACTACAACTCCATCTTAATTACAATAAGCTTTTCAGTTTGACTAAATATTAACATTTTTATATATTTTGTGACACTTCCTATAATATTTTAAATTACAATTTTTTTTATTCATAAACGGTAAACCTAACCTAAAATGGGTAAACCATAGAGATAAATTGATACATTTTAAGTGTGAAATAACTATAATTATAAATGTCACGTAGAGTTACACGAATATCGTGTGAAATAATAGATGGTTTGAAACTACATTCATACTTGACGAAAATAATTATCTAGTTAGTTATTTAATATCCTTTTATTTAAGGGCCTTTGTTTCAATCCTATTTTACTATTCACTTACACTTCAATCATAGTTGGCTAGTCCTACTAAGTAAAATTGACAATTATTTTTCCGGACGGGGATATTACGGGGATTCGGATAAAGAGATCATATTTTTTAATATATCGTTTAGTACATTAATAAAATTGTTTCACATGTATTGTTATTAATGATCTAAACTGAACTCATTGACTTGGACTAATCGCACTACTATAAATTTATAAAGTTTAATATTGTACAGTACAAGTCAATTTATTGAATTATCTGGAATACTTTTTCACTAGTTTTACAATTTGTAACTGAAACTTCAATTTAGTGTATTTACACATTATTATTATTATTTTTGGAATTTTTTTTTTATCTAGAACAAGCAAAAATTTAAAGTGGTTGTAAGGAAAGACGTGGTGCCCAAAGTTATACTTTTGTATTAGAGAATGTGATAATTGAAGCCCAAATAGGCGAACATCCAAGAGGGGAGAGAGTAGCACCTCATAAGAGGAGGAATAGATAACTCTAGAGAGAGAGACAATTTAAAGCATAATTCATGCGCGGGGAGAGTATCACCCATGACCTTGAGGTCATGGGCGCCGTCACCCCACTGGGCTAAAGGACCTTGTAATGAGAATGTGATAATTAGTTGTCCAAATTTATACTATTGTATTAGAGAATGTGATATTTAGATGTCCTTCTCATTTATTCTGGTGCCATTGGATCAATTCTGCCACTCTTTCCCTTCCCTTTTTCTGTTGTTCTCAATTCAATTCTCAATCATTACCCGGTGGAGGCTCAAATTGGCCTTCATAGAGGATAAACATAGGAGGGAGAAAGGGAATTGCATTAAAATGACATTTGTTTAGTAGAATGATCATGACATGGCATGTAAAAAAATGGGAGTAACATTTCGGCTGACGTAGCACTTTCCAGACGCGCATTGCCACGTCAGTCCAGACTCCCGTCCTCACCTCAGGACGGAAGTCCCCGCCTTTTTATTTTTTTTTATTTTATTTTATTTTTTTTTCTTTTGCAATTGTATTGAAGAAGAAGTTGTTTTGACTTTTCCATTTGTATTGTATTTTTTTTTTCCTCACTTTCCATGACATTTCATTTCGTATGGTTTTTTTTTTTCCACTTTTCAATGCCTTTTGTATGATCTTGATTGGGAAGTCTATGTATAATTTGTTGTGATAGTTTATTTGGTCAAAAGCATAATTTTAAATAATTAATTTATGATAAATAAATATGAACTTTTTTTCATGGCTTGGAAAATTGGAACTCTATACGTACATAATTTGTTGAGTGATAACGTGGTTGCTCATTTAATTAAAAATGTTCTTTATAGATGAGTTCGATTCATATTCTTATCAATTCATGACAACTTAAAAGAGTAAAGTATATATGTAAAATATAATTGTTACGACAAATCTAGAAATGTATATGTGAAATGTGTTTCAAAGTTATTATTCGTTAAGTTGTTAACTTAATTGTATCTAACCCTGAATTGTCGTTAAGTTGTTTCAAACTATACTAGGGGTACAATGAATTGTCCCTTTATAACAAACCCTATTAACCTTAAAAAACTTTTAAACCTCTATTAACCCTAACAAACAATATTAACACTAACAACCCCTACTAACCCTAACAAACCCTAACGTGTTATAACAAAACAAGAAATTAAACTGAATATCTTGTTTTGTTATAACACTTTTGCATTTGTTTGGGTTGATTAGGGGTTGTTAGGATTAATGAGATTTTAGGGGTATGAAAGGGTTTTAGGGTACAATAGTGTTTTATGGTTAATAGGGGTTGTTAGGATTTTTTATGCTAAAACTAATAAAACCACCTTATTTTCATCACTTTTCTTTACTAGGAGCATTGTACTTATAATTTTATTGTTTACTAGAAAGGAATCCATAAAAGTAAACCATATCATAATTATTCATTAGGGTTTTGTTTGAAATAATTTATTTTGAAACATGTAAAAGTTGATTATTTATAAAAAGAGATGTTTTTTAACAGAAAAAGTATTTTATATCATTAAAAATATGAAATGAAATATTTATTTATTTATTGGTTTGAAAGGAGTATATATTAGATGAAACATTTGCAGAGCAAAACTATTACATTGCCTCAATATTGTTCCAGGCGGCTCTGCAAATACTATTGCGGGGTGAATTAAGGTTTAGGGTTAGATACAATTAAGTTAACAACTTAACGAATAATAACTTTGAAACACATTTCACATATACATTTCTAAATTTATCGTAACAATTATATTTTACATATATACTTTACTCTTTTAAGTTGTCATGAATTGATAAGAATATGAATCGAACTCATCTATAAAGAACATTTGAGCAACCACGTTATCACTCAACAAATTATGTACATATAGAGTTCCAATTTTTCAAACCATAAAAAAGAAGTTCATATTTATTTATCATAAATTAATCATTTTAAATTATGCTTTTGACCAAATAAAATATCACAACAAATTATACATAGACTTCCCAATCAAGATCATACAAAAGGCATTGGAAAGTGAAAAAAAACCTTATGAAATGAAATGTCATTGGAAAGTGAGAAAAAAAAATACAATACAAATGGAAAAGTCAAAACAACTTCTTCTTCAATACAATTGCAAACAGGGCCGGTCCGAGGGGGCCCCAAAATTTTCAAGTATAACCTGTTTATATGTTAAGCCTAGCTCAAATATCCAAACTACCATGTAGCCATCCATGTCCATTACTCCAATAGTCCAATGTGCAGATTTAATATATTCCAATTTTCAAGTTTATTTCGTTTATTTTAAAAATTGTAACAAGTTGAAAATGTTAATGTTCATACGAAATGCTCCATTTTTAGTTTTCGCACAGGGCCCCCGAAATGTCAGGAGCAGCCCAGATTGCAAAAGCAAAAAAAAAAAAAAGCCGGGGACTTGAGGCCGTCTTGGACACAAATGTTGTTCCACTATTTTTTACAGCTATGTTTTGTCAATTCTGAAGAAACAGTGTTAGTCAAAAGCAATCCCCTAGGAGAAAAGCTTGTTATAAAAAATAAAAATAAATGAGTTTCATTAGAACATTCAAGGAAATAAGCATCCTTTGCGGGGGTTGATGCTTGTGCTGTCATTTATAATAACCAATTTGATGATGATGAGCCTGAAACCTGGCCTCTAACAAATCCAGCTCTTCAACAAGTTCTTGAATCTTTCAAAAACTTGACAGTGACTCAACAAAACAAAAAGATCCTTGATCAAGAAAGCCTCACCATGCAAATGATTTCAAAATCAAAACATCAGTCAAGGTAGATGAGCAACAAAATTTGCGAAAAAGAAATCTAAATGTATATCTCTCAAATCTTCGAAAGAAAAAAATTAAGAAAGCACACTGCTCACGCAACACCATTACGTGATCATTCATGGCATGTTCAGGAAAAAAATCAAAGTCAAAATCGCCGCCAATAACAAAATTATGAAAGTTGCAATTGTCAAATCCTTCGATTTGTGCATTTTTTCTACCATCATAATCGTAGCATGTGACCGACTACGATGGTGGAAAATGAACAAATAGAAGGCCTTGACAATTGCTATTATCAGGTTTTTGTCATTGGCGACGATTTGGATATTGATTTTTTATCCTGAACCCGCCATGAATGATCAACGAATGGTGTTATGTGAGCATTGCGCTTTCTTAAACTTTTCTTTCGATGATTTGGGAGATACAAATTTAGATGTTTTTTTTCGCAAATTTCGTTGCTCAACTTCTTTAACTGATCTTTTGATTTTGAAATCATTTGCTTGGTGAGGCTTTCTTGATCAAGGATCTTTTTGTTTTGTTGAGTCACTTTCAAGTTCTTGAATCAAGAACTTGTTGAAGAGCTGGATTTCTTAGAAGGCCAGGTTTCAGGCTCATCCTCCACAATGCCTGTTGGATCGGGTGGTGGAGGCCCTGGGAGCGTGGGTTACGCCCTTTTGTGTACAAGGTTTCAGGCTCATCATCATGATTGAGAATTGAGTTGAGAACAGAAGGAAAAGGGAAGGAAAAGAGTGGGAAAAAAAACTGATCCAATGGCAACAGAAGAAATGAAAGGGAAATAAAAAATTTAAGGAAAGGAGTGAAAATTGATCAAATAGCATAAGAAGTAAGGAAAGGAAAGGAGAATGAGCAAATAATTCCTATTGAGAATTTGGGTATATATAGGGAGAAAAGAGCTCTTGTTCATGGACTTCTGGCCACACTTGACAGTGGAAATTTTTTCAAATTAATTCAAGTATTGACTTCATGTGTATTTGTCAACCTACTATACTTATCACATTTTCCTTCCTTAGAATCACTTTAGATTAATGCTTGTTCTAGACCAAAAAAAAATTCAAACAAAAAATAATGTGTAAATACAATGGCGGATCCGGAACAAAAAACAGTGAAGGCACATGTCGATTTGTATGGGGGCACTTATACATTTATCATCTAAATGATGCCACCATGCTGGATCCGCCAATGATAAAATACAGTGGCGAATCCAGGAACAAAGAACAATGGGGGCACACAACGATTTGTATAGGGTCACTTATACATTTATAATCTAAATGGAGAAAAATATACCATATATACTAAAAAAAAATTAGCGGGGTCAAGCCACCATTCTGGATCAGCCAATGTGTAAATACACTAAATGGAGTGTATTTAATTCGGATTTTAAAAGATTTAATTGATTTTCAAAAGTTTATGGATTCTACTGACTGCATGTATTGTTTTAACTCTACGCGGATTTTATCGGATTCTATTAGATTGATTTATCATGATTTTTTTTATAGAGTCTACATATTATTTGAATAACAACCAAAAATAAAGAAAAGATTGATTCAGTGGTGTATTATACAGATCCAACGGTGTTGAATTTCCAAAGCAAATATATGTTTATCAATCTTTTTTATTTTGGAATCATATCATTTTTTAAAAAATTTAAAAAGTTTGATGATGAGTCTTTGATTTTTTTGGAGATCACGAAACTGCTTCCCTTTTTTTATTTATTTGTTCAAGATTTGTATAATATAATTACTGATATTTTTTTATTTGGCTTAATTAAGGTATTTTTGTTTGAATTCTTTTTTCACTATTATTTTCTATTTCAGGGAAATGAAATCAATGTTTGGAAAATAGAAATTTGTGGTTATATAGAGAAGAAATTGTTTGCTTTCTTTAATTTATGCTCGAAGATGACCAGAAATAATATAGATTGGATATTATGACAATATATATTGTTTTTGGGGAAATAAACATTTCGTATGAGTTTTTTTATATTGGCTGGGAAGCCAGCAACAATACAAAACTCACTGAAAAGTGAGATATGACAGTGGCTTAATAAATATAAAGTCTATTTGCTTAGAGATCTATTTTGAAAATCGAATATATGGTGTTCCTTGGCGATCCAAATTGCATAGTCCTCTTGCTTTTAAATGGAATGAATCAAATGATGTGTATGTAACAGTTGCTCGTGTATCACACGCCACATTTGCCAAAAGGTCCGCTACCTTATTAACATCCTATACACGAGTTATACTTGCCCTGCATCTGTGAGAGTGCCGCATGAAAGCAAGAATCTAGGCACCATGAAGAGACCCATTTAGCTGCGACCGAGCTAACCAGAAAGTTAAGAGTCCGATTGTACCGCAACATTAGAATAGCTGTGTGAATGTGCAATGGGTAGTCCTTTTTCGAGAGCCTCAACTTCTGCTCTTGAGTTGCTCAAATGTGATGTGGCTGCGATAAATATCCCGTCTCCATAACGTAATATACATCCAAGCCCCGAGACACCTGGATTACCTCTGGCGCTCCATCAAAGTTTAAGACCACTGTTGATGAATCAAGTGCGTCCGACCTCCAACGTACTACCATATTAAATGGGGAAAACAGCATCTTGGCATCACAGAGAGCACGGACATAGGTTTCTAATTTGTGACACATGAACGATAAGGTTGTAGTACGTCCCTCGAATAAGAAGTGACATCTCGCTTTCCATAACATCCAACATACACTATTAGAGACCATAATTCCCACTTCCTTACTTCCTTCAGTGTACCCCAGCCCCAAAGTTTTGAGCATGTTGTGTGCATTTTGATGATTATTCCGCTGTAAAGAGTGGCCTACCCTCGTTGCCGCATACACCCCCTTCGCCAATCGACACTCCAATAAAAATATGATTATACGAGTTTGGGCCTGCCTTACATGATCACCAAGTTACCATACAGAACCCTTGTCTCCAAAGTGAATCCTCAAGAGCCAAAAACGTATTCAGAATTCACCAAAGAAAAATGGACAAGGACAGAGCCCAGAGGCAATACCTTCAACAATGCACACTTCCTTGAGAATGCGCCTACCGATCCCGATCGCATTGAGGAGATCACCGACTTCATCGAGAACTCTCAGCCAGACTCTAACATCCATACGAATCTGTCCACCCCCTGATGGGGCCTTACATATGGGAGCTTCTCCATCAGTGGCCGGAGGACATATTTTACTAAGTCCTATTGTTCCAACCATTTGTGATAAAATCAGTGAAGAAATCAGCTCAACAGCATGAAATTCAAGCTGGAATCAAAGTGAAGGGAAGAAGTGTTGAGAATCCCACATCGACTAGCTAGTGAGCAAATTTGTTCTTTATAAGGATTGGGCAATCCTCCCCTCTTGAGGTACCTTTTGAGGGATTGAGTTAGGCTCAAGTCCATTTTCTACATGGTATCAGAGCCACTTAGTTCGATGTTGGGTCCCATTATATTCACTGATCAGGATGTCCAGCTAAAGAAATTTGTTTCTTTATAAGGATTGGGCAATCCTCCCCTCTTGAGGTACCTTTTGAGAGATTGAGTTAGGCTCAAGTCCATTTTCTACAAGAAGAAAAGAGAAGAGTTCTTGCTGCTATGATCAACATAGAAGAAAGATGGGCTTCGAGGAAGGGAAGAAATGGACTGAAGATATTGGTTAGTTGGACCAAATCAGAAGAAGTACTTGGGCCTATTATTTGTATTTGTGTTTAGCAGTCTAAGTCCATTGTAACTAATAGTCTAGTCCATTGTAAATATTAGACTTTAGATATTTAATTTAGTGAAAGGGCATATTAGTAAACTCTGCATGGCAGTTATTTTGAATTACCAATTAGTATAAATAATGTATTTTCTTATTCAGTTTCAGTTAATGAAAAAGTTAAAATTCTCTCAAATACTTTCCCTTTCCCGCTCATATTTCTGCTTGCACTTTTGTTATTTAATCTTCAATTTCCTTTGTGTTCTTCATCTTATATGAGTTTAATGGATGCTAGATGGAATTTATCATGGTATCAGAGCAGTAGTTTGAAGACTACTGACAATTGAAGCTTTCGATTTGCGATTTTGGTTTGTGCGAATTAAACTGTGAGTTTTGTTAATCGTTTTTGGCATTTCTTTGGAAGATATACGTCTGTTGCTATTCCTTTGGTGATTTCGCTACTGATTACTGGTGATTTGATTAATTGTGGTTGAAAGAGTTGAATTGTAGCTTTGTAAACAGTTTCTGTTAGCTATTTTGATATATTTTTTATTTTCTTATGTAATCTCTGGTTGTTTTGATTAATTCACCATAACAATTGGATTCTTTGTATCTTAGATAAGTCTTTGCTTGTTTCAATTAGTTTTCTAGGGCATAATCACTAGTTGCTATGATTGATGCCATTGTTCTTGTTTCTGATTACTAGCATTGTTTTGATTTAGGCTGTTTTAGGGTATAATCACTTGTTGCTGTGATTATAGTAAAATAGATCATTGTATTAGGATTGTTTCTCTATAAGTCATCATTCTTAGACTCAGGGAGATTACAGGCAACAACATAATGACAGAAGCACCTGGTCTTGGAACAGTCATTGAGATTCCTCTGACTCATCATTTCTATGTACATCCTAATGAAAGTCCTAGTCTAAAACTCAGTATTAAGATTCTTACTGGAGGAGAGAATTACTTTATCTGGCAGAGAGTAGCAAAGAGAACACTGATCACTAAGAATAAGTTAGGATTTGTAGAGAAAACTCCTAGTTTTGTGGTACCTAAACCTGAAGAGCCTTTGTATCAAGCTTGGCAACAAGCTGATCAAATGGTTTTTTCATGGATACTTAACAATGTGAGTGATAGTATAGGTCCTAGTATACAACTCCTAAATACTGCTTATGATGCCTGGAAGCAAGGTTTTGAAACCCGGACCGGACATCGACCCGGAAAAGTTACTGGGTCACGGGTCACTGGTCGGACCGGTGGTCGGACCGTCATCAACCCGTTCATCAACCCGGCGACGTCATAAATATTAAAAAATATATAATATATACTTATTAATAAAAAAATAAAGTTAATGTAAGTATATATATTAAAATTTAAGGACTAATGTAATAATTTATCTTTTTTTTATACACTTCTAGACAAAGTAAATAGTTTAGGATTTGTTTGAAATATAATTATTTTATAGAATTTTATGTGCAAATATTTTAATTGCACTTTAGTCCTGAATATATATATATATATATATATATATATATATATATATATATATATATATATATATAGTATCATAAGAGACTCTTAACCCTAAAATTCCTTCTCTTCCCCCGCCGCAAGTGGCCTCCCTCTTCTTCCTGACGATTTCCGGCGATCCCTCCACCATCACCGCCGCTCTCTCTTCTTCTCCGTTCTCTCTTCCTCTCCTCTCCTCTCCTCTCCTTTCCTTCTCTTTTCCGACGCTCATTTCATTCTCCTCTGAAAAGGGCTTCTTCAATCAAGCCACAAAATCCGATCCCTCTTCTCCTTATCCGCAGCACCTCCCTCTCTCCGCCACCGCCCTCTTTTTTTTTTCTCTTATTCTCTCCTTCAACTCACTTTCGTTATGGGCACTGCAGTATAGTTGGATCGGGCATATTTTATATGCTCTCACCGCCACCGCCACCTCCCTATCTCTCTGCCGTGAACGCCCCGCCACCGCCCCTCTCTTTTTTTCTTCTTTTTCCCTTTTTTTTATACAGAATTTTTTTTAAAAAAAAAATGTATTTTATGACCCGACCGGTTTTTCCAAAATCGTTTCGGTTTACGGTTCGGACAGTCCGACAGGCCGGGTCCACCGGGTCAGTGAAATTAGAACGATTTTTGATGAAAACGGGTTTTGGCACCTACGGTCGACGATCGGACCGGTCCGGTCCGGGTTTCAAAACATTGCCTGGAAGGACCTTGAGGAAAGATATCAACATGGAGACTTGTATAGATATTCAAGTCTCCTAAAAGAGATATACAGCCTCAAGCAAGGGAATCTTCCTGTTACTCAATACTTCACACAGTTGAAGACCTTGTGGGATGAGTTCATGGACTTTGTTGGAGGTCTAAGTACACTGCAGCAGTATTATGACAAGGACTTTGTTGTCAAGTTCATAAAGGGCCTCAATGACAATTTTGCCACAGTGAGATCTCATGCCTTGATGAAAAAACCAACTCCAGGCATCAATGAGATTTTCAATGATGCCTGTCAACATGAGGAAGAAAAGGCCTATGCAGCACAACAGTCTATATCACAGGTCTTGTGTAGCCAAAGTGGTTCTAACAATTTTGGTAGTGGAAGCCTCAGTCTCAACAATGCAATCTGCAACTAATTTTAGTCAAATAAATGCAATTAGTGGAGGTTTTGGAAGAGAAAATTTCAGCAGGAAGAAATTCTTATGTAGTTTATGTGGGAAACAAGGCCATACAATTGATAGATGTTGTAAAAAATATGGCTACCCTCAAAATAACTCATATAGGCCATAATCTGGGAACATGCAAGGACTTGATAACAAGATGATGGGAAATAGACCACCAGGCCTTACACATTCAAGTATAAGACCTATCAATGTTTGTAGGTACCATTTTACCTTATGTAACAGGTGCTGATTATACAAGCTATTCCCATCCTAATTTTGAACAGCTCTGGTCAAACTAACTAGTTTAATGCTATACATTAGAAGACTTATAGTGTCCAGCCTGCCTATAAGGACTACACAACTCCTGCACATACTGCTTATGTGACTCCTGTTAGTAAGCCTTTTACAAGTTTCACTCCTGAACAGTAGGAGCACTTGGTTCAAATCATTTAGAAGCTGCAAGCTAAAACAGGAACTGTACCTACCAATCCTGCTGATACACAGATAGCAACTGTGAGTACCACAGTGGCAAATGCAGCTATTTCTATTGTACCTGAACATCAAGCTCTTCAAGAGCATTTCAATGCCAATGTTGGCTCAGCATGTATATCATCTTTATACACTGAAAATACATGGATAGTAGATTTTGGTGCTTCAGATCACATTACTATGTCTGAACAGCATTTTATATCCACCATGCCTGTGTCACATGTGTATGTGCATTTGCCCAACAAATGTGTTATTCCTGTTTTAAAGAAGGGCACAATACAATTGACTCCTTCAATTGTTTTGCAAGATGTTCTATATGTTCCACATTTCAAATTCAATATCTTATTTGTTTCCAAAATTTCTTCACAAATTTCTTGCTCAGTGACATTTGTTTCTGATCATTGTAACATTCAGGACTTGATATCCAAGAAATCAATTGGGACAGCTAGAGAATGGAATGTGCTATACTTGTTTCAGTTGGCTCATGACACTCTTACTTGTCTTTATTCTGTTTCTAGTTTAGTGTTGCCTATTACTTCTAATGAAATAAAAGCCTTACTTTGGCATTATAGACTAGGGCACTTGTCTTTGTCAAGATTGTAATGTATTAAGGCTCTTTATGCTTGATATTCCTTATAACAAAACTCTTAGTTCTGATCATTGTAGCATATGCCCTGTTGATAAACAACATAAGCTACATTTTTCCTTAAGTCAATCTAAAACTACACATTGTTTTGTCCTAATTCATGTGGACATTTAGGGTCCTTTTGGTGAACCCACTGTCTATGGTCATAAGTTTTTTCTAACCATTGTTGATGACTACACAAGATATACTTGGGTATATCTTTTACAAGCTAAATCATAAGTTATAACTACTTTGCAGAACGTCTGCACTTTTGTTCACACACAATTTCATTCTTCTGTTCAGATAATTATATCAGACAATGGTAGTGAGTTCAATATGCCATCTTTTTATTTAGAAAATGGGATTATACATCAAAACAGTTGTGTGTATACTCCTGAGCAAAATGGCCTTGTTGAGAGAAAGCATCAACATATATTGAATGTATCTAGGGCTCTTAGGTTACAATCTAAACTCCATATTGCTTACTAGGGACATTGTATTAACCATGTTGTGCAACTTATCAATCTCACTCCCACACCTGTGTTACATAACCTTACTCCTTATGAAAAACTTTACAACAAAGAACTTGCCGACAGTCATTTGAAGGTCTTTGGTTGCCTTGCTTATGCTTGTACTTTAGATAATGGAAGGAATAAATTTGATCCTAGAGGAAAACAGTGCATTTACTTAGGGGGCATTCAACTACATCCAAAGGCTACATTCTACTTGATAGTGATTCCTTAGAGCTTTTTGTTTCAAGAAATGTTATCTTCATATAGCACATTTTCCCTTTTACTATGTCTTCACATACTAATTCTTCTTCTTCTTCTCATACTGATGCTTCATTCTATCATCAAGATTTCTCAGATACAACCCCACTTCTTTATCCTCCTCATGTTCCTTCAGTATTTCCTACTTCAGTTAGTGTGCCTTCCTCATCATCTACTGCTTCCACATCCTCAAATTTACCTTCTCCTGTGTTGAGAAGATCAAGTAGAACTGTGCATCCACCTTCTCATTTATAGGATTTTGTGTGTCATACTATTCCTCATACAACACCTCATCATTTGTCCAATGTGCTTACTTATGAACTTCTTTCCCCCACACATCAATCCTTTGTTTACTCATTGAACATTAAACATGAGCCTGCCACATACTCAGAGGCTGCTAAGTCTCAAGTTTGGAGGGAGGCAATGAATGCAGAAATAAAGGCATTAGAAGATAATCAAACCTGGACTTTAGTCTCTTTGCCTGAAGGAAATAATACTATTGGCAATAAATCCTCTCTTGGCTGAAACACTAGTTGAAGTTTGCTTGAGCCGCAATAAACAAAATACCTTGAAATCAGATTTCCAAATTTTCTGCCTCCTTTTATCTCTAGATTTCGAAACTCAGAAAAATGAAGAGCTAGCACTCGCTGTTCGGTTCGTCGCGCGGATACCGGTAGGGAGTAATTTCGCAAGGGAGAACTTTGGTGGTTGCAGCTAAGCACCCGAAAAAGCAGAATCTTTAGCCGAAAATGTAAGTCCTTTTTCGTATTTTTCGATTCCTCTAGTATGAGCGGATCCTTCAAGGGAGGATTCATGGGTGTTTAGAACGAGTTTCTCCCAATGAATCCCTTTCAATATGTTCACCAACTCCACCTTTATCCCTCTATATATACATACAAACTCTCCTTCTAAACTCATATCAATTTCCATCTTTCTCTCCAAATTTCCTTCCAACCCTCAAAACTTAGCATTTCGAAATGAATAGAAAAATGGATCCAGCACTGGAAGAGTATTTCAGACACCATTTTAAAATTGTTGTTGACAACCAAACCAATAGAAAAATGGTAATATCTTATATTTTTAATGTGTATTTTTTTCGTTAAATGTGTTGAGTTATCTTACACATATTCTATTATGTAGCGTATACCATCAATGTACACAAATTTGTTGGAGCGAACTGGTCTCGGGGTACCAAGTTGTTTCTATCTGAAGGACGTCATTGGTAATCAATTGTGTGTTTATGTAACCAAAATAGATGACAAGTACTACCTAGAAGGAATGAAAGGCTTGTTGCCGTGAAGAGCACAGAAGAAAAGAAAGGCTTTGAGCAGGGTCGGCCCGAGCCTTATCTAGGGTGGTGCAATCGCACAGGGTCCCCTCTCAAGGAGGGCCCCAAAATTTTCAAGTATAACCTGTTTATATGTTAAGCCCAACCCAAATATCTAAGAGAGAATCTAAAAAATATAGATATTGATACTATTATTGACGATTTTGCCTCCAACAATGCTCGAAGAAAGCATATTTTGTAGTTTTATAATGTCATATTTCGTTTATTTTAAAAATTGTAACAAGTTGAAAATGTTAATGTTCATACGAAAGGCCCCATTTTTAGTTTTTCGCACAGGGCTCCCGAAATGTCAGAACCGGTCCTTGGCTTTGAGACCTATGTTTTCAAGCAATTTTGAGAGGATTTTTGAGTGAGCAATCCTTATATGTAAATTGATCATGCCGAAACAAGTTACGAGGGCGTGGAAGAATATTCATATTTCGAATTCGGAGTTGGTAGATATAGCACCAGGAACGGGGGTTGATTTTCTGAATTTCGTTTTCTGTACAGTTCCGGTAGAATCGTCGTACAGGTAACATACGAACTCCAATCGGGGTAATTATTTTTTTATTTAGAAACTAGACTGATAGGGCTACAATCTGACCGGAGGGATCGATATTTTAACCGTTCGATTTTTTCGTAATGTATGTCAAAAGTAGAGGGAATAACCAGAATTATGATCAACTTCGACACAATAATTGAAGGGGTTTCGAGATTAAGTTTTCATCGCGGGATATACTGAATCGAAGATATTCGAAGGGGCTTCGAGGAAACGCAGACGGATTTCCAACCGAGTACCCGGATCGCGAGTTATTTCCCCGGAAGCGTCTCGCGTCAAGGCTGATTTTGGGATTCTTTTCCATCTTTTTATCACCGTAACGGTATGGACCTCACTTTCAATTATTATTTCTGTTTTGAATTCTGATTACTGTTAATTTCTATTCTGTCATGATTTACTGTATTTGGGGATATTCAATGGCATAAACTGCTCGGTAATTAATTTCTTGGATTATCTAATTTCTTATTGTTTAATTTGAATTACGAAATTATTGGTTGATTTGAGCATGCCTGTTTGATTTGAATTTTTTTAATTAATTACTAAAATCTTACAAAATGTCTATACACTATGTATATGTACTGTTCTGCGGACTATGGAGTCCTTTATGTAAATGCCTTATTTGAGTCTTAATTGAGCCGTCTTAATTAGTGTCATTGTTTCAGTCCTATTTGGTTTGGTTGACCGGGTTGTCTCCCCCTATTGAGCTCTTGTCTAGGATCACTAGTTAGCAGGTTTCGTCCGACTTCTGCTCTGCTCTGTTCTGATATATGACCCCGAGAGGTCTTCTTCTCTGTTCTGTATTGGATCTTCATCTAGTAGGACCAATCATTAGATACGGTAGTGGTTTTGTGGAGTCCCTAATGGGGATGATGAGACAATGTAATGGATTGAACCTTAAAATCTGTGTCCCGTCGTTTGGGGGGCAACCCGAACCCACGAGTTTTACTGAACCGTCCTAGTTTGGTTTATAACTAGGACCTCTACCGTTATTGCTGAGTAGTAGTGAATAGATAACTGAGCTCATGTGGTGGGATTGTTGTGTCATAGCCTTAGCGATGTTCTAAGTATCAAAGACGAGTATGTGATTGGGTGTATCGGACGGGTAACGCGTGGTGCTTTTCATACACTCGGTTGTAGAATCGTTTAGGTGCGAAGAATGTTGTTAATTGCTTAATTGTTGCATTATATGTGTTCGTTCTTGTTTTGGTCTTTAATTGCTGTTTGTTGGAGTCTATTTGGTCACATATGGGTTTGGGTAATGTTTTGGTGCACTTTTGCACAAGTTTAAAACTCATTTTTCTAAAAAACGCAGATGTGCAGTCAACTGTCCTGTTCTGAACTCTCTATTCTGTTATGTTATGATCTATTTTGTACTGTCCTGCACTTGTCTTGCATTGAGTTCTGAGTCTTGCGAGACTTGAATAGGGGATATTTTGGGAAACTGACATTTGCATTAGCTGTATCTGATTATGTTGTATATGTTCTATTATATAGTACCATTGTTATTAATGTTTTGGGTCCCTACTGAGCACCGGAGCTCAGTCCATCCGCTTACTGTGCAGGTGATGATGAGCAATATGATGATGATGTTGATGCTTGGGAAGGGGGCTACGAAGAGTGATCCTAACTGGATTAGTTCACACGTGTTATTTCATTTCATAGTTATTTATTTTGGAACTTGTAGGTTCTAACAGATTCAATAACTTAGAAACATTTCATTTTTAGAATAATGCTTCTGATAGTGTTTTTATTACTATTTATGATTTTTATAACTGAACTGCCTTAATTAGTAATCTCTGAATGTGGCTTAGTTGTTTCATTAACCAATGGGGCACTGCCACATTGTCACTCCGGAGACGGGGTGTGACAGATACAGTTCATTTTATCCCTTCTCCAATGAACCTACTAGATATTTATTTTAAGGGAGGGTTATTGATAAGGCCCGGGATCGGTTACCTGAAGGGAGAATTATCGTATGCCTTCTGGTGGGACTTTTTCCCAAAGAGTTTTCGAATAGACATTGACAAAAACTACTCGGGATTTTCAAAACCGATACATTTGTTAATATTAAAATTTTGAGAAAAGATTCATTCCTCTTAAAGTTTTTTATTGTAATTTGTTTTTATATGTACAGTGGATAGGTCGTAACTAAATGCAATGACGCGTTAGAATGCAGTTTGGAATACCTGAAGTACTACACATGCGAAATAATCAGGGGAACAAATTAACACTCCGCATGACGAAATACGAAGACGGAGATTACTATTTTTTGGGGTGGTCTAATTTTGTTGTGTTTTCGAGATTGCACCCGATGACCATGTACAAATTCATACATTCCCTTACGATATCCTTGATTATAGGCCCGGACTGGCTAATTTTGAGAATTTTGGAGAATAAATTTAATAATTCATTGTAATGTTTGTAATGTTTTTTTATTGAATGAAAAAAAATTAAAATAATTTGGTAAGATTGCAAACAAACTAAGAAAAGTGATAATTGATAAATTATAAAATATTACATTGTAAAAAATTAAAATACAATTAATTTTGAGTAACTTTGTTCGGGCAAGTCTTCCGGTTGTGACCAATTTGTTTACAACTTCCGCATTTCTTCGGTCTAGGATGTTCCCTGGTTCTCTCTGTCCATAGGCATTGGAAATCTCCGAGTTTGAAGTCGACCCACCTTTGTACCTTTCATATTTGGAGGATAATGGATCAAATCGAAAGGAGCTGGCCTCCAAAATATGGGTTCAAGTACAAGAAATAAAATTGATTTGTAGGTATTCCTGTAGTACTCTAGAGAATACACATGGTGGACATACTCTGAAGTATCTTTCCTGACTGATTTGGATACTGCAATTACATGTGTGCAAGAAGTTGTAAATGTCGACCATTTATCACAATTACATTCACGGGCAGATATATTGACTGTATATTTTTTCACCTTCACCAGGTCCTCTATGTCGGGACAAGACCCTATAGATTCCCAAGCTTTATGATATCTTTCTATAGTCAGTCTTGTTGCTTTCTCTTCATAAGTGAAGTACTGATCCCATATTCTCTTTGGGAATGACATTTTGTAATTTTTAGCGTCTTTCCCGTGGAAATCGAAATAATGAACAAGTTTGCAAAAAATCATCTCCACCGGAGCTTTCAAAGGCAGCACCCTAGACTTTTTCAAAACACTGTTAAGCTCTTCAGACATGTTAGTCGTCATGCATCCGAAGCTCTTTCCCCCATCGTAGGCCAAAGTCCACAACTTTTTAGGGTGTTGCATCAACTAGTCAAATGTATTTTGATCTTTGTGTTTTATAATGTCAAGATAAATATCACACTTAACTTTCTTCTTTTGTGTAGCAGCAAGCCACAAATGATCTTCCAGCTCTTTATTCTTGGCATGAGTGTGGAAATTTGACCTATAATGCCTAAGGCAAAATCGATGAACTACCTTTAGTGGTTGCCATCCGTCCATGTTAGCTATCACATTAAGAATTCTGAGATGACGGTCACTAATCAGGCAAACTTGTATGTCTTTAATAACATGATCCCTTAAGTTTCTAAGGAACCAAGACCATGTAGAAGTTGCATCTGATTCAACCAAAGCAAAATCAAGAGGTAAAATTTGATTGTTAGCATCTAAAGTGCTTGCAACCGTAAGTACCCCTTTATAGTTCCTCTTAAGATGTGTACCATCTATTGAAATTATAGGCCGGCACCACTTGAAATCGTCGACTAACGGTTTAAATGTCCAAAACATGGACTTGAACACATTAGGGCCACCAGCAGTGAGTTGTGGATGGTGAAGAAATTTGAGAACTGTACCCGGGTTAGAATCTTTTAGTGCCCGCATATATTGTGGTAGTACTTGGAAAGTTGATTTCCATGTACCAAACATTATTTCAATAGCATGTCGGCGGGCATACCAAGCTTTTCGATATGTACAAGTCAATGACATTTTATTTTCACATGAAACTCTAATAAGTTTAACAGATATTTCTGGATCAGCTGAACAAGGTATATAATTTTTACCCCATTGTAGCTGGATGACATGTTGCGCTTTTTGTTAGTATCCATTAAGCAGTAGTGGCTTTTTTCGAGTTTGCTAATCTTCCACATTCCATCTACTCTGCTATGGAAATATACCAACCGCATGAGCATAATTATGTAGAGTTTCTACACACTCCATTGAACCATTGTTTGTTGTTCATATATCTTTTCTACTCCCTAATTGCAATATGGTCATGCCATATGTTAACTGCTAAAATTGTCTCCCTCTTATACTTAAATTGCATCCCCTTATAGAGGACCGGGCAATCGGAGTTCCATATTTTAATTGGGTTTTTCCTGTAAGTCATGTCAACAACAGGTTGCATAGAACCCATATCATTCCAACAAGTAAAATTAGTATAGTTACCATATGATGACAAATTCCAAGTCGGAATAACGGAGGTATTCGGTGTTGGTTCAGGCTCCTGGACTGTCTCGTCATTAGTTGGTTCATGAATTTCTTGGGGGATTTGAGGGATGACATTTTCCTCTGCGGTCTCTTGATCATCTTGGACACTGTCATCCTCGTGGTATTCAACACTGGCATCTCCCCCATCGTCTTCCGTTTTAGGAACACCGTCAATGTCTGATGTCGAACCCAACGAATCCATTACTGCATCATCATTGTCTATTGAAGGTGGATCTGAAAATGCCAACTGTGTCACATTACTTAAATGTGACACAATCGGTACATTTGTGGACGGTGCTTATAATGGGATTAGACTCAGGAAAATAAACTTGCGGAACAAATTATGATTGTTCGGAAAAATTTGTTGTCGGAATGGCATAATTTTCTACCTATCTCTAGACAGGTTCAAACAATGCACCAACATGAATACCTTGTAGTTTGAAATCCGTTTGGATTCCCCACAAATTATCAAGATCTTCATCTTCGTTAAGATTTACGACATCATACACTACCATGCCGTAGGTCGGCATAAAAAATGGACGAATCATTATTAAACGGACATTGACACTGGAAAGATCGACTCACTTTGCGCCGACATATACAGTGGCAAAGATGTCGAAATAAATTTTTTTTTCTATCAGTTCCAAACTTCTTTCACTGGATTCTGCAAAACGCGAAAAAACTTCCGGCTTCGTACACTAAATTGTGATCGAAATGTAAAAACAATTTCATCGGACATTCAAGTGCCATTTTTCTGGAGAAAACTAGTTGAGGGAATATATGATTTTTGTAAGAAAATAGTTGGAAGATTTTGATATGAAAAAATGTAGGGAAGTAAGATGATTTTATAGATTTTTCTATGGTTAAGGGGATAAGGTTTTTATGAGAAAAATCTGGAAAAATTGATTTTTTTATGTGACAAAACACTATAAATGTACCTTACTCTGGAAAACCAACTGCATTTGAGAACGGATTTCACAAATCCGTTCTCAAATGGCAGGGTGTTTTTCAGCACAAAGAACATTTTCACCACATTTTTCATTCTAGTGTGTTCCCAAATGTTTTTAATATTATGCATTTTTGTAATTTTTTAGTTCATAAACGTAGGATTTTCACACAAAAAATAACACTTTTATTTAATTTAATAGCCAGATTTTTATTTTTTTTTATTTTTTTATTTTTTTTACATAAATTAATGGGAAAATAAAAACAAGAAACAAAAAACAACAACTACTTCATGGATCATTCAAAGCGTCCTTCCAAGCTTCATAGCTTTCTTTTTCTTCGGACACTGAATTTGAGTTCTTCTTCGAACCATTATGTTTACGAAATTTAGGTACAATCCGTTCCCACAGGGAACTGTCGTTGTACGATCCTTCCGACATCGGGTACTCGGGGGGACCTTGAACAGTTAGCTATTCCGTTGTTTTTGAAACACTCACCGGCTTCGTCCACCGAACTTGCAGCGTCTCTTTCAGCTGCATCTTGAGTAGTGTACCATGCTAGCCAGTGCTGGGGATCTCGGATTCCTTCAGTCCCGAACATAATGCATAGAATGCAAAACCAGGGCTCACCTTTCCTCCTGTACTGCCTAGCCCTTGGGTTAGCCTAATGCAGAGAAAAACTAATTATAAATGTAATTTAAATAAAATTGATGTTATAATATATTTACATAATTACATGTAAGTTACCTTCACATATTCCACTCACTTGTTTTTCGCCCCCTCGAAATCTACCGTTTTTGTCCTGTTGTCTTATTTGAACCATGGTTTCATCACAAGTGTCTCAAAATTTCAAAACCTTTTGCGAAGTTTTGTTAAGTATGCATCGATCATTTCCGTTGTAAAATAGCCGTCGGTGACGTAGTTCATGGCGTCCACAATTTCTTTGTACAAATTCGGAAAAAAAAATTCATCATACTTACCATTTAAATTAAATTGAAAAAAAATATCTAATAACACCATTTCGTATTCTAAATGTCATACCTTAGAAAAATCAACAACCCTAAATTTTTGAACCATTTCTTTTGGAATTTTTTTTTGAAAGTTAGCCATTTTTGTTGAAATTTGGGGAGGTTAAAAAAAGATATTTGCTTGGGAGATTTGAATGCCTTCAGATGGGAGAATAAAATTTCAAAGATTTAAATTTGATAGCGTGTGGTGATGTTATTTATAGATATAAATGGTGTGTGAAAATATTCAAAACGCTGAAAATTTGATTTTTTTTTAAAAATTAATTTCGAAATTATTCCGGATTTGACAACTCTATGAAAATTGGTCAGAAATGAGAACGGATATGCTCATTCAAGTCTTCAATTATTGAAAAGGTCGTAAGAAAAAACTAGACATTGCAAAAATATCTCATTTAAGAACACATTTTCCAAATTCGCTCTCAAATCACGGGAGTTTGGGGTTTGTATGCCTTTTGGGATTTCTGGAAAGCATTAGCATAAATACGAGAACGGATTTGGTTAAGAACGGACCAAAAATATTTGTTCCCAAAAAAAGTCTGATTGACCCATTACTAGTCTAAGGCCAAGACCTCGAAAATCTTTCCTCTCTCTCTTTCGATCCGTTAAAGGAAGAAGAAGAACAAGGGTACCACTAGATAGATTCATATCAAATTGTTATTATAAAAAAATGGCATCCTTTGCAGAGGCACCTCCGGGAAATCCAAAAGCCGGAGAAAAAATCTTTAAGACAAAGTGTGCTCAGTGCCACACTGTTGATAAAGGAGCTGGCCATAAACAAGGTACCCCTATTATTCATTCCTCGTTTTTTATTTAAATTTATCATCTTTTTCTTCTTTTTTTTTTATAATCCCTTTTGTTTTCATTAAATTTATGATCTTTTTATTATATTAGATAATCCCTTTTTTTTAGTTGTGAAATTTCCGTCTGAATGAACGTTCTTTGAGTTTTTTTTTTATAAATTTTTAAGTGCCATTTTTGTTGCTTTATCTCTGTTTAATTTTGTATTTAGATCTTTTTGGGTTCCTTTTAAGCTATTGTACTAAGCTGTTTTTCTTTGATTGTTATTATTTTACAAGTATATTCTGATTGAAAGAGGAAACATAAAGTAGAAGCATGGAAAGGGTTATATTATATCCTTTTTCGAGCAATACAAATTTAATTGAGCTGATTTTGTAAAATTTTGCATCATAACAAGTGAAATCTGATTAGAAGATGAAAACATAAAGTAGAAACACAAAGCGGCGAACAAAAGGGAAGCAGGGAGTTACCAAATTTAACTACGTGCATCACAAATTTTATCTAGCTGATTCCAGATATATTACTCAAAAGAACTGTCACAATACACCTAATCGAATAGAATTAAGAATATTCTGTCCGTATTATTACGAATATAAGATTCATGGGGAGATAAAAAATAGAGCGACCCCAGTACCTCTATGTTACCTTATGGACAGCTATCCCTAGAGCACATGTTTAGGTTCGGCCTCAATGGGAAAATAAAATGGAGCGCCTAACAATGCATCTTCATAGACCAAGAACTACGAGATCACCCCTTTCATTATGGGGTGACAAATTTTTTATTACAAAGTTTATGACGTCTTTGGATACGCAAATTTTCAATATTGAGAGGGTTAGTTTTCTGTTTCTTTACTTTTGCTGATCAGGATGATTTGTTTTCTTGGTGAATGCAATTGTGATGGGTATGTATTTTCTGATTTAAAGGTTAAAAGTGATAATTGTGGTTGTCATATGACTAAACATTAGTATCTAAAGGAAGTTAGTTCGTCAAATGAATGTTCACTTGGCAGTAGATTTCCATAATCTCTTAGATATCCAATCTGTTTAGTTGATTGCTGTAGTGGTGTAGGCTGATAGATGCATCCTCATTTGGGCCAAAGAGTTCGAGCTTAGTTGTAGCTAGCAAGAAGGAAAGATGGCATCTCGTTGTGAAAGCAATACTCCCCTCCGTTTTCTAATAGAGGTCTCTTTAGCATCTTCAACTCTTCTCCAAACATATGCCCTTTTCCAACTTCTAAGGTTGTTTTTTCATGACTTTTGCCCTTAGAGAGAAATAGAAGGAGTTGGTGTTTGAAAATAAACTAAATTATTTAAGGGTACAAGAGTAAAAATATCTCGTGTTCCCCTTCCTTAATCTATGCTAAACTATCTAGAAGGACTTCTATTAAAAAAAATGGAAGGAGTACTGATCTAAATGATATGAAAACTTGTGATGCATATCTTCTCTCTTATACCATTGGTGTAAACCATAATGAAAGATATGCTGCTGGACAGTGTTATACTTACTTTTGGACTCATTCTTGGAAAACATATTGCCTAAGGTTGCAAACTTGTCTTGAAATTAAGCTACTTTGCATTTACAATGATGAGCATGGTACAAGAAGTCGAGAACCACTCGCTCCAAACTAGTTTATGTTTTAAATCTGCTAATAAGATAACAAAATTCTACAGCAGTGGTGATTCTATATGTCTTAATAGATATCATCAATAATAGCAAACTATTTATTGTTATCGTAGTGTATTTAGGTCATGTTAGCTTCTTTTCTGTCCTGACTCCTGATTCTCTTTCTTATAATCTTGAGGCAATTTAGAAGCGGCTGAAGCAATGTTTGCTGCACACAACTTTTTGTTGGATTAACCTGCCAGTCATCTGGAAACTTTTGAATTTATATTCCGATTTTTTTTTGTTGGGAAAATGACTTATATCATCCTCAAACAATTGCTCAAGACACGATAAAGTCCTTGAAGTATTTCGACTTCCTATAAAGTCATGAAACATTTTACGAAACTGATGAATAGTCCCACCACCAGTTTGGTAGGTTGTTTTCGGCCAAATTCTCCCACGCACCGGGCACGTGACACCGCCTGAAGGGCATAAATATCCAATAAACACATACGTGCCCTAGCCCAACCAACCTCACTATAAAAAGGAAAAATACTTAGAATCCATCTCCTATAACCCATCTTCTTCCCCTAATTTCTTCTAAAATTTCGGCTAGGTTTAGAGACTAGGGTGAAGAAGATGGATTCTAGGAGATGAGTTCTAGTTATTTTTCCTTTTTATAGTGAGGTTGGTTGGGCTTGGCCACGTGTGTATTTATTGGACATTTATGCCCTTCAGGCTGTGTCATGTGCCCGGTGCGTGAGAGAATTTGGCCGGAAACAACCTACCAAACTGGTGGTAGGACTATTCATTAGTCTCGTAAAATGTTTAAGGACTTTATAGGAAGTCGAAATACTTTAGGGACCTTATCGTGTCTTGAGCAATTGTTTGAGGACGATATAGGTCATTTTCCCTTTTTTTTTTTATGGATTTACCTATCATGTAAGACGTAAAATATTTCAGATTGTCTTGGGTTTGAAAGACATTGTCTAGGAGTGTTTCATTATACTTGATTTTAAGGTGGAGGTGTAATGGCTACTTTGAATTGCTCGTCATATTTGATGTTTTCCCTAAATTGAATTCATATAAAACCCTATCTTCTGTTTTGATCTTTTTTTTATTTATTTATTATTATTATAAACCTACAGGACCCAATTTGAATGGCCTTTTTGGAAGACAATCTGGAACTACTAGTGGTTACTCCTATTCCGCCGCAAACAAGAACATGGCTGTTATTTGGGAGGAAAAGACACTTTATGATTACTTGCTGAATCCCAAGAAGGTAAAGGACTTCTTGAGCCTGCAAGTATAGTTGGTGAGGCTTGTATTCGTACCGACCCTTAGAAAATATTAACGTGATGCATTGTGGATTCCTTTAGGCTTAATGATTGTTGTCACTAATTGTTGTCTTTAAGTAGTATATCTCAGTTTGAACAGAAAGATTTGTTTCTTTAGATGCATATACATTGGTAGTGTTGTAGCAGGATTGTTCTGTGCTATAGAATGTGTCTCAGTAATGGGATGTCCTGCTGTCACATCCACCGCGGTCTAAGATTCATGTGTATGCAACTCCGGTGGCATAAAGAAAAACTCTTGATCTAGACAACCTCTAATGGTTTGGTGGAACTCGGTGGGAAAAAAATTAGGACAGCTTCTTCATAGGGTTAAAAGTGCCGAGTATGATCAGGTCTCTGGTAGTCACTGTTTTAAATATGGGATTAACCTTTCAAAATTAAAATTTCTCGCAGACCCAAAAAAAAGGGGAAGAGTTTAGAACAATGAAGGCGAGAATTTTTTGTAGGACCGTCCCACACGCAAAAAACCAGCCCTGGCTGTACTTGCAGAAGCGGATCTCGCTCCTGCAAGTGGGGCCGGGCGGTTTTTTTGTGTGTAGGATGTGGGCCAGGATGCATTGGTGACGATTTATGTGTATCCTTAGTTCTCAACAAATTGCTTACCTAAACTATCATTGTTGCATCATCCACTTAAGAGGTTGTTTGTTCTTCTAATGCTTCTTCCTGCATTCATTGTAGTCAGTGGCCTGGAACTCTAGTTGGGACATTATTCAAATTGTTCTTTTAACATAGATTACAGTTGCCCGGTGATTGTATGTTTTTTGAGTTCTTGAATAGATATTAGTCTATTAAAAGAAAGAAAAAAAAACGGATATTAGTAGTTGATAAATACCTAACTGTTCAATCCATTGGAGAAAATTTTCTCGTCTATCTAGATTTGAACGCCACTCGGACCTCTCATTTGGTGTTAATTTGAACGTTTCCTAGGGTCTTATGTTCTTGTTAGTCTCTTTGCTCTTTTATTCACTGTCCAAGAGCTTTGTCATTTCATCTTTTGAGATTATTCTCTTTCTTAGTCTTGAGTTCTCATGCTGTTTCACTTGGAATTTGGTTTGACGCCCTGGGAAAGGGGTGCAAAGATAGTACTCCCTCCATTCCCTATTAATTGTCGTTTAGGAGATATCTAGGTATCCAAATTAATTGTCGTTTAAGGTTCTTTTATTGGTTGTCAACAATTTATTTCAATTATACCCTCAACATTTTCCTTTCTTTTCTTTATGATGTATTAGTGAGAGAGAGGAAATGTGGGGTAATATTGAAAGTTTAGATGAAAATGACAACTTTCTTAATTTTCTCAAATTATCTAAAGAGTTTTATATTTAGGAATGGAGGGAGTAGTACTTTTTAGAATGACAAACATTGAAGGAAGAATTTTAAAATAATTATTTAACGCGTCATAATAAATATGTGATTAACACATTTAGTTGTTTATGCAGTATATCCCTGGAACAAAGATGGTTTTCCCAGGACTAAAGAAGGCACAGGAGCGCGCAGACCTCATTGCATATTTGAAGGAATCTACATCTCAGTGATTTCTTCAACTCTTTCGATTTTGCAGTTGAGAATTGTGTCTCTGATTCATGCACGTAATTTGTTTTCATAATAAAAGGGGTATTTTAGGTCTTCTCTGATATATATTAGTTTGAAGTTTGCTCATATGTTGTTATTCCTGAAAAACCGAAGCAGCAGTTGAATTAACTGTACCTACATATTATAAACTATTCTCTTTTTGTGAAATTCCAGGAAAATTTATTTGTTGCTATCTTAAAAGAAAGGCAAATTTGTGAAATTGGTCCCTAAACATAGTACAATTGGTGATAATGTCTGTCACGGGTTGCACGAATATAGCATCTCTCAGCGACCGTGACGATGCTCGGCGCACTAAGTTGTCGCACGAAGATAGCAAGTGGTGCACGACGTCGGCTAACCTCGGCACAGGAAACACTGTAGCTGCGCCCCAACCTTGCGCAGCGAGCACTGTAGCTACGCCCCAACAGTGTGCCGAAGATGCCCCAACATCGCACAACGCTACTGTAGCTGCGCCCCAATCTACGCACGACAGCCTATCGTAGCCGCGCCCTCAACCGTGCAGCTGGAAGACGCCTGCCAGCGCGCCTAGCTCCGTATTTTTGCGTGCCATCCGGTCCCAAAACTTCTATAACTCGGCGTATGTCCTAGAGACATCCTAGAGGACCGGATAGGACGGTTAGTTTATGTACTTAACTTGTATTTTGTTGTATAGGAGTTTTCCCACCTCCTCGGAAATGTGGTGTCTACTCCTGCCACTTGGGCAAATGTCTTTTAAGCTCTTATAGGGGGGAATAAAAATCAGCAAGCAAGCAATTGTAATCACGTTCAAACGACTCCTCCCCCTCGTCGTCTTGGACGTTTAAACTATACTCTAACTCATGTAATCATGCGTTCAAATCAATGAAGTGATTTTCCTGCAATTTGTCCCGTGCCATTTATTTGCGTTTATTTACGAATTTGTCATCGATAAGCGTTTGTCCCATTTCGATTATTTCAAGAAGGCGGGAGTGACTAGGGACTAGGAACCTAGGTCACTCGGCATCACGGTGCGTCTAAGACCCTTGAGAGACGACCCGTGACAGGTCCCTGTTCTTTTTTCTTTGTATTTTAAGCCTAAAACATATTGTTTTCTTTGTATTGTAAACCTTAAACATATTGTGTTGGGTGATAATGGTCCTTTATGAATTGCCTTAAGAAATTGGGCCTAAGATTTTTTTCCCCAAAATACCCTTTTAATTTGATATTTTTGAGTTAATTTTTTTGTTGACCGGCGGTTGACTATCACAGAGTATGACGGAATGACCGTTTCCACCAAACGCAATATGCTTAGGGTTTAAAATATAAAGAAAGAAAGAGTAGGTACCATTATCACCAATCATGCTATGTTTAGAGACCAATTTTACCAATTTGCCCAAAAGAAAGTCAAATTTCAATATTTTTCAAAAACTAAGGGACTCCTATGCGGAGCTGGAAATGTTATTCGAGTCTGGGATATGAGATCAGATTTATCAAGTCGGTTTCACCTATAGGTACGCCTATTTGTAAGAGTTTTGAGAAGAAAAATTCATTTATTAATTCGAAAAAGCTCTTTTTTTGAAGCCCGATTGGGCGGTTCTACATCTGAGGGAGAGAAAGCTGCGCTTAGACGAAGAGAAGATAGCCCTAGAAAGGGAGATTAAAGCTTGCCGCACGCAGGCGGAGGGTATCGAAGCCACGACCTCAAGGTCGTGGGCAGACACCTACCCCACTGGGTTAGGACACCTTTGATATTCGAAAAAGCTCTTATGCGTTAAGCTCATCAAAAGAAACAGTCAACAACAAGTATGCAGAAATTTCACTTAGTCGACTCCTTCGATTAGTCAACCTTTTAAGGCTTCTTGAATGCCGCCGCTAATCAAACTTTCAAGAACTCTATACGCTAAATTTGAGAAACTTAAATAAGATTTTTGCTGATGATCGTCTTTGTTAAAAAACGATTCTACGTAGACTTGGAGATATGGGAGCACTAAACTCGTGAATATTAAAATAAATCGTAAGATCGTACGAAAAAGTTAAAATATATATTTAATATATAAATAATAATAAGTAACATGTAAATCGTATCATATAGTCCAACAAAATGGGAAAATTTTATAAAGCATCATCTCACGAATTTTTCAAAATACAATAACGCAACAAAGTTCATAATAAAAAAGCTTACAAGTATTTCAAAAGAATAAAATCAAACAAAGCATATAACAAGTATTTCCTCGAACATGTGTTCTTTTTAAATCAATCTCAGCCGTCAAAATTTAAATTAAACGGATGAGAATCCGTTCTGCACGTGCGGAACATTTTTCGTTCCGCACTGGAGCCGTGGTGTGAATATTTCGAACCACTATCACTATCATCATCTTCCATATCATTTTCATCTTCATCAAACTCATCATCATCATTAGGAATAATTTCAAAATCGTGCAAGGACGCATTGATAGCACTAGTAGTAGCATCACCTCCAAATTCAACATTGTTTTCTTAATACAAATCCAACTCAGAATTCTCATCAACAATTCAATCATCATTCGAGGAAAGATCGTCAAGCTTATATTAATTCGGTTTTAGAACTCACTTCTTCTTATCCAATTTTGTATTAGCAATCACGTAAACAACATCATTCATTGTTTTTTGCTTCAGACGGTTTCTTCTCTTGGTGTGAACCTAAACAAAACAATCACAAGATTAATTAGCACATGAACTAAGTTCACAATGAAATACTATTCATTTTAATAAAATTTGTAGATTCGGTAGAAACGTCCGATTTTACGATTTGATTCAACATTTTAAACTCGTTTCTAACAGATTGTGATTCTACTTCTGATTCAATACGTTTTAGTTTCGTAGACTTCTACTGTTAATTCAATACGATTGTACGAGTTAATTTACATTTTAACCACATTGCTTGTAAAGGTAAGCTGGTTACGTTTGTATAATTGTTCACAACATTATTGAATATTATAGCTTCCTTTAGTATAAAAATATTAATTTAAGATACATTTTTCTTATTTATATTAATATAAATGAATTAATATTATTTTTATACAAGATATTTGTTATGTAATTGTTAAATAAATAAAAGGGTAAAAGGTTTTCACACTCCCTAAACGTTTTCGGTTTTTGGTTTTTGACCTTGAACTAAAAAACGCAAAGTCTTTAACTTTGAACTTTTCTAGAGTATTAACATTTCTCTTTTCGTCCAATTCCACCGTTTAAATCTAACGGAATAACAATATGTGACTCTCACACGACTTTACTCATTGACATTTTGGGAAAAATGCGTTATGGCCTAAAAAATCAAAATGAGATAAAACGGCTAATTTTCTGGAGAATGATCAACCTTGACAAGGGCAAGTCATCTTCTTCAAGTCCTGTGAAAATTAGTTCATGGGCCTCCATATCCTTTCAAAACCAATTGACAATGAGAGGTGTTAACCCATGAGCTTATAAGTTATTTGAATCTTCATTAGGCACTCGATGTGATTTCATATTTCAACACTCCCCCTCACATCGAGGTGGGAGTCAAATTCAAGGCCCGCCGCCCTTCTTGGGTCACGCGGGGACAGATGGAGGCCCGTCGCCCTATTTGGGTCGTACGGGGACAATCAAAGCTCACTTTGGGCATTATGATCTCACACATCCCGCATAAGGGCCCGCTCTGATATCATGTAAAAATTAGCTCATAGGACTCTATATCCTCTCAAAACCAATTGGCAATGAGAGGTGTTAACCTATGAGCTTATAAGTTATTTGGGTATTCCTTAGGCACTTGATGTGAGACTTCATATTTCAACAAGTCCACAACAAATTGCAATTTTTTGGGTCAAGAAACTTCATAACCATCTATACCATTCCAAACACACATGCTTCAACAATATCTCTAGTCCTAGGGCAATATGGACCTCCAAGTTGCTTCATCATCCAAGTTCTATTATTTGATATCCTTTTGCATCAATTGAACCCTAATTGTTTCAAGCATATTTATGATTGGTTGGTCTCTTACTTCTAAAATGTATGCATTGAATGATTCTGATATATTGTTGTTAGCATATCAGAACCTTTCAGCCGTTTTCTTATCCTATTTGATTTTTGTTTATGTCAGAATCTATTTTTTCTCAAAATGCCCAAAGTCATGTGAGAGTCACATGTTGTTATTCCGTTAGAACAATGAAGGCGAGAATTTTTCGTAGGAACATCCCACACGCAAAAAACCAGCCCTGGCCCTACTTGCAGAAGCGATTCTCGCTCCTAATAAAATGGGAAATATCTGTTATGGACCAGGGCCACTAGTAGGACCTTGGATCACTTGGTCACGTCACCCCTTCCTTTTTTTTTTAAAAAAAAAAAATCCAATTCTCATCTCTCAACTACAGTTAAAATACAAAAAAAAGATAGTTCTGACAAATTTGGCCAAGTTTGAAGTCATCCACATGCAGGATGACGAGCTTGAGGTTGATGTCCTGAAAGAATTGGAGGAAAATCATGGATGGGATGGATTAGTTGTTTGTGAATCATATTTAGAGTTCGATAAACTTGACTTAAAAGTGAAATTTTCACTACTGAAAGAGGTTGACTTGAAAATGTGGATTTAAAAGTTTGAAAGGTGTAAAGAAAAGTCCTGAAAGATGATGAAATTAAATAGCAGGGTGTGTTTGCTGATTTGGATGAAAATGAAGATATCTTAGTATAATTTTCATGCATTGTTGATGATGTTTTTTTGTTGGTGATGTTTCTTAAGTGTGAAATAAAAGATGATTTTGGTACTCTTTGTGAGCTGGTTGTAAATAACTCATAGATGAGACCTTGAGGGGAAATTGTGATGTGGTGATTGTGGGTAAAACTCTTGATGAGTTTCCCACCTGTAGAATTGGTTTATCGCACCTTCAATGGGTTGAAAATTGATTGTTAATGGAATGTTGAAAAATTCTTGGGTGATGCTCAAGGTGTGTATGTAGATTCTTGATCAATAGCCCATGTTCACAATCAGGGGTAATGTTGTAAGTGATTTTAGCATTCTATTTGTATAGCTAATTTGTGATTTCTATCATTCTATTTCTCTAGACTTTTGTCTTTTTACAGTTTTAGTTTTTTTCCCTTAGGTGTTTGTTATGCATTTACCACTTGTGAATGCATTCCAGTTGCCCACTACATCATATATGTTGAGAAAGTCATATTATCTCCCCAAAAATTTGTGGATTGCATCCACGAGAGGTATACATCTGCTAATTCTCCGAATCAGACTCAATATATGGTATGTCTAACAACGTCTCGAGGGTCTACAAAGGATCATAGAGTTTATTTCGAGGTCGATTATCCATACAGATGGGCGAGAGTTCTTATTATGAAAAAGAAACTACGATAATAAATTAATTTAAGATTTTATTTGTCTTTTTAATTACTATTTTGTATTGGACAATTTTTTTTTATTTTTGTCATTTTCAACCTCTTTGATTAGACTAATCTTCTTATTTTTTAGGAATATAAGATTTTAATAGAAAGTTACGTCAATTTCCACGACATGAAAACAATAGCAGAGACATAAGTATTGGACTTTTTTATGAAGGAACCAATTGTCGGTTATTAGAGCAAATATTAATATTGAAATAAGATAAATATATGGTAGGAGATAACACAATTGTTCTGTAATTTTTGTGTATTCTTGATTATAGTGTTTCCTTGTATAAGCAGTAGCCTCGTAATATATTAGCACACATCATTTACATAATTTACCAAGTCATAAATAACATTGATTCTCACACCGTTGCATCGCCTCTATATTATACCTTTATGAAATTAAAGGAGTAAGATACTCTTCGGTTGACAAGTTTGATTGTATTTTATTAATTTAAGTTTGCAATTTTGGTTATGCAGTTTTTCATGTAGTGATTGTTTTTTTTCTTTTTCAGTAGGCGATATACACGGGTCTCACACCCGATGATTTGACTAAATATAAAGTAGACGGGAATGGAGATCAATCAGTCATCGTTGGTTATGGGGAGGAGAATGGAGAAAAATATTACTCACTTAAAAATTCTTGTGGGAGAATTGGAGTCTTCAAGGAATTGATAAAATTAAAAGATCTGCTCATTAAGGTTTTTATGTATTGGGGGAGGGGACCTATCTATTAGGAGAAATAGGGGATACCTTTGTTTATTGGGAAGAAATAGAATTATTTTATTTATTTATACCTTTGTTTTTTAACTTTTGGAGGAAAAAAAAGACATTTGTAATTTCTAATAATTTCAACCAAAAACTGCAATAAGAAGTCAAGACGTTTCATTATTTTCATTATTGTTTATGATTTCATAGTTACGGATTATTTTACATCTTTAATAACAAAGAATTTTCACTACAAATTATGAAGTTTTTTAGGACGCGTGGATTAGTGATGTGAATATATATTAGAATTTCTGGAGATGCAACCATTATTCAGAGAGACTTGACTTAATAGTAAAATATCCACTACTGAAAGTGGTTGACTTGTAAGTGGAATTGAAAGATAGAAAGATGAAGGAAAAGTCATGAAATATGAGGGGAACGACTATGATTTTTGACTTGGATGAAATTAAAGAGAATGTAGTGTTTGTTATCTTGGATGAAGTTGAAAATGACTATATCTTTGTATAAATTTCATGTATTGTTGATGATAAACTTTTTTGTTGATGTTTCTTAAGTGTGACATAAAGGATCAGTGTGACCTTGAAGAGAAATTGTGTTGTGGTTGTTGTAGGTAAAACTATTGGTGAGTTGCTCACATATGTAATTGGTGAATCGAACCACTATACATATTATGTTCTTTGTTGTTGTGGTTTATCTTTGTGATCATCTACGTACCGAGCATCAATCACATTCTTCATTATTATCATCATTTTATATTTAGTGAAAAAGCAGTAAAAAAAATTAAACACTCAAATTCACCATCGCTCCCCTTAGGTATTTTATTTTTTATTCTAAGAGCAATTATCACCTCAATCAAATGGTCATCTTAAGCTAATTTTTATCTTGGTGGTCTCCTTTATTTGTATTTTGGTTATTGTTTAATCTTAATGTGAGTTACGTTGTGTTTCTATTTCTTCTGTTTTCGTTTCTTCATGTCCAATTATGTTATAATGTACTAAATATTTTTTGTTCTTTTAGTAGAAAGTTTAAACTTTTGTCATAATGTATATTGAGTTTGGTATGTTAAATTCATTATTTATTTGGTTTGTATATGTAGTGTTTTGGATTGGTTTAAAATGCAATGTGGTTCATTAATCCCTTTGTGCAAATAATCCCCTTCCTTCTCTCTAACTTCATTATATTTCTTGTCTTAGTTCGAATTATCATAACTTCATTATGTCTCTTTCCTTAGGTCGAATACATCATGTACCTAATTTACCAAGTCAATAATAACATTGATCATCACACCAGGACAGCGCCTCTATATTATACCTTTATGAAATATAGTTGAGTAATATATTCTTTTGTTGAAAAGTTTGATAGTGTTTTATTAATTAGATTTTGATTTATTAGTTTACAGTTTTGGTTCTAAAGTTTTTTCATGTAATAATTGTTTCTCTTTTCTTTTTTCACTGGGATATATGTGGGTCCCACACCTGAAGATTTGACTAAATTTAAACTAAACGTGGAAGGAGATCAAATAGTCATCGTTGATTATAGGGAGAAGAATGAAGAAAAATATTACTTGATTAAAAATTCTTAGGGGAGAATTAGGGTTATCAAGGGTTTGATAAAATTAAAAAGAACTGCACATGAGATTAAGCGGGAGGTTTACGAATACACTAATGAGTATAACAAGAAGCCTAAGGATAGTTATCCAAAGGACTGGTAAGAAGTTGGAGTATAATAAGAACTAGCAGTTATCCGAAGGACTAAGAAGAAGTCTTCCGGAACGAAGGAGAAGTGTTTTTTGAAGAAATAGAATTATTTTATTTATCTATACTTTTTTTTTACTCTTGGAGAAAAAACAAAAGACATTTGTAATTTCTAATGAATTTCAACTAAAAACCGCGATAAGAAGTCAAGACGTTTCATTATTTTCTTTTTTTTCCCACTATTGTTTATGATTTCATAGTTACTGATTATTTTACATCTTTAGTAACAAAGAATTTTCACTACAAATTATGATTTTTTTTGGATGCATGAACTATTGAAGAGAAGATATATTAGAATTTTTGGAGATGCAACCAATAGTTGGCGTGCTGCTACGGGGATAAATTGTTGATAAAACAATGATGGAAATGTGAGTTACTACACTTTCTACATGTTTTTTGAATAATTATTTTTTTCTGTTTCTAATCTTTATTTATATATATATATGAGAAATCCCGTATATATGACACCAACTATTTAGCTAACTAGCATAAAATATCAATAATTTTTATTACGCTATTTTTAGCACCAACAATTTATGGGATGCTATTATCGTCAAATTAACGAATCCGGTGACTTTTCAGGCTAAATTTTGTCACGTGAGCAGCACATGTTGTCGGTGAAAAGTGCAAATTTGTCCATTCATTTATTTTTTTTAAAGCCTACCCTATTTTAAAACCCTAATTAACATCATCTTCTTCCTTCTTCATCAATTTTCCCTACGAATTTGAGCAAAATGTATCCAATCCATGCTAAAGATTAATCCATACACCCCAAATATATTCTTCTCTTCTATATTATGGCCAGCCCATTTTGTCAATATGAATCAGCCAAAATTTAATTGTTATCTGGGCCTTTAGTTAGACACTCGAAAACCCAGTTCATCATCTACCTAACTCCAAGCTCCAACTGATGAAATATTTTTTCTGGTTAAAGAGGACAAAAAAGAGAAGAAAGAACATGAGCGGGGGACTAACAGACATCCCCGTCATGCCCACCTCGTATTCCATCGAAATCCCACCTGAATAACAGTAACTTTGTTCCATTTTGGAGCTTTTCATCGAATCTTGTAGCTCCACGTGGCTCAGCTGGCCACAATTGAGAAGAGAAGAATATATTTGGTGTGTATGGATTAATCTTTAGCATGGATTGGATACATTTCTCCCAAATTCGTAGGAAATTTGATGAAGGGAGGAAGAAGATGATGTTAATTAGGATTTTAAAATACGGGAGACTTTAAAAACTAAATGAATTTACAAATTTGTCCTTTTCACTGGCAGTATGTGCTGCTCACGTGAAAATTTTTGCCTGAAAAGTCACCGGATTCGTTAATTTGACAATAATAGCAGCCCGTAAATTATTGGTGCTAAAAATAGCCTAATAAAAAATTATTACTATTTATGCTAGTTATAAGCTAAATAGTTGGTGTCAAATATAGGGATTTCTCATATATATATATCATGCTCAAAAATAAGAAAATTGTTACATATATAAATAAAAGAAAGCAAGCTTGTGGGAGTGGTGACAGTGTCATTACCTTAGAAACTTGAAGATATCCCTACAAGATAAAACATATTCCTGTTTTTCTCCGCAATGAGCAAATTCACTAGAAAACTTCTCACAAACTAATTCAATTGAATGTCTCGAGTGAAAAGAGTGATATGACTAATAATGAGACAATATTATGAAGATGGAGATGTTATTTGTAGTAGAATTATTTTTTAAACTCATTTTCCATTAGAAATTTGGGAGTTACAGTATTTAAGATAGAAGGTTAAAATATATTAGGAGATACAATATTTAATAAAGAGTGGCCAAACCCATTTGTAAGACTTATCAAATCTTAAATCAACGAGAAAGTTACGAGGATTAGAACCAGACTAGTAAAATACTAGAAACAATAATTTCATAAATTTAGAGTTTTAAAACTTTATTGATATAATAGTTTCTTTCGAGTTTTAAAACATCAAAAACAGATTTAGGCGACATTATAATATGTTATAGGTATGGGTGTCTTCCGTACTTGAACCCACACTTAGAGTAAAAAAAATTAGTTTGCGAGAACCATAATGGATGAAGCTTTGAATTAAGTCATTGACCAAACTTTAACTAACTATACACAATGTAGATTTTATATTTGTTCAAATGTGGGTACCTTATTGATAGTCAGGCGCTTTTATCTTGATTCTCGTAAGTCTCTAGAGATAGTCGAATTCCATAGCCACGATGTCATGCCTACTCTCACTTAGATTAGTCTTCCAAGAGTACATGTGACATGTACACTACAAAAATATGCGCCTCAATCTCATTAAGTGTAGGAAACCCACCTTAACATCACACTTCATAACTTATCATAGAGGATAAGAGAGAGGTGTATCATGTACAACCTTCTAATATTTGATGCTTTAACGAATCACGTAGTGCGAGTTGTTTCTACTAATTGAACATTTTTCGTGAAATATTCTCTCATAAAGGTTGGGCTACTGACGAAGGTGACACCGTGCGGGCTTAAACTCATCTCTCTCGGTGTAAACAATAACAATAACATAACTCATTAAGTCTGTAATAATTGGGGTATATGCTTGGGATGGATATGAGACAGACCTAACATTTGGCAATAAATGCACAAAGTGGATGCTCCCAGGAGATTAACTAAAACACATGATTTGGAGACTAACATAACTTTTACCAATGAGTGCACATATTGGTTGCTCACATGATACAACTGAAACAATGGTCCCCTATGTCATCGTGTTTGCTACAAAATCTCTCTCGATATTTCACATAAATTTTCTCAATCATACTTCCATCAAAGTGTCAACAAAAATTTCTTTATGGCTTCACAAAATTGAATTGCAACATTCCTCTAATTAGAGCTTTCACATGCTTGTTCAACACTTGAATATACATGCTCACCTTTTCTCAATATATTATTGATCAATGAGATCAATAACAACTCTGAAATCAAAATATATTGATATAGAATGTAAATACTCTTATAATAGAGATATCCAATAGAAAATCTCAACAATTTTAAATTTGTACAAGTCATTGTATCATGATTAATTCATACCCCTTTGACTTAATTTTTATAAAAAAAATCGTTTATACTGAGTGATATAGCTATATCCTTCAACTACATTAAGAAATCTCTATGTATAAATACAAGTACTTTCTATCTTATTCCAAAGATCTTGTCTTGGAAACTATTATATATACTATTAGCATAAGAAAAAAACGGAAATAATTCTATTTGTAAATTATAATTACACCAATGGTTTTGAGAATATATTTTATGTGAGCCACAAATTTTCCTATAATCTTCTTCAAATAGATAATACCATTTGAAGTGGACACAATTTTAACATCTGAGGTTTGAAGTTTTCTCTACATTTTCTCCAAAACAATAGATTGATATAATGATATTCTCTCTTGAATTACTGCTCAATTTCATTCCTATAGTCATATGAGTTTCTCTTAGCCAAAGAATAACTTCATCAAATTTCTCATGTCATAACTTATAGGCTTGTTTTTAATTTCTATAAGAAGACTCTACTTGTTTGCAAGTTTTATATTCTAATTTCTTAACATTAAACCTCAAGTTATTCCATATAGATTTCTTCTTCTAAATCTTCATATAAGAAAAACAGCCTATACAGAACCTTAATCAGTTAATAATCTCCACAAGAAAAATACATCTATATACATCAAACTCTCTTAATCAGATTGAAGATCTCTTTCTATAAGAAGGTAAAAAAATACATATCGAAACTTCTTTTCCTAATTATTTGACTTCTCCTAATTTGTTGTTCTACTACACCACTATCAAAAGGAACTTTAGTAGATTTTACATCACTTTCATCAATAAATGATCTAATAGATTTATCCTAAAAAAGATAGAATTGAGCTTCAATAATTAATTTATTCACTATTTTGCTAACTTCATATTCTTAAAATCATCGACCTATATGTCTTACTATTTCGAGCATATCCAGAAATTGAATCCATCTAACTTCATATTCACTATTCAAACCTATTTTCTTCAACTTAATTAGATTCTGATATCAATACTCCAATCTTCATAAAATCAAGCATATGTTTATTTTCTTCCATATTTAAAAGAGGTTTTTTTTTTATTATCTTTTAAAATCTCTCTACTCAACACACAAACACACACATATAATCATGCTAAAAATGAGAATAGTTTTAAAAATATAAATAAGATAAAATGAATTTAAAAAAGCATGATTGTGAGATTATGACAAAATCAATGTCCTAAAGACGAAGATTTTCCTATGAACATAACAATCAGCCAAAGTAAAATTTATTCTTATTTGTCTTTACAATGAACATATTCGACTTCTCGTTAACTAATTGAATCGTGTTACTCGAGTGAAAAGAGAAATAAGACCAATGATAAAGTATTTTGAAAATGAACAGAGTATTTGGGTATGCTCGAGAATAGTACAGTCAAACCTCTATATAAGAATAAACTCCTTATAATAATAAAAAATGAGGGTCCCAACTCGAGACCAGTTATAAATAAGAATAAACTCTACATTGTAATATTCCATGTTTTTTTAGGACCCTCCTTAAGAAATTTACCTCCATATAGTAATAAAATAACATTAAATTTTAAATATATTTATATATCTATATAAAACATCCATAATTATTTAACAATTTTACATTAAACTTAAGATGATATGAAATATTTGTCTAAAATTGTCTCATGACAATGACTTAATTTTTTTGGGGTTAATATCGAATCCTTAAACTTGCGGCGTTCGTAGTAACTCGTCACTCGGCACTATCTCGTTCTAATTTTGCAATGCTTGAAGCAGCTTTTCAATTGTATGTGGCTTCACATCTATAAACCATGTATAGTAGTTGCCTAAATATTGTGTAGTATCGTGTAATTGGTATTTAACTAATATAGTGTAGGAACACATGTTTTTAAAATATAAGGAACACATTTCTAAGTGTCGTATAATTTAAATTAGTTACTTTTAAAAAAATATAATTTTTATATGTAAGCCTCTATTTAAGAATAACCTCCCAATAGTAATATTTTTGTCCAGTCCCAAGAGTATTACTGTATAGAGGTTTTATTTTACTTCCCTTTTGTCTCACCTCTTTTTATGGTAGTAGTACTTCCCTTTGTCTCACCTCTTTTTATGGTAGTAGTATTTGGAGTTACAATAATTAAGATAGAAGATTACAAATATTACAGGAGTTGCACAATTTAATAGAGAAGGATTAAAGCCATTTGTATGAGTTAAAAATCTTAAATCAATGAAAAAGTTACAAGGATTAAAATAAGAGTAATAAAATATTAGAAATAATAAATTGATAATAAAATATGGAGTTATAATGTTTTTTCTTGTTATAGAAAATTGTTATGTTTAGTGAAGCCTTTAAAAGTATATATTTTGGATGGATTTTACTTTTTGTTGGATTCTTGAGCTTTATAGTCATGAAAATTGTTATGATTGTGAAAATTTTAATAGTTTATTATAATTTACTCTAGCAAAGAATACCTTGACATACTACTATCTCATGAAAATATTTTGGAAGGGAGCAAAATGACTTCCATTAGAATAGTTTTAAGACACTTCAGGAAAAGAACACTCCCAAGACAGTAATCTAGATATTCAATTGCTTTGGGACTGAAATTTGAAGATTACTCTTGAACGACAATTATTTAATATCTCTATAAATTAATAAAATTTTCTTGGTCCCTACCTTAGAGAGACTTATTGGGTTATATTATCGTTGTTATATACTGTGGGTGTGCTTGGACAAGGTTTGGCTTGAGATTGGTTTGGTTTGGTCTCACTTTTGGTTGGAGAAATTCAATTTTTTGGCCTCTAAAATAGGCGGGAGAAATTCAAATTCAAATTTTTTTCTTCAAATAATCGTTCAAGTCCAAATTTTGGCCTCTAAAATTGTCGGGAGATGTTCAAATTTCAAATTTTTGAGCCCAAAATTTGGATTTGAACGATTATTTGAAAAAAAAAATTGAATTTAAATTTCTCCCGCCTATTTTAATTGGCCAAATTTTAGGCATTTCCCTCCAAAAGTGAGACCAAACCAAACCAATCTCAAGCCAAACCTTGTCCAAGCACACCCTGTATATTGTCCAAGTGACAAAGCAGTTGGATGTTGGGTTGTGCGCCTGATGCGTAAAAATGATTTTTGAAGCAGCAATATGTCAAGTTTAGTTGAAGCTGCATACCTGAAAATCCACTTCAAACAGACTCTTGTGGTTATTGGACCATTTTTAAAGAAAATCTATTCAACATGAAGAATGAACTTTGTCTTTTTTCTCTGGAAAACTGGAAATGCTAGCTTTCAGATTGAGTAGAACTGTTCAAGTTTGTAACACAATTTAGCATTTGCTCTTCTCGTTTCCATCAACTGAAAAATTGGTTGACACGCTATTTACTCGAGAATTCTTTGACTACTATTATTGGTCCAAACCACTCAAGCACCTATCCGAACCATAATTCTTCATATAGAAAGACGAAGACTTAAAACAGACTGATAAGCACCTATCCGAACAATATCTGGTACCATAATCATAACCGTCTGGAAATTGGTGAACTGTAACTGCACCACCTTCTGCGGTTTACTTCTTTGAACTTTGAAGGTCATTCATGATGATGGTGGCCTACGTAGTCCGGGTATCTGCAAGAAAGTTAAGATGTGTTTTATGTGGTTATGAATTTGGGAAAAAGTTAAGGCAGCAGAATGAAGACTATTCATGTAGACAACAGACATATTTCTTAATGCAAAATAAACAGGCGGAAAATTGCAAATCAAGCTCGGAATAATGAAGATAAATGCAAACATATGATCAAGTGAGTTCTTAAATTCCCTTGGTGCATTTTATTCTCTTATATATTTTCTTGTTCCATAACAGAATGAACGAAGCTTTATGCCCTTACGCAGTTAATTGAGTATTCCTCAAAAACATGCTACATGAATTCAAATGAATAATTTTGAAGAACATTTAAGTATGTCTGGACCGTCTCAGTGTTCTCAGGCTGAAGTAGAAATTTCTTTTGCAAATTTTGTTTTCCACATAAGGTTCAAGTAATTAAAAGGTGCAGTCCAAATTCACACAATTAGATATAAAGAAGGAGCCAGAGTGTCTTCTCTGAGTCACAACTTCTCAGATCTAGCACATAGTACCGGTTCTGTGGTCCAAAAGTTCAATAGCAAGCATTTTTATATTCAATAGCAGTGCATGAAGAAAGTTGAACAGCATGAAAGTTATTAAAGGGAGACAAATAGAAGAGGAACAGACTTCTGACTAATATTTGCAACAATTTTTCTGTTAAGAAAAAGGAGCAGCAAAGTATTCCCCGATAGAATCACAGGTAAAGGAGAACCTCAAAATAGACATATTCTACTTGTTGAAGAAACTTGGAATTAACTTCATAAGAGAACCAGCGAAACATTTTCAAAAAGCTTTTGAGTTCAGAAACCAATGCATATCCTTCCAACCAGATTGCATACACAGACATCTCTAAAGAAGCTTAAATACTGACCTCAACTCCACGAGGACCAATCCGGTTACGAGAAATAAAATTAAGTATCAAATTAGCAAATTCATCAGGATCATCTTCCTGTAAAATAAGTAGCGATATATATATCAAGATCTCCAGACTCAAATTAGGGGGATAGGAAATCACAGAACTGAATAGGGGCAGACCTGTATAGCATGACCTGTGTGTCTGACAACCACCATCTGAAACTTCCCTTGCATTTGACCTATTGTAAGAGTTCTGAGACAAAAGAAAAGTTTGGTTTATTAACTCGAACAAGCTCTTCTGCATTAAGTTTCATTCCCAGAGCAAGCAACTGTATCCTCTTTAGTTGGTAATACATATACAAGTAAAGAAAAACATGGCACATAACTCAATGCTGGATACTTCAAGCACCAATAGGCTTAGACAGCAAGTTGGGTCATTGCTGGGTTGGGAGTGGGCGCAATATCTTTCAGGTACTTGTAGTTTTTTATTCTAGTTTCAGGTTAACAACAAATCTAAAACTTCCTTCTGCAGTCACATATAGAAAGAAAATATTTCCAAAGTTAACTAACAGTCTTTTACCATTAGGCTTAAACTGTGATTGATTCACTGCTGTGGGAGTGGGTTCAATATCTTTCAGTACCCATGGGTTTTTAATATAATTTCTGGTCAGAAACAAATCCAAAGTTTTTTGCAGCTACCATATAGGAAGAAAAAGACTTCCACAGTTAACTAACAGTCCTTGTAAACACCACTTGGAACTACAACCATTTGCAAATTGTAATGGAAAAAGGCGTAATTTCATGGTCATCGAACTCGTAAGCTGTACTTTAATCAGCCTCATAGAGAACAGAAACACCAGGTTCAGCAAGCAGGTAACTTATTCGGAATACTAAGCAAGTGTTTACAGATATAACATGCATGACCAAAAGAAGTAATGACAGTCAACAAGTATGAAGCAATTTTACTCAGTCGACTCCTTTGTTTAGTCGGCAACTAATCTAAGATTAACGTCTTGCTCGATTTTGAATATTTGATCTCGACCTTCGAAGTCAAACTTTCAAGATCTATACACTAAGTTTGAGAAACTTACAGCAGACTTTTGCTAATGATCTTGCAAACATAAGCTGATTATGTTAGCATCATTATCCAAAGCATTGGTTCCAACAGTATTAAACAAAAAATAAACTAGAGAAAAACTTAACAATCATCCTATGCATGATTTGCATCCTTATCCAATATAGAATAAAACACCTTGGTTCTAATAAGGTGATACTGAAGGTTATTCTCTTTTTCTTTTTTGATGATAAATAATTTTATTTACTCTCTCTCTCTCTCTTGATGATAAATAATTTTAAAGCTGGTTGGCTGAAATGGAAGAGTGCAATTGTTGTTTTGTGTGATCGTAATGTACCACTGAGATTGAAGGGAAAGTTTTACAGAATCGCTGTTAAACCGGCATTGTTAGATGGAACATAATGTTGGGCAACTAAGAGGTGTCATATTCAGAAAATGCATGTAGCGGAGATGCGTATGTTAAGATGGATGTGTGGGCATACGAGAATGGATAGAGTGAGGAACGGGACTATTCAGAAGAAGGTAGGTGTAGCACCGATTGAAGACAAGATGAGAGAGAACCGTCTGCGTTGGTTTGAACATATTAAAAGAAGGTCAAGTGATGCTCCAGTTAGGAGAATTGAAGAATTATGTAATATTGAGGGTGTAAGGGGTAGAGGGAGACCGAGGAAGACTTGGACGGAAGGGATAAAAGGGGATATGAAGTTGCTAGAATTAGATGAGAGTTTTGTTTTGGGATCGAAAGAGATGGAGAGAATGCATCCATGTGGATGACCTTAGTGATTCTTGATTTGGTTCATGTAGCCGACCCCAACTTTTGGGGATTAAGGCTTGGTTGTTGTTGTTGTACTCTCTCTCTCTCACAAAAGTTTTAAAGATAGAAGAGGCTAACAACAATTGGACAACAAATAACTGTCTAGCACTAATAAAAAAATTAAAAATTTTGGAATTATTACTCATATTAGGAATTGAATTTACCACTCCCATGTATGCTTGTTTAAGTAGGTTTAGCAAACCACCCAAGACTTTTTTCTACCCAAAAAAATAGGTTTAGCAGTAAAAACCTGTCAAGCCTATCTGTCCCAGCTAGAAGCAAGATTTTTGGTACAGGAGAAGATAAGAATTTCTCGGAAAGCCCTTCATACCTGAAATACGAGAAACACATGAATTGGAAGTACATATGGGGGTTTGAACGAAAACAAGTAGCAAAACCTTGTATGGAAATTAACGAACAAATAAAAATCTTAACATTTCAAGCTGCAATAAATCTGGGGGAATGAGTTGGCATATGACCCACAGAAAACGAAATGGTAAACAAGCAGTTAACAGTTACATTGTCAAATGCTTCAGTTGAGTCCACAAGAATCTGAAGCGTACACTCACCTAAGATACATATCTAGAATGGAAGAGGTTACCTAGAGCTATGAAACCATTCAAACTTGAACATTTTCTAATTCTGTTGAGTACAATCATAACATGGCCCTAAACTTTCAAGAGCATTTACAAACAAGACGAATCATAACCGAAGATAGTGTACTTCCTTGCAACTTGGAAGATAACTAGTACGATCAGGAAAAAGGAAGAGATATGGTAATCAATACATATCAAGTCAATGAAAGACTTGGCAACTAAATATCGGCAGTTGATCAAGAATAAGCAGGTCAACCCCATTTAATAACAAATTTAAGCAAAGAGACTTCAACTAAGAATCCTAAGATGCTTCACTTAAGGGGGAAATTGCACCGTGGCAACAGATAGTCTAAGAGATAATTACTAAAAGAAAATGAAACGGCAGAACTCCACTAAATGTAAAGAGAAATAAAGATACAAAGTGGATATTATAGGTGTTATAAGCAGTAAGCACATATACAGACATCCATTTTGGATATATAGACAATAAGTCACAAAGTAGAGGAGCAAAAAGAGAAGAATTAATTCTTAATTAAAAATTCATGAACTTTCAAGTTACTGAGCAATAAAATAATAACTATACCAGCCTCTCCAATATTGTTCTGTTTCTTCCAGCCTTGCTCTGTGGGTGTAACTGTACCGAAGCAAGATCATTGTTTAAAAGGAACCAAGAATCCAAAACCATAAATTACAAAGTTTAAAATATAATCACAATATAAATTATAGACATAAAGAACAGAAGAAAGCTAAAAAGTAATCTGTCTTAACTATGACAAGAACACTCACCATTTTTTGGAGTCATTGTACTTTAATGTGCTAGGAATCGACACACGTGCAGACTCTACATTTCTTAAAGAGCCTCCTTTCACGCTCCATTCAATCTATTGCAAAATGTAACTAATGAAGCACCATAACAGCTAAACTCCAAAAGTCAAAGATTGGTAAATTAAATTCTTAATTGAATTACGAAAAATAGTGCAATACATGGATAGAAGCCTAGAACATTTACACCAATGACGGCAAGTGATAATCTTCAATGAAAATTTCCATGCAATAACAATTCTGCTAGAAATACTGATAAGTAAAGTGCTGAGAGATCTCACATTACTGATTTGAAAATAATGGTAAACTGGAAGTAGAAATGAGCAGAAATGTAAAGAGTAAAGCGATAGAAGAAGAATGATCTGTATCAATGAACACATTTTCAAACAAGTTTCTGCAATCCAATTTCAAAAGAGTAGGCTCTTTTCCAATTTTGTAGAATCATAATGTGGAGCGGAAAAGAGGACTGCAGAGGAGATATTCAAGTCAATTGTGTCATAGCAAGTTGGACATCATCTTCCAAAAACTAGTAACGATTTAACAATCTAGATAAATTTCTTAATTCAAATTTGAAAGTCTTTAGCAGTATACAAAGACAAATATTACAAAGACGTATGAGTATGTGATGAAATGACATCTGTTTACGATCCGGGAATCAATAAAAGAAAGTATTATCATTTATAAAAAGAGTCCTAGAGGTGTGTTACTACACGAGTAAATGATCACGTAAAGATTTTCACCAAACTGGCCAAATATAACAATCAATTAACCTTAACATGCCAAGCAGACAGAAAATATGACTAGAAACAATTGGTTACCGCTTTCCCAATGGAAGAGAAATGCTGCACTCTACTCGACAGAATTTTCTGCATATGAATCAGTGAAGCCATTGCTGTTCCCTGTAATTGGGAAAGAGTAAATACAGAAGATATCTTAAACTTAAACTATCGTATGCCAATAAAAGTTGAGTGTTCAGCAACACCTCGACAACATCCACAACCACCAGTCCGTACAAGTTAGGCAGCACTTTCTTTGTAGCAACATGAACTGCAACTGACCCTCCCATGCTGTACCATGATTTACAACAAAGTAAAATAATTATAATCAGAATTTTGCAAAACATTGGCAAAGCAATGGGGAATGGAAAATCTTTTCTGAAAAGAGTTAATATATATTATAATCAGTTTATGGGAAAGTTATAGCTTTAAGATGTGAACATTCACTATCAGAATGGAAAATCTTTTCCGAAAAGAGTCAATTTATAGTATAATCAGTATATGGCAAAGTTATAGCTTTAAGATGTGAACATCCACTATCAGAAGCTTTCCAAACTTTCTATTTTATTATTTCATACGAAAATCAGATCAGTTCTTAAGCACAAAAGATACACCAGCTAATATTGCAGGAAAAAGAAAGAGGGAAGTATACAATTTAATCAGTTAAAAGCTATATAAGGGTACTAATATTATGTTAGCTTCAGTGGTTATAACTTAAAAGAAAAACGTTTAGATGAGAGTCAGAGTATGGTTATTCTCTAAGAAATAAGAGTATCTAAAGTTCCATCATCAACTTTATCTTTTCAGGTAATGAAATAATAAATCTTTAAAGTATTTAACGTAAGAATGAAATAATAAATCTTTAAACAAAACAAAAACGTTCTAAAAAAATTATTTTGCTTCTCAAGAAATGAGATTCCTTGTAAAAAATGTTCTGCTTTATTCTATCTTCTTTCGTTCAAGCAAGAAAGAATCTAAATTTTCTGATTAGCATTTTTTCAAATTTCTTTATCTACATCCTTTTTCTTGCTTAGTCTCCCTTTGGTTCTCTCTCATCAACGAACAATAGAAATGAATTATTTCCCTTAGTTCTACTGATTATATTCTCTCATGTTTTCCGTAACTTTTCCTAAAATGTATTAAGTCTAAATCTTACCGTGCTAACAGAAAAAGATATAAATACAGAAGATAAAAACTTATTGAAATGAGAGTAACCTGTGTCCAACAAGCACAATGGCCGGAAGAGAATCCGCATACATTGTGTTTAAAACAGCCAACACATCATTGGACAGAGTCTGTTATGATAAATTCTTCAGCTCATGAAGGCAGATATACAAAAATAAATAAATAAATAAAAAGAAAGCTTTTAAGAGAAATAGAAAATCTGGAAAGAAAAATTGAGACCAAACCTATATCCACTTAAAAAACATATGATTTCATACCTCAATAGATAAATCTAATTCATTTTCTGTTGACGACTTTCCATGTCCTCTCAAGTCGATAGCTACTACCCTAGCTTTCTCCTTAATTTTGGCTGCAGCCAAAGCAAATGAGAGCCTGGAGAAATATAAAACCAAATGTAACATAACATGCTCCCTCAACAGAAGGAAACTATGTATATTTATTTTGCGATACATTAAGATTATGTGCTGGTGGTACATAAATTATTTTACAACATTCAACTCCATCATGCGGACATGACGTCATCCCCATTCCTCCAGTATATCACTGGCAGTCCTTCGTGAGTGCAGCACACCGCTTTCTTTGTTTCGCCATTTCGGAGCCGTTTTGAGATTGATAAATTGTTTTACAACATTCAACTCCATCATGCGGACTTGACGTCATCCCCACCTTCCTCCAGTATATCACTGGCAGTCCATCGTTAGTGCGGCACACACTGCTTTCTTTGTTTCTGAGCCATTTTGGCGGGGCCTACTAAACCCACTACGTACCAGTCCACCGGGTGGCTCGCCTGAATTCCGAGTCTTCTTAGTAGTAAAGCGCGTTAGCTGGAATCAAACTAAAGCGCTAACTAGAAAGTGGTTTGAAAGGCGCCGGCTACTTCTTACTAACAGAACAACTAGGTGCTGACACTCAATTAGTAGCGCTGGCACGTCACTCGGCGTTACATCTCTAAGTTCTATATGAGGTCTCGAAACAGTTAAGGGGTAAGATAAGCTCAACAAGAAAACAAAAATTGAAAGTACTTGCATGCAAAGATTAACCCCTACATAAAGGGTGAGCATGGATAGGAAGTTTCTAACCTTGCCTACCTTGTCAACTGTTGTACCCAACCTTAGCCTACCCCTAAGAGTGATAGTGAGGTACACGGTAACCCCCTATCCTATACCTTTTAGTATTTGATCTCAATACACAAAACAATGCACTTTTCTACTTTTCTTACACTGGGTCCCACTTCTCCTCTCACATTCACTTTTTTTAATCTTCAGAACAACTTTTTTCAACAATAAATCCATCCAAATACACCAAATCTTTTCCTGTCAAACCATGAATAAGAAATAAAATCCAACTCATGCACATAAAATGTTATCTTACTATTGTGAACAATAAAATGAATAGAAAAGTGGACCTTTAATTCCAGGCAGAGGGAGTAGTAGTTTTCTTGATAGTAGAGTCATAGCATCTCTCTTAGGAAAGACTTACAGAAAAAGGGGGGGAAAGCGGGGGGAGAGGGGGGGGGGGGCATCAAGGATTAAAGAAATAAGACCTATGCCGTACATGATGCTACATATGCCATGAATGATGATTCAATAGGTTAGATTGTTCTCTTCTATTTTCAGGTTCCAGTATTCATATCGCTTTTCTGTTTTTAGAAAAATGAACTGTTTTTTTCATTTTTCTTTAAGATAGGGTGCACCTTACCCTACTTTTTTTACTATATCTATATCTGTTACAATATTGGGATAGATTGTGAAAGAAACAGCTGAACTGACCGGATTTTCAGAGTACTGAAGTATTTTCGAAGTTAATTTATTTAGCATTCACGTCAGAGACCCTGACCAAACTGAAATACTGCACCAAATTGCTATTCTTTTGTGATAAACATCCACTGATCATGAAGAATGGCACTTCAACAGTAGAATATACGTCAGATATTTCAAAAGGATTATTTGTTATACTTATTAGATGACACCTGTGTTTGTAACCATAGTGAAACTATAAAACAAAGCATCAAACTAGACTAATTCTTGGAGCTGTAGATCCTAGAGATTTAAGAATTTCCTTTATTTTGTAGCTCCAAACACAAACCTGGGTGCTTGTGCTCATTTCTTTCTTTAGAAGATTTTTGTCCTTGTTGTATACAGCTTCTCGAAGAAAACCTTTTAAACAGCATATCCACTCTTCCACTGAGAACCAGAGGAGACTACGGGCCTCCAGACTCTCTAATCAAATATCCTACGTTATTTCAATCATTTTCTGCTAAAACGATCACTATTCCTAAGTAAGAATCTATATCAGCTTCAGCGAAAACAAAAATGCAAAACGAAAGTAATGAATCCTGCATGGAAACGCAACATAAAACATACCCTGAATAACCGCCTCCATGCAAACAAAAAACGACTGGTCCTTCTGTTCCAGCCGTGTAGACATGAAAGACCTGAAAAAACAAAACAAAAGGAACAACAATATTATTTGCCAATTTAAGAGGAAGGAACTAGAAAATGGATTTCTAAAGAGATGCCACTAACATCACTGGAACCCGGGATACAAATATCGTCTTCACTGTCGAAATAGTCGGACCAATCTAAAGGAGTATATTTTTCCGAAGATTTCCTGCAAGAATGGGCAAATTATTTTTCAAGTAAACTAAACAAAATAATTTTAAAAAATTAAGTAGACAAAAATGAAATATGTCGGGACTTTTTTAAATTTTGGATATGGAAATATATGACTAATATGAATAAAGATAAGAAACTTATCACATTTGATTGAAAATGCTTTGATCAACTTTGCAGAAATAAAAGTAATTTATCCACATAGCACAACTTCGGCAAGGCTTTTAGCAATGATGTTGCCAATTTACTAACTGAGTTATAAATGGTTCCAAAAGTATGATATTTGACGGGGTAAACAGTTTTATCGGCTTTCCACTGCGTCCTCAATTTGCTAATGCACAATTCAATTATTTTTAAAATATTTTGAACACTCTAAATAACAAAGATTTTATGTTTTCTATTAGGAGTTTGGATACATAAACAAAACAGCGATCGCCATAGACCTTGTTCATTTCCTATTCTAAAGAAGATAACTCCGTTTCGCTAACTTGTCTTTTTAATAATGTGTTACTTTTTAAATCAAAACATTCTAAACCAGTAAATAAATTCTCGCTGTTGAACTATGCAATCATTTCCAATTCTAGCTATGCACCAAACAATCAAAACTATAATTCTACAAATAAAACTATGCATAACGAAACTGAATCATTAATGAATTAATTTCATATGGAAACTAAACTAAGTTTTTAACTGACGATAACAAACTTGAACTTCCAAAATGGAATACGATTTACTTAATTGAAGAAATCACCAAACTTAATATCATGATCAGCAATTTGAATCGAATAAAACCAATAATTCGAAAAAATATAATCATAATACTAAAATATTCAGTAAATATCTATATAAAACAAATTTTGAAGAAATAATACTCGAGAAAAAGAGAGAAAGAGCTTACTGAATTGGTGGACGAGCAGGCACGGAAGAGAAGGCGGATGGCCGATCATCGCCATTACCGCCGGTGGCATTGCTTTCATTTATAGTATCTTCCGTGGTCTCTTCGGGAAGAGACGTTAAGTTCGCCGGAGCCGATGATTCCATTTGATCGCCGGAGTTAAATACTCTGCTTAAAGTTTGAAAGTACCAGTAGTTTCAAGAAGAAAGATGTTGGAGAAATCGGATGTGCCGACTTGGGTCGGGTTGAATAATTTAAGAAGCCAAATAATTAAAGAGTCCAATTACAGTTTTGGCCCCAGAAGAAAGTCCATACCCTTTTTTTTTTTTTATGCTGGGTAACGAAAGTCGATACTCTCTTGTGCACAAAAGGTATTACCCATGTCCAAGTTTGCACTCTCCAATGCGATAGAGAATTTAAAAAATATAAATTAAGGTGAACTAGCGGCCCGATCAGGTGGAAAGACTTGTATTAGCCCACCACAAGAAGCCATCCCCATATTAGAGGGTTGAATTACCGAATTTGTCTGAATTAGGGCTGTTATCGAGCCGATTAAATCGTTAATCGGTTCGTTATACTCGCTCGGCTCGTTAACGAACCGGTTACGATTCGGTAAAATGGCTCGTAAATCGTTTTAAATCGCTCGTTAATCGCTCGTTAAACCGGTTAATAATATTCTACCGATTTTAGCGAGCCGATTTTAACGAACCGATTAACGAGTTAACCGATTTTAGCGAGTTAGCGAACCGATTAACGAGCGATTTGCGAAGTTAACCGTTCGCCAATGACTTTCTAGTTTTGTAATAGTATGATCCGATTAACGAACCGAATTACGATTTAATGCGAATTACGATTTTCGATCCGATTAGCGAACCGGTTTCTGCGCGATTTGATACTGGTTTCGATTAACGAACCGGTTTTGTACGATTTTATTTCGAACCGATTACGAATTGAACAACCGAATCGGTTGACTAACGAACCGATTAACGATCGATTCGGTTTTCTTAACGATCCGAACCGATTTGGCCCAAAACCGGCTCGGTTCGGCTCGTTAACAGCCCTAGTCTGAATTACCGAATTCGATTTACCAAATTCAACACGAATTCGCTCGGTAAATCGGTTTTTATCAAATTTTCACACCTCTAATTGAAAGTTTAACATTGCGGCTGCCTAAATTTGATACTGCGTACTTGTTGAAGATAAGAGATCATAATGATCGAGAGCTGCAAGGAACAACAAAGAAAGGAAGCAGTAATGCTTGTAATCAAGTTGGAAAGAAGAATGAAGAAATTACAAGTTAGAGTATTGGGCTGGTAGAAAATAGTTTTGTGTAATGGGCCTATTTTACTGAGACTGAACAATGTAGCCCAATATGTAAATAAATAGTTATGCCCGTATTTCTTGTATAGTTTTCTTTTCCTTTTCTTATTTCCTTCTTAGTCTAAATATGGAGGAGCAGGTGTGTATATAAATAGGGATGTAAGTCATTATGTTGACTAAGTTAACAAGATATAGAAAATATCTTTCCCAATTATTCTCTCTTTGGCAGTTACATTTCCTTTTTCATTTCATACCAAATTCAAGATGGTATCAGAGCTAAATTCCGCATAAATCTTGGATTGATCTTGTTTTTTAGCATTGTTTTTGCTTCTTTTGGTTATCCGATTGAAGATCGTTGGTCTTGATTTCGTTTTTGGTAAATAAATTCTCAGTTTTAAGCTGATATTCTTCACTGAAGGATTTTTCTAATTTTTCTTGATTTTCTTGATTCTCTTCGAATAGTGAGTTGATCATCATGAATGTTACTGAGATTACTCAATCTCATCCTTTCTATCTTCATCCTAATGAAAATCCATCATTGTTGTTGGTTGCTTCCCCTTTGATTGGGAAGAACTATTACAACTGGATTAGAGAAGTTAAACGTGTTCTCATTACTAAGAACAAGCTTTGTTTCATTGAAGCTTGTCCAGGTATGGTTATTCCAAAACCTGGTGAATCACTTTATGGTGCTTGGCAGTAGGCAGATCAAATGGTCCTGACATGGATCCTCAATTCAATGAGCAGCACTCTAGCACAAAGTGTGATGTATTTGAACACAGCTGTGGCAGTTTGGTTGAATCTAGCTGACAGGTATACTAATACCAATGCTTATAGGTTTTCTGATTTTCTTGAGGAATTTCATGTTTTGAAGCAATGAAGCATGAGTGTTGATGAGTATTATACTCATATGAAAATACTTTGGGATGAATTTTTAGCACTTAGACCTTTGCCTACATGTAGTTGTGAGCCTTCTTGTTCTTGTGAAGCATTAAGAATCATACAAGGCTATTATGAATCAGACTATGTTATTCGATTTCTAAAAGGTCTAAATGAAGAGTTTAACAATGTAAAATCCAAAGTATTAATGAAAAGGAAGATACTTAATATTGATGTTGTCTTGAAGTTAGCCATTCAGCATCAAAATTAGGTTAGTTATTCCAATAATCAGAAAGAAGCACAGGTGCTATTTGCTCAGGGTAATAGTTTTGGATCTAACAAAGTTGGCAATATTTCTGAGAACCTTTGTGGTAATCAAAGTTCAGATTCTGTTATCCATATGCAAGAGTCTACTGGTCTGGAGAATGCTATTAATAGCAACTATAAAATATGAGGATATGGTTAAAACTATGGAAATCAAAGGAAGGCTCTTATGTGCACATTTTGTGGAGGACAAGGTCACACAATTGAAAGGTTCTATAAGAAGCATGGATACCCTCCTGGACACAAATTGTATAAAGGAGGCAAGCCTTGGCAAAATAACAATGTTTCTGGAAATTATTCTGGCAATTTTGGAACTGAAAATTCTAGTAGTGTTAAGGCAGTAAACCATTTTATTGGTCCTTCTGGTTTTCCTTTGGCTGAAAAGAAAACTAGTTTTTCATAACAGAAAAACATTCCATCTGGTGATCATCATATGGCAGTAACTGGCTTCTCTCATGAACAACAACAACAGTTCATTCAACTTATCAAAAATGTCAATCTCAACTCAACATCAGATGTTTCTGAAAGCTCCACTGTTCCTGCTATACAACCTATGGTAAATCAAACTGTTTCTCAGTTTGAAGGCTTCAATGTCCCTTCAGGTAAATCTGTCTATCCTAAACAAGACTTTTGAATCTTTGATTCTGGTGCTACTGATCATATTACCTGCACCTTTCATCTCTCTACTCATTTTGTTCATGTGTCAAATGTCTATGTGAAATTGCCTAATCAAATGACTATTCTTGTTTCTCACAAAGGTATTGTGCAGCTAGCTCCAAACCTTATCTTGAAAGTTGTCTTATATGTTCCTACTTTCAAGTTGAATATCATTTCTGTTTCAAAATTCACTCATCATAATTCTTGCATTGTTTTTGCAATGTCCCACCTCAGACAATACTCTCACAGACTCAATCTAAACCAATCAGCAGCTAGTAGGCCAATGCCTCAACAGATTATCAATAAAATGAAACAAATAACTCAGAAAAACTTGATAATTACATATATAACTTGAGCAAGATGAGTTCAATACATATAATATCAACGATCACTGTCTTTAGCTAGCTAATACTACTGAGATTAACTAACTAATAACAAGATGACAAAGGAAGCAAACTTATCCAACTCCAAAGCTGCAAGCAACCAGCAACACCTTGAGATTGAACAAGCTTCGATCAGTAACGAGAGAGAGAGAGAGAGAGAGAGAGAGATTTGGGGCGGAAAGGGGATTAAAAAGTGATATAGAATGAAGAAATTTACTAGAAATGGGAAATGGCAACAACCACTTTAAGTTTGATATTTAGATTTATGCCTTCTTCATCCTTGTCTTCTGAACTTTATAGCTAGGGCTCGAATCCTTAATTCAATCCTATCTCTCCAGCTCATCCTAACCGCCTCTGCCAAGAATCAACAGCTCTCCTTTGATGTTCTTGCTCAGCCAATGGGATTGCAGTAGCATAGGGTAGCAGTAGAGGAAGTGGAGCTTGCTCTGCTGCTAAGAGAAGGACAACAAGATGGTGACATGAATATGATCAAAACGACATAGTTTAAGGAAACTAATTAACTTAACTAAAACGACATAGTTTCATTTATTTTTCTCCAAATAAAGACAGCCCTAATTACTCTTCCAATTTTCCTTCTCTTTTTGAATATGAACTTCCCCCCAGTTTCCCTCTTTCTTCCCAGGTCATTACACTCCCTACTCCTTCAAATCAGCTTTGTCTCAAGGCTGAAATTGGGAAAACTGTTCTTCAATCACTTTGCAGTCCTCCCAAGTGGCTTCTTCAGGTGGTAGGATTTCCCACTGAATGAGCCATTGAATTGAGGCCATGTTGCCTTTCATCATTAGTCTTCTGTCTAAAATGGCCTCTGGAGAAACCTTAAGTTGTCCATCTCCACCAATCTGAGGTAGCTCTGTCATAGCTACTTTGTCTTCTCATATTTTCTTCTTTAGAAGGCTGCTTTGAAAAACTGGATGGATGAGTGAATGCTCAGGTAATTCCAATTTGTAAGCTACCCTTTTATACTTCTGGAGTACTTTATATGGTCCATAGTACTTAGCAACTAGCTTTATGTTCTTCCTTAAGGCAATAGATGATTGTCTATAGGGTTGCAGCTTTAAATACACCGAATCTCCAATCTCATACTCCCTCTCAGTTCTTCTTTTGTCAACATAAAACTTAATCATTTCTTGTGCTTTCTGGATGTTTTCCTGCAATAACCCTTCAATCCTTCTTCTTTCTGTCATGTATTCTTTGACTGCTTCATTGTTGTCAAGGTGATAAGGGCCTAAAGCCAGAATGGGAAACTTATACCCATATACTGCTTCAAAAGGGGCCATTTGAATAGCTGTGTGGTATGTAGTATTATACCACCACTCCGCTAAAGAGAGCCAGTCACCCCACTTGTTAGGTCTATTTCTAGAAGCATCTCAAAAACATCTCCAATGTTTGGTTTACCCTTTCTGTCATCCCATCAGTCTGTGGGTGATATGCACTAGATAAGTTGAGTTGAGTGCCCAGATTCTTGAATAAAGCCTGCCAAAAGTTGCCGGTGAAGAACTTATCTCTGTCTGTGACAATGCTCTCAAGCATGCCATGTAATTTATACACCTGATCCCTAAAAATTTCAACCACTGTTTGAGCAGTAAAAGGATGGGCTAAGGCTATAAAGTGATTGTATCTTGTGAGTCTATCAACCACCACAAGAATAGTATCATTTCCCATAGACTTTGGTAACCCTTCCACAAAATCCATGGAAATATGAGTCCATGGCTGTTGAGGTATGGGTAAAGGCTGTAGGAGACCAGGATAAGCCACTCCTTATTCCTCTGACATGTGTCACATTGCCTGATCCAGTCTTCTATATGCTTCTTTATAGATGACCAGTAGAAATGTTATTTTGCTCTCTGGTAGCTTGCCTGAACTCTTGAGTGGCCTCCTTGTTGTCATGGAGTTCTCTTATAAGTCTGGTCCTTATCTCTCATTCAGTACCAATATAAATCTTTTTTCCCTTTATATAGAATGTCATTTCTATAACTCCATTCTCCTTCTTTATGTGAGTCTATAAGGAGCTCAACAATGATTTTCTGAGCTTCTGTGTCTCCTTCATAGCTGCTTATGATCTCCATGATCCAGGTAGGTGTGACAACAGTGATGGCATTGGCTTATCCTCTTCAAGACAATGCATTAGCTACCCTGTTTTCACAACCCTTCTTGTATTGGATTTCAAAATCCAATCCCATTAACTTGGCTGTCCATTTCTGTTGGGCTGTTGTAGTCACTCTTTGTTCCATCAAGAATTTTAGACTCTGATGGCCTGTCTTGATGATGAAGTGTGACCCTTCCAGGTAATGCCTCCATTTGCTCACTGCTGTAGCTAGAGCAATCAGTTCCTTCTCATAAACTGTGAGTTCTTGGTGTCTTGGTCATAAGGCCTTGCTCATGTAGGCTATATGTTTTTTTTCTTGCATGATCACTACACCTATACCTACATCTGATGCATCTGTCTCTATGACAAATGGCTTCTCCCAGTTAGGCATAGTCAGTACTGGGGTGGTACTCATGGCTGCTTTGAGGTTGGTTAAAGCTTATTTTGCCTCTTCACTCCATTGAAAACCTCATTTCTGTAGCATTTTGCAGAGAGGCTTGCTGATCACCCCATACCCTTTGACAAACCTTCTGTAGTAGCCTGTGAGTCCAAGAAATACTCTCAGCTGTGTTATGTTCTTAGGAAGTGGCCAATTGAGCATGTCATGAACCTTAGTAGGATTAGCAGACACACCTTCTTGGCTGATTATGTGCCCCAAGTACTCCACCTTAACTTGCGCAAATGTACACTTACTCAGCTTGACATAGAGCTGATTTTCCCTTAGTACCTTAAACATAATCCTTAGGTGTTTCAAGTGTGTGTCTAAGTCAAGACTATATACCAATATGTCATCAAAGAAAACCAATATAAACTTCCTAAGGTAAGGAGCAAACACCTTGTTCATCAATTACTGAAAAGTGGCTGGGCCATTGGTCAAACCAAAATGCATCACTAAGAACTCATACAACCCCAAATGAGTTCTGAATGCTGTTTTAGGAATGTCTACATCATTGACTATGATCTGGAAATATCCAGACCTCAGATCAATTTTTGTGAAGTACTTTGCACCCTGTAGTTCATCTAACAACTCATCAATGATGGGAATTAGGAACTTATCCTTCACAGTAATGGTGTTTAACTGCCTATAATCTACACAAAACCTCCAACTACCATCTTTTTTCTTAATTAATAAGACAGGAGAAGAAAATTGGCTATTGCTTGGTTGAATGATGCCTTCCTCTAGCATCTCCTTTACTAGTCTCTCTATTTCAGCCTTTTGGAAGTGTGGTTGTCTGTATGGCCTGAGTTTTAAAGGTTGCCCCCTTCTACTAGTGTAATACTATGTTCATGACCCCTAGAAGGAGGTAGTCCTGTTGGTTTAGCAAAAATGTCCTCATATTCCTTAATCACTTGTTGTATTTCCATAGGAATCACTTATTCTGCTGCAGTGCCTATGGTAAATAGATGACCATATATAACCTCATCTCTAGCTTCTAAGTTTTTCAGAATAGATTCTAGCCTAGCTGGTTCTATCTTGACTTGGTCCTTTTCTCCTTTCAGCACAATTTCCTCACCATCTTTTTTGAATGTTAAGTTGATGTCTGTGAAGTCAAAAAGGACGGGGTTGTATTTTTCAAGCCAGTACAAACCTAAAATCATATCACTGCTACCCAAACTGATAACCCTCAAGTCCTGCATGTACACTTGACTTCCCATTTTCCCCACAAACTTTCTGTACATGCTTGTGCTTCTCATAGTAGCACCATTACCCACTATGATCCTCATGGGTTTGCTTTGGGATTATTTTAGGTTCAGTTCTTTGACTATCTGACTATCTATAAAACTGCTAGCACTACCAGGGTCTATTAGTATAGATACTTTCTTCTTTTTTATCCAACTTGGTATTCTAAAGGTACTATTAGATAGTCTTCCTGTCATGGCATTGACAGATATTCCAAACCTTCAGCCTCTCCCTCCAAGTTTTCCACCACAACAATGTTTAGTTCCTTCTTAGGGCACCTTTGTCCAGGCATAAATTTCTCTCCACATCTATAACATAGGCCTTTCTCTTTTCTCAGTTGGTATTCTCCATCAGATAGCCTCTTAAAATCCATTGATTTTCTATTACGCCCATTGTACTGACCACTTGTGTTCTTTGGATAAACAGTGCTTGACATTAGCTTAGGGTTGGTGTACTGTACTTTGGGCGTGGGAAGAAGGCCAGTAGGTTTCTTAGAAGGTTTGGATAAAGCATCTAGGGTATTTTGAAGGTATAGAGCTTTATCACAAACTTTATCAAATGTTTGGAGATCAAACACTTTGATCAAATGTTTTAACTCCTCCTTGAGTTCTCCTATGAAAACAGAAATATAGTATTCCTCATTAGCATGAGGCATCCTAGTAATTACTACAGACCTCAACTCTTCAAACTTACCAATGTACTCTCCTACATCTCCCTTTTGTTTGAGTCTATTGAAATCTTCCATGAGTTGTCTATCATCTGCTTCACCAAATCTTTTGCATACAACAGATGCAAACTGTTCCCAATTCTCATGGGGATGGGTGGCTGTTCTACATCTACTCCAGGTGTAGGCTTTGTTTCTAAAGTTGAGTTTGGAAAAAGGGTAATTTTATCTACCTCTTCAACTTGGTGGAGTTAGAAGTAATCTTTACATATTCCCTTGCTCCCTCCCCATCAAACAAAGGAAATTCTAACTTAGGAGTCTTGTAATCTATTCTTCCTTCCCTCCTGTACCCCAGGTGATTTCTCCCATTTCCTGAGTCCATAATGATAGGTGTAGGTGGGGGCATGTTTCTAGTGTCAGCTACTTCACTTGACTGTCCTGCCTCCCATTTTCCCTCCCTATGGTCACTTTTCTTCAACTCATTTATAGCAGCACTAAGTGTGGCTAAGTCAGTGGTAACTTGTGACATCTGATTCATGAGGCCTTCCACTTGCTTATGCAAAGTGTCCTGGCCCTTACTTAAGTGCTATATCAGATGTTTATGTTCCAATTCAGTAAAGGCTAATTGGTCTGTAGTCTTCATTTGATTTTCCAAGTGCCCATAAACATCCTTAGACTCAACCTCTAGTTTTTTAATCTGTCTTGTTCTAATAGAATCTAGAGGGTTTTCCCCTATATTCTGACTTCTAGTGTTTGTCATCCCTACAGGTCAAGAGGAATCAATGCTCTGATACCAATTTGTAATGTCCCACATCAGACAATACTCTCACAGACTCAATCTAAACCAATCAGTAGCTAGTAGGCCAATGCCTAAACAGATTATCAATAAAATGACACAAATAACTCAGGCAAACTTGATAATTATATATATAACTTGAGCAAGATAAGTTCAAGATAAGTTCAATGAATCCAGAAAGTGTCTAGTTTCATTGTATCTGATATTTGTCTTTCTGAAAATAATAAAGTGTTTATTACTTGAATTAGAGATATGGGCAATTTCGGTATTTTACCTATAGCTGGGATTACGTGGGAGTTATTATCCGATAAGGACTCCCACTACCAGCGAAAGTCTAGGGAACGTGGGATTCTGAGACTCCCATTGCCGAGAAAAGTTGTTCTAGTAACAAACTCTCACACTCTATATAACATCTCTTAGCCGAAACCTAGAATGCTAATGCTTTTCAGCAGAAATACCTTAGTATCCAGAAAAGAGTTTTCTGCTCTCCCTTTTCTCTCTGATTCTCGAAACCCAGAAAGACGAAGAGCTAGCAATCGCTGCCCGTTTCGTTGCGTGGATACCGGTAGAGGGACATTCCGCAAAGGGAATTCCATTGGTGGCAGATTAGCATCCAAGAAACGTCATCCTCCATTCAAGAAGTAGCTTCTTGAATCCAAGAAACGTAAGTTATTTATTGCTGTTTTCGAATTGTTTCATATGAGCGGATCCTTCAGGGGAGGATCCATGGGTGTTTGGAACGACTTTCCGCCCATGAATCCCTACATTGGGGGACCATATAAACATGATATTGTATATGGACAAAAATTCTTTCTAACTATTGTGGATGATTTCACAAAATTCTCATGGATACTCCTGCTAAAAACCAAATCAGAAGCACAGAATACCCTAAAGCACTTCTGCACTTTCATTCAAACTCAATATTCTAAAACCATAATGGAGCTAAATTCTTCATGCCTTCTTTTTATCTTGAAAAAGGAATTATCCACCAAACTTCAAGTGTCCAAACCCCTCAGCAAAATGGTCTAGTGGAAAGAAAGCACCAACACATAATGAATGTTGATAGGGCTCTCAAAATTCAATCTAATATTCCTATTGAATATTGGGGATATTGTGTCATGCATGCTACTTATCTCATCAACTTAAATCCTTCATCTATTCTTGATAATCTTTGTCCTTATACTAAACTACATGATCATTTACCTTCATATCAAAATTTAAAAGTTTTTGGCTGCCTCAGTTATGCTTGTACCTTGGCTGCTGGCAGAGGGAAATTTGATCCCATGGGTAGGAAATCAGTCTATCTAGGACAATCCATTACCTCAAAGGGATATATTTTACTTGACATTGATACTCTTACACTATTTATTTCAAGAGATGTACTCTTTGTGGAACATGTTTTCCCTTTTAGTTCTAACTCTTTAAATGTTTCTACAATTCATTAACCTTTTTCTAATACTTCAATTTTTTTAGATAGCAATCTTCATTCTTCTTTTCCTTCTGATGATTATGTTTAAGCTTTTTCAGGTTCTTCTCATCATACTTCTTCTTCATCTGATTGTGCACATATCACTCCTGTTCATTCTGATACTCAGTCTCTATCCAACCTTACTGATAACACAACTATTCCTCTTTTAGGTCAGGAAATTCCAGTCAGAAGATCTACAATGGTTTCCAAAGCTCCTGTTCATTTAGTTGATTTTAAATGTCCTACTCTTCATACTTCCCCACATACTCTCCATCAAGTCATTTCATATGATAATATACACCAGAAACATAGGTCTTTTGTTTTCTGTTTGGATGCTCACAGGGAACCTGCAACTTACAATGAAGCAGTCAAACACAAGGAATTGAGAGATGCCATGCAGGCTGAGCTTGAAGCTTTGGAAGCTAATCACACTTGGGAACTTGTTGATTTACCTCCTGGCAAAGTACCTATTGGTAATAAATGGGTATACAAGGTAAAATATCTATCTGATGGCACTATAGAAAGATATAAAGCTAGATTGGTGGCTAAGGGATATACTTAGCAGGCTAGGGGTGGATTACTTAAGTACTTTCTCACCTGTGGCAAAGATGACTTCTGTCTAGTTGTTATTAGCTTTAGCAGTTGCAAAGGGATGGATTGTGCATCAACTGGACATCAACAAGGCCTTCTTGCATGGAGATCTTCATGAGGAGATTTACTTGTCTTTGCCACTTGGTTTTGTTGCTGAAAACTCAAATAAGCTAGTGAAATCTTTATATAGGCTTAAACAAGCTAGTAGAGAATGGAATGCTAAGCTTACAAGTTCCTTGCTAAGTATTGATTTTAAACAATCATGGCATGACTATAGTTTGTTTGTCAAGAATGATGGTAACTGCTTTATTTCTATTTTAGTATATGTTGATGATGTGATTTTAACTAGTAGTTCTTTGGAGGAAATAGATAAAGTGAAGAGATACTTGCATGATCAGTTTAAAGATCAAGGACTTGGGTGTTTTAAAGTACTTTATGGGAATTGAAGTTGCTAGAAATCCAGAAGGAATGGTCTTATCTCAAAGAAAATATACTTTGGATATACTTAAGGAGGAAGGATTTTTGGATTGTAAACCTATATCAACACCTATTGATCCTACAGTTAAGTATGCACACAAGGATTCTGCTTTATATACTGATATCAACAAGTATAGGAAGATTTTGGGAAATTGCTATATTTGACAGTCACAAGACCAGATTTATCATATGCAATACAACAACTCAGTCAGTTTTTGGATCAACCAACTATTCTTCACATGAAAGCTATTCACATAATCCTTAGGTATTGTCACAACCCGTAACCAGGGTCGATGACATGACAGTGTCTCTTTGGTTGATGAAACATCAAAGCCGACAAACAAAGTTACTAAAAGGAAATTCATTTATTATATAATCCAAAATAAGAGTTAAACAACGGAATTAATATGCGTAAAACATTACTAAGTATAATAAATAAAATTGTTCAACATTGCTATAAATGAAATAATCTAAGTTCTTTAATCGCAACCGATTATGAGTCACTCATCATTGTCCCCTTCCCAGGCTTCAACAACATCTTCAAAATGTTCATCATCACCTGCACAATAAAAGCGGATGGACTGAGCTCTGGTGCTCAGTAGGGACCTGATATTCACAAGTAATAAACATAAATAGGCACATAACACATTTTCATACCCAAAATACAAGTTATATGACCCAGTCTCAAATATGACCAAAACAACAAGATAAACAATAAGTAAGCGAGATAACCATACTCTTCATGTCCAAGCACTTACACAACCGAATATATGACAAGCACCATGCTCTGCCCATACGGTACACACGATTACACACTTGCTTAGACACTACAAGCATAACTACTGCTATGACACGACTTCCCACCATTCGAGCTCAGATATCTAATCACGACTCTACGACAATAATTGCAACGGTCCTAGTTATAGTCCAAACTAGAAGGGCTCAAATAGTTCATCACATGGGTTCAATTTCACTCCCTGAACGACGGATGCACAATTTAAGGACTCATTCTACATTGTATCATCATCCAACACCTTGGACTCCACAAAACCGTTGCAATCCCAATGATAGTCCACATCAGGTTAAGGCTCACGTAGAAAGACCCTCGGGATCAAGGACACATCGCATGACCCCTCAGAATCTCTCCAATTTCATATCGTATCATATCCTCCAATCGAACGAGTCCTGTCATTGAGTAGATCCTAGACATGAGCTCAAAATAGGGCGACGACTCGGTCGACCAAACCATATAAGACTAAAATCAATGACTCCCACATATGATGACCAAAGCTGTAACATTTATGCAAGTTAAATATAGGCTCAATTAATTCAAGATTCACAATTATCAGTTAATTATGACAATTTACATAAGGCAATAACAAGAACGCAGTAATCAATATACAAATCAGATTATAATGAATTTAAATCAAGCCCAAAACAATTTATAAAATATCGAAAGCAATAAACACAATTCGTGCAATTATTTTATTATTGAATAATTTATCCATTTTTACTGTGCAGCATATGCGTTAATATTAAATGATAAAAAGGTCCCTACCTCGATCAAAGGTAATTAAATACACAAACCCGTAACAGCACTGCCCAGACCTGTTCACGGTGCGATAACTTCCTACTCGGGACTAGGAATGACGTTTCGTCTGCGCTCACTCGAAGCTTATCCGATCGCCTTCGAATCAGTATATTATGAGTTAAAAACAGACCAGTAACGCCCCCTCAGCGATCTCTCAAAGTCTGACCAAAAATCAAATTCACCAAAATCTCTCAAGAAATCGCAAACTGTTGCTCTAATTGGCTGCCCAACAGCTTTATTTTCTTGTTATTAGACACGATACCCAAGGAAAGAAAAAGAATTCACCGCTGCTTTCTCATTTCTTATTTGTTAATTATGATTTGTCCTTGTGATATCCCAGGCCCCTTGCCCTTTTATAATATATAAATATATATCAATAACCCCCGTCCCTCCGGTTCCTTATTTATAAGAGATAGTAATTCCTATTTATTTATTCACTTAATCAATGCTCCCCATGACTCCCCTCAAGTCCTGGCAACCCCCGATTGCTTAAACTTCCTTTTACTTTTAATTTAATTTCCAATCCATCATCTAAGTGAAACACAATTTAAGTCCCTTAGTTATGAAATGCGTGTGAAACGCCCCCTCAATAAAACGTATAAAAAATGTAACAACAACATGCTATAAAATTAAAATTGACACGTAGTCACATAATCACGGGAAAACTATTACGCCTACATAGTTAATCGCGAAAGATTAATTACTCGTCAGAAATTCACGTAAGCAAAAGTTACGGGTTTCACAGGTATCTAAAGGGTACACTTGGTGAAGCATTGTCCATTGCTTCTGACAGTTCAATAGAATTGAAAGGATTAACAGATAGTGATTGGGCTCGTTAGTGCAATTCCTTAGAAAATCTGTCACAGGTTTTTGTGTCTTTTTGGGCAATTCCTTAGTCTCTTGGAGAGCTAAGAAACAACACACCATTTTCAGAAGTTATGCAGAGGCAAAATATAGGGCAATGGCAATGACAACTTGTGAGATACAATGGTTGATTTATTTGCTTCGGGATTTAGGAGTTAAACAAGAGAAACCAGTACCTCTCTTCCGTGACAGTTCAAGTGCAATACACATTGCAGAAAATCCTGTTTTCCATGAGAGGACAAAGCATATTGAAATAGACTGCCATGTTGTTAGGAAAAAATATCAAGAAGGAGTGTTAAAGCCTATGCCTATCACTAGTTATAAACAGTTAGCAGATTTGTTCAGTAAGCCATTGGCTGTTGACAGATTTAGATTTATTGTGCAGAGCATTGGATTATTCAGTTTATATACTCTTCCAGCTTGTGGGAGGCTGTTGAAGAGAAGAGATCAAGATGATCAAGAGCTGCAAGGGACAATAAAGAAAGGAAGCAGTAATGCTTGTAATCAAGCTAGAAAGAAGAATGAAGAAATTACAAGTTAGAGTATTGGGCTGATAGAAAAGGGTTTTATGTAATGGGCCTATTTTATTGAGATTGAACAATGTAGCCCAATATGTAAATAAATAGTTAGGCCCGTATTTCTTGTGTAGTTTTCTTTTCCTTTTCTTATTTCCTTCCTAGTCTAAACATGGAGGAGCACGTGTGTATATAAATAGGGATGTAGGTCATTATGTTGACTAAGTTAACATATATAGAAAATATCTTTCCCAATTATTCTCTCTCTGGCAGTTACATTTCCTTTTTCATTTCATACCAAATTCAAGAGTACTTGTGCGCAATCTATCACCCAAAAACCAATTGAGTTGCCTTCCGAAAGAAAGTCCATAATTTCTCATGCTACACGAACTTTGTGAAGTGAGGTTAGTTTTTAAGTTTGGTACGTTATTATAAGCAAGGTTTTAAAATTCGGACAGGACCGGCCGGTTGAACCGCCGGCCGGTATGCCTTCCGGTCCAAGTTGGCCCCCAAAATCGGTAGGGGTAAAAAAGATGCTTCCTTTGTTCAACCCGATAAAACACGGCGATCGAACCGTTTAACCTGAAAACCGAAACGCGTTTAGTAGAGCCGGCCAGGTTTTAGAAATTCTATTTTTTTTTAAAAAAAGAAAAATTTGCAAATTAAACAAAAATGCGAGAAACAACTAATCTAACTCTCTCAGCTCTATGATAGATGTCTAGCGGCAAGACAAAGAAGCTCTCTCTCAGTCCAATTTTCTAGAAAAATTCATCAAATTTCTCTCACAAATCTCAAAGCTCAGACATCAATTTGGTGAACCAACCTCTTCTAAGGTTTGTGCATTAATATTATATATACACATGCTACGTATGATTCACGTTTAATATTATCACTGTCCCAAATTGTTTGCAACGTTCAAATTTTTGAGATATCTCAAATGGTTTGCCATGTTTCAGAATTTGATTCATGATTCTTATCATTTGTATTTTGAAAATAGTGCTAATTGATATTTATTATAATAAGTTCTCTTATATAGAGAAGAATTATGATCCTATTGATTATGAAAATATAGATAAAATTGACTTTTGGGTTTTCGAAGTAGATGAGGAGCCTTCTATTAATTATAAAGAAATAAAAAATTACTTTATGAAGATCTTGCAGAACCAAGATTCCAAAGACAACATTGTCGTCGCCGCAAAGGTAATTATTCTAATATTGATAATTTTGTATTTCAAATTCTTTTAAATTTTTATAATTCTATCGTGCTTAATTGTTTGTATAAATGTTGTTTACTTTAGATGACGAAGATTCTGATGAAGACATTCCTGTGGTGCAAGCTCATACTGATGATATGAACCTCTCATCTCATGACAATAAATATTATCTTGGAGATTCTAACATGTTTAGTGATATTGGAAACACAAGTGGTTTTGGCAATGACAAGTAGGGGTGTCAATCGAGCTATGTGAGCTGAGCTTGGCATAGCTCACGCTCAGCTCACATAAAAATTGAAAAGCTCACGCTCACGCTCAGCCCGGAAAAGCTCACAAACCTTGAGCTCACGCTCAGCTCACATTTTAACACGAGCTCGAGCTTAGCTCACGAGCTTCCCAAGCTCACTTATATTAGCGAAGAAAACGAAAATACTGTCTTAAGAATAGCATAATACAATGAGCCTTAAAACTAAATTTGGACAAGAATACACAAAAAGAAGCAAAAGTTTCGGAATTGTTTGATATGCTAATAAAAGGAGTTTTATATAAAAAAAAAAACAAAAAATAAGAGAATCCATGCACTTAAAATTTTAACAAATGATAAATTTGCAAATTTCAAAAGATTGATTTAATTCCATTGTCGGTGGCAATTTCAATTTTGACAATCCCATTGAATTCTTCTACACCATCTCACTTTTTGTTGTGATTCATCCCAATGTATTTTGTACCGTGTTTTCCTGCGTTGTCTTTTCATGTTTTCTCTCTTCCTTTAACTTTTGTACCTGTCTCTCTTCTGTTGTAAGACTCATTCTTTAATATAATCTCCTTTCTACAAAAAAAAAAAAAAGAATATTGAATTAATCCACACATTATAATTATAATTATAATGTATATAAGTTTTTTTTTAAATTAGTATTATTATTATTATTATATATATAATATTTTAATTATATTAATCTTATTCGGGTTCGAGCTTTTTTCGGGCTGAGCGGGGTCAAGCTCACGCTCAGCTCACATAAGAAGCGAGCTTGAATATTAAGCTCACGCTCACATTACCTCAGCTCACGCTCACATTTTTTCGAGCTATGTGACCCGAACCCATTGACACCCCTAATGACAAGTGGCAACCATGAGTTAAACTAGAGACTTTGTTTCTAATTGGTTATTCTAGTTGAGATTGTTTTTGTCTTTTGGATTGCCTATGATTTATATTATTATTTAATCTTGTTTGGAGACTTTATTTGGTTATTTAGAGTTTTATTATAAGGATTTTATGAGTTGTGGCTGAATTTACATAACATTTTGTTAATTTTTAAGTTTATATTAATATGTTGTTTTAAGCTTTGAATTTGTGCATCCCATATTAATTGAAAATTTTCACATTATTTCATTTTAAATAATAATTATATATTATTTATTTATTTATAATATTTATGACGTCACCGAGCCAATTAACGGATTGATGACGGTCCGCCAACCAATCCACTCAGTGACCCGTAACCCATTAACTTTTCCGAACCGATGTCCGATCCGAGTTTCAAACCCTTGATTATAAGCCTACATCGTCTGTACAGACAGCATACCAAATTTAAGCGGGGGATATCTTCAGACCAGTACATAGTATGAGCTTGCAAGTGATGTTAGTTTAATTAGGTTCAGTTTTGATTCTTTCTAATTTTATCAAATTTGGAATCTACATCAAGAATTAAGCTGGTTTGGAACTTCTGTAACTCCATGTAATATTTTAATAATAATTTTTTTTATTTATATATTAAAAACTCCAAGTTTTTAAAAAATTATAATTATAAATATCATAAAAAAAATACTATAGAAGGTGTTACAGAAGATTTCACACTGTAATTAAATGGGTGATTTTTATCTTCAACTTGAGGGATAAGCTTGAGATTAATTATGTTAGCCGTGTGCCAACATTCGTTAGAGTAACTAACAATATGGTGTGATATTCGAGTTGCATATACTACAACAACAACTAAACAAAGGATTCTAGAAATTTGTTACAAAGGAAAAAAAAAAAAAAGAGAGAGAGAAACCTTCTACTTCCTAGAAGAAATAAACAAACAATTGCTGTCTGAATCTGATAGAAATAAAATAAAAACGTCACAATTGACACGTAAAGGAACATCCACAAGTCAAACTCTGATAAGTCTTAGCGGCCAAAAAAGTTTCAATTTGGGGATTTGGATTTGGAGTGGTTTTTCATGGGATTTCAAGCAGGTGGGGCATCAAAGATGTCCTATCCTAATGGGCAAGCGCCTGCCAACGATCTTGAAGTCGTGAGTTCGATACCCTCTGCCTGCGTGCGGCAAGCTTTAATCTCCCTTTCAGGGCTATCTTCTTCTCGTCTGAGGCAGTTCTTTCTCCCCTATATGGGGCAAACCGTTCAATCGGACTTCAAAAAGCAGGTGGGGCAATTTGGAAACGTGGTCAAAGTCAACCACGCAAAAATAATGACAATAAGAACACGAAAAAAAGAGGCAAAAAAGTCGATTAGTTTTATAATAATTGCTAAGGTTAAGGCCAAGCTTCTGATCCAGACAAAGGTGAAAGATGTTGGAAATAGTCCTCGGAATTATAGACAATATTGTTTAAGGTTTCATATTGTGGTCTCAGTACCATTGCTATCTCCAGATGTTCTATGATCTCCTTTACTTTTGTTGTTGACAATTCCCTCTCCATCTGCAATTCACAAATTAAGGAGATTATTTTACTATGTTATTTCTTCATGCACCTTATAATATTATAATTTCAAGAATGTTAACAGATTATAAAAATAAATCTGAGTAAGTATCTCAAGAATATGCAATTCCTGAATTTTATAAAACGTTTGAATGCGAAAACTCTTTAACTAACATAGGACCAGACATCTTGAGCATATGAAGTTAGCAATACCGAACATATGCAGATGGGCCAACAACACTGGACTCGAGCTGTTGACATCCGTCGCAGGGTAAACCACTGCCTCTCAGGCCCCTGACTGATTTTACCATAGAGGTCAACGATAGACAATAACTCCCCCAAACCCATTCAAACTCTTTAACTAACATAGGACCGGACATCTTGAGTATTTGAAGTTAGCAATACCGAACATATGCAGATGGGCCAATAACATTGGACTCGAACTGTTGACATCCGCCGCAGGGTAAACCACTAACTCTCAGGTCCCTGGCTGATTTTACCATAGAGGTCAACGATAGACAATAACTCCCCCAAACCCATTCAAACTCTTGGACTCGAACTGTTGACATCCGCCGCAGGGTAAACCACTGCCTCTCAGGTCCCTGACAGATTTTACCATAGAGGTCAACGATAGATAATAACTTCCCAAAACCCAACTTAAAACTTTCATCATATTGTGCTCTCCAAAGAGCAACTCTTCTCAAAATCTCACTCAAAATTGTGCTAAGTTGGAATCCCATTCTAACTAAGGATTCTTGTGGTTCTGGAGTATCCAGCTACAGGAGAATCTGGAACGTAGAGTTTTTCCCCTTTCATATATATATATATATATATATATATGTGTGTGTGTGTGTGTGTGTGTGTGTGTGTGTGTGTGTGTGCGCGCGCGCGCGGGGGGTGAACGTGATCAAAATTGAACGTAATATAAGGGTGACCAAGCATTAAACTATGTGCATATAAAATCATTAAATCTTGTTTTTGCTCATTAAGATGTTACGCTTTAATTATTGATTTTGGACATGATCATAGCTATTCCTTTAAGGGTAGGTAATACATATTCTTATATTAAAACAGTAATTAAAATGAAAGATACATCTAGCTAGCATGAAGATAGTTAAGAAAGTGATGATGGAAATCTCAGTTTTACCGAAAAGCCCCTAATATTTAATGCCATTATTATATTGAAAATACAAATAAAATAACCAAGCAAGATTAGAATATATATGTACCTGAGCAAGAAGGGTTATGTCTAGGGTAGTGGAACCAAAAGGGATGACTCTCATGTCCAGGATGTTTAGATGCAGTTTTTCCATTTCACTTTGGATTTTTGTCACGAATCCGTTGTGTTTCTGGCAATGGATTTTGATGAGCAAGTTTCTGTTTGAGATTTTTATCCTTATATCTGGAAGAATAGTGGTGCCATTGAAGTAGTTCTCTTTGATGAAAGAGTTATCATTATCACATGTGGAGATATTGGACCTTGCTTCAATAGCATCCATTAATTCCATGGAGTTTGTGTTGGTCTCTTCTTCTAGGGTTTTTACTCTTTCTTGAAGCTCCTTCATGTACTTTATTGCATCACCAAGAAGAGTCGCTTTATCCAGCTGAAACATGTTAATTATATAATAAGGAGATCTTCGTTTCAAAATGTAGTGAATAATTAAGGTTTATTTAAACTAATTGATGACGTTCCAACTCATTTGTTGGCTCAAAAGGGTCTTACTATCTCTACTTACAGGTCATGGATATGAGACGTCCCTGATAATTTAATCTTTACTTCGCTCATTGACATTGCGGTCTTATTATCCAAAATCAATTAGGATCATACTACTTGGAAACCATAAAAAATTGAAAAGTTTGGAAGTATAAGAAAATTCCTTCGAAGCGCCTAAAAAATCACTCAATTCCAATAACAATAGCTATGTCAATCATCCAAAATACCTCTCAATTCACAGTTTTTCTGCACTTTCGTTTTTCTTTCTCTTTTCTTTCCTTTTTCCCAACCATTACTCTTATCCCTCTTTCCAGACATTGACCCCACTATCAAAGCCTTTCAAAACACTACAAAACAACCTCAACAATTTCCAATGCCTACACATAAGTTCCCCAACTTAAAAGCTCATTAAAATCGCCCATCAAAATAACATACATCACATATAACACGTAAACACGTTACATCAATTAAGTAACACATAATCACATATCATGACACATAAATTCATGCTAGAGTAATTAATGAACATATATCAAGCAAGAATTAAATCCTAACATTTAACAATTAAACCAAAAAATCCCGAGTATCACACATTTAATCTCTACTTCGCTCTATAAGATTTCGAACTTATTATCCAAAAATCAATTAGGATCATACTACTTGGAAACCCTAAAAAGTTTTTTAAAAAAAAAAAAAAAGTTTGAAGTAGATGAAAATACCTTCTTGAGGCCAGGCACAATTTTGGAAAGAGAAATGAAGAGTTGGGTCAATCTTTCTCGACGCTTCCTTTCTGATACAACGTGATATTGAGCTTGCTGCGGGTTCCTAGTCCTATTGCATACCATATCATCTGTCGCATACATAAAAATTTCGATTAGTTGTGTTACTTATACATTATAATTAATTAATTTAACATCTTCGTCGTGATTTAAAAGTGGATCTAGAGAAATCCTAGTTAATTAATTAATTACCTACTAACATATCGGAAGGTTCGGGTAGTGAAGAATTGGAAGATTTGCCGAATGAAATAAGTTGAGGTCCCGAAGGAAATACAGATGAAGCCTTTTGATCATTCAAATATTCTGGGGCAGCAGCTTGAGAGCTCCGATTCTGGCTTGAGATCATTAATAATGGTGAAACTATCTGATCAGATGAAGAAGAAAAGGGCTTCAGATCAAAGAATTCATCATTGACCGTATTGTAGTTATGAGAGGAGTTGAAGATGTATTGATCATTGAAGCTTGCCATTTCCATATATATTAATTTGCCCTACAAAACCAAAAACATGAGTTCAAGAAAAGAAACACACAGGAGCAAATGGCTAGAAATCGTTTGTTCACATAAATATTTTCACCTCTTAAAATTCGACACGTGTATACTTCTTTCAATTATATAAGTATGTGTCAAACTGTCATTGGTTAGAAACAGACATGAAAACATATACATGGACAAGCGATTTTTTTGTATATACTATAAATTAAAGTTGTAAAAAGAAATGAAATGAAGCTCTAATTAAACATAAACAAATACCAATAAATTAAGATAATGGGAATTAATAATTAGGAGCTTAATTACTTCTGGATCGAGAAGATTAAGGTTTACAAGTCTTTATTGATCAGCAGGTCCAGAGAAAGAAGGGAGGGCCGTAGACGTGTACGGATTACATATCCTTAAATAAGCAAATGGAACTAGGGGCTTTGTTGGTATTATGCAGAGAATAAATAATTAATTAGTACGTAGATATAGAGGGAAAATTATAGACCGTCCGACCACCCCACACTCCAAAAGTAAAAAAGGGTTGGAAGTTTTCTTTCGAGAAACTTTGACTTTTCTTTTTCCTTTCTTATTTTTGAGTTTTGACAATCTCTTTCCGGTTTAAATATAAAGAGTCACTTGCTAGCTATAGTCTCAGTTAATTAAAATTAGTAATTTCTAGTAAAAGTTAAGAAGTAATTGGTTTGTTGACAATTATTATCTCCATTCTTAAATATATGATCTTTTTTTTAAATGTTGCGAAAATTAAGATATTTTTGTAATCAAAATATCAATATTACTTTATTAAATATAATTAGTGATATACAAGTATTATTTACGATAGTAATATTAGTATTTTGATTAAAAAAATATTGGAATTTTTCCTTCTTTAATTTTCACAAAATGTAATGAAAGTTTTATATTTAGTAACAAAGAGAGTATTAATTAGCGATATTTTATAGTACTTAACTAATCTTGAGTTTACCATCTAATTATAATTCATCAAAAACCTTAATTACAATGTATTTTTCAAATGAGACATTTAATTTGGAAAGAGAAGTAGTACACTAAATACTAGACTATACAATCAATGTATACACCCTTAAAACAAACAAAAAGTTGGATCGATTGTTAAGAATTTGATAGTTTTTACAAAGTTCAAGTGTTCCAATTTTGCTACCGACGTGAGGATTGTGTTGCTGGACGATCTGTAAGTACCTTTATAAGCGACATATTATCTCTACAGTCTGTCTTTCCCTGTGGTGGTGAGCGGAACCGAACCCACTCAAAAAGTATACACCCTTACACTGCCGGTCAACCGGACGGTTGGTCCGGTCCGTTTTTGAGAACGGAAATGCCTTTCTACGGTTGACGGACTTGAAAGGCCAATGGTACTTTGTTCACGTGTGAAAATCTTTGGAGCACTGTTCATTTGGCGCCTCCTCCTTTTCTTTTCTTTCCTTTTATGTTTGAGATAAATTTTATTTTTGGATAGATTGTTAATGAATTTCATCCATTTTCGTACTTCTTAAAATTTGTACTATCTTTATTATAATTTTTATAGACATTATTTATTATTATTTTACTCGTAATATTTACTATCTTTTATCGCGGTCTTTTATAGATATTATTTATTTTCGAACATCTATTTATATTCCACTGCCACATGACTCGATCAGACTCTGTGCTTTTCGGTAAGACACGTCTATATTGATTTTTACTTGAAATACCAAGTCATGTGGTAATTACTCGAAAATAGATGATGTAAATAAAAGGCATTTGGCTACAATGCTGATGTTGAAGATTTTCAACACAATCAGAACACTTTTTGGGCCACTGAATTGCAATATTTTAGATCTAATGGATCTAAGGTATGCGGGTGTCATTGGAAGCGCCTACACTGGATCATTCTGCATTCAAGTTTTCACTGGAAGTTGCCATTTTTTTTTTTTACTGAAATTCCTTAATTTCAGTCAATCAATCGCGATTTTCTCTCATCAATTTCAGCCTCTTTCCACAATTTCACTCATATCTTGTAGATATTTACCAAATTTCTAAAATTTCTCTCATATATTTACCTAAATCTCCAAAAATTCTCCAATATCTTTGTAGATATTTTCATAATCTCCAAAATTTCTCAATCTCGGATTGAGATTTTTTTCAAATTCCTTAATTTCTCTATCTTATATTGGAATTTTTTTCGAATTCCTTACTTTTCTCCACCAAAGATGATGAAAAGATTATTGCAAATTTCATCAAAATAAAAGAGAAAAATTTTGAAGACAAAGGAACCAGAAAAAAGTTTCTGTGATTCTGAACATGTAAATCAATTCATTCCATTTGTATAATCTTAATTATAATATTTTAAATTGTAGACTGGTTACTACTATTATATATGAAATGTCTTATAGATATTAGATTTGCATATAATAGCTATTATGAATTTGTCTTATAGCTATTATATGTCATGTTAATAGCTATTATAAATTTATTTTACAGCTATTACTGTTCTTAGATTTTTCTGAACTTTAATTTAAAGAGAGTTTATGATGATAATATCAATTATCTTAGGGGATTCTGTGAGAATATTTTGAATCTGTGATCTCATTGTTAAGATGTTAAGATCCACTCATACAGTTGTTAGAAAAACATCTAAGATCTTTTAGGACAAATAATATCTACCACAATTCTCACCATCTTCCATAACTGTAAAAAAAAAAAAAAAAAAAAACTTACAAACTTGTTAATGTCTACAACGTGATGACCAGAATAACTATTTAATTATAGAAAAATCGTTTTAATGTTTTCTAGGTTTTGCAATTTCTTATCACAGATTGGGGTTGTGCCTTCAATTTATATAATTGGAGAAATTGATATTGTTTTAATGGTGAAAATCGTGTTGTTCAGTTCGTGGGAAATATTTATTGAGCAGGAGGAAGGTGGGGATCATGGGTAAGATTTCATAAATTTTGGAGATCGTGGGTTACAATTATGGTGAAGAGGAGTTATAATAATTTAGGGTTTGAATTTTGGGGGAAAATCATATTGAAGGTGCAGTTAGAATGACTTCGACATGGGGGTTTTTGTTAAAATATTTCTAATCCAGTGTGGCACGCCTTTAAAATACTCGTTGGGCCGAGCTATTTTTGCATCCTTTGGATATGTGCCTTTATAATCTAATGGCTATCAACATGTTCTGCAGTACCATAGCCACGTCTCTATAAAAGACCACTAAGTATTATATGCAGAACAAAGTAAATGATATTTATAAATAAAAAACATAATAAGAGATAGTAGGTATTTTAAGGTTAGGAATCTTCTATTCTCGTTCGGTGTTCCATTCCCTATTCTCACAAATAAGAAATTGACATTTGTTAATTTTTAATTAAAATTTATAACTTAACAGAAATAGTGGAATCTGTAGGAGAAAAGTGAACACTGACAAATATCTCTTCTTAAAATAGATAACGATATACAATATAGGACAAAAGATTTTTTTGTCGTATTTTAAGCCGAAAGAAGATAGATAATTGTTACTTATAGCTTTTTCTCGTTTGTTTTTTTCCCCAATGATTTATGCATTAAAAAATTGATGATTTTGTAAACGTGGTAATTAACTATAACTATTCCATTCATTTCCCTGGTCTACCGGATCATCAAACACGGTAAGGCTACGCTTTTCTTTCTTGAATTATTGGTTCAGAAATCTTTTTCTTTCATATTAGAACTTCCTATATTCTTGTAAAAGTGCTGCTCAACAAAGAAATATTTCAAAGAAAATAGTTTATGAGCCTTCATATCTTTTCAAATCAATTGGCATTTGACCAATGAGAAATGAGAATTAAAAAAATGAACACATGGCGAATTCTTATTGGTTGAACACATGAATAGGTACACAGATGATCAATACATAGTTCCTGGATCCCCGCAATTTATAACGTACCTCCGCCAAATTTTAGCCAACTAGTCAATGCAACACAAATAGCTTGGTCTTACAATTAGGGCTCATGGTCATCATCACCCTATATGAATTAAAATTTTAGTCATGGTTGGGGGTGCCCCTGGGGGAGGAATCGTCATCTTACCATCAGCACCACACCATGTTGTTAATTTTCATAAACACAAAAGCAACTATATATTTACTAACCAAAAGAAAATAAAAATGTATGGTATCTTGTATTCACCCTTTAAACAAAGGACACTTCTGATATGGATCGGGTCCACTGGACCATGCGGTTCAGATTTGGCCACATCACTGCATTTCCTTATCTCTCCTCATTTTGCAGGGATGTGGTCAAATCTGGACCACATGGTCCACATAGACCCGGTCCATATCAGAATTTTCCTTAAACAAATATAATAATCAAAGAAGGAACAATTAAGATGGAAAATAAAGAAATCCCAACCATATGTTATATACATTATGTGAAGTTGCAAAGTTCTTTGTAGTTTAATTGTTTATTACCTTTTTTTTTATAAAGAGAAATGCTTATTACTATTAGATTAGTTAACTGACTTTTAAGCTGATTGGCTATAAAGATTAGAAGTTGATTTAATTGATACTCCCTCCATTCCCTATTAATTGTCGTTTAGGAGATATCTAGGTATCCAAATTAATTGTCGTTTAAGGTTGTTTTATTAGTTGTCAACAATTTATTCCAATTATACCCTCAACATTTTCCTTTATTTATGACAAAGAAGTGAAGAGAGGGAGAGTGGGGGATAATATATATTGGAAGTTTAGGTGAAAATGACAACTTCCTTAATTTTTCCAAATTGTCTAAAGAGTATTATATTTAGGAATGGAGGGAGTATTGTTTAAGAAAACCAGTGGCCAATGGAGCTAAATTTATCACTTAGATTCTTCTTGAATTAAGATTTTATAATACTTACCAACGATTAGGGTTGGGGGAGGTTTGTTTAGCAATATAAAGATTTTCATGATCCTTAAAATTATAAAAGACCATAAATCTTACATTAAAGAAGGAACAATTTTTTTTTTTTTTTTGGACCTCACCAGAGGAGGGAGCCTAAGTAGGGCGAATAGAAGACCGACAAGGCGGTTGCCCAAAGAGGGGGAATATAAGTACCTCACCGAGGAGGTAAACTAGAAGACCGGTAGACCGGTTGCCCCAAGAGGGAAATATAAGTGCCTCGCACAAAGAGATCCAAAGAATTGGAAATTAAATCATGCCCCTTTGTGTGAAGAGGGTATCGAAGGCCATAGCCCCACTGGGCTATGGATCTTGTGATTAAAGAAGGAACAAATTGGATTCTATTTGAAACTCCAAAAGATTTTCTCACATTAATAATAACAATGAGTCATTAATAATTTCTAGTAACTAATAAGGATAAAATTATTATTATATAATGAATTTTTTTAACGGCGTGCTTTGAGACAGATATTAATATGAATTAAGTTGGTGTATATAGTATTAAAATTTTCTACTCTGCTAAAGATCTCTTATTTTTTATAAGGTTTAGATTTTTTATATAACACGTGTCTAGGGCACATGGTAGACAAACCCTTATATAAATATTTGTAATCTCTACTCCTTATTGTTTTGGAAGCTAACCTGAATTGCGTTTTGGATTTGCAGCCATCACTTGATCCTAATTTTGCATCTAATATTGTTTTGGTAGTTAGAAGTCAAGTCTCTTTTTTCCCACACGAATACATTCCTTATTTTTTTTGGTGAAAATGAATCTGAATTATTCACCATAGAAAAGAATTGCAAGTTGAGAATCTGATTTCTTCTTTTATCTTTGTAGATTATCATTGTTACAAATTATTTCCATTTCAAAACAAGTATTTTTACCATCTCTTAAAATGCAGTATGGGTATTCTGTCTCATATTATATCTCATTATTTATTTTATCAATAAAAAATTAATATGTTTTAATTTTTTTAATTAAAAAATCTATAACATGAAAGAAACTATGAAACCAGCAAGAAAAACTAAACACGTGCCAATAATCTATTAATGAAACAAATAATATGATAGGAATTCAGGATAGAAGATTTTTTTGTTTAAAAGGAAAGTCTCGTACCAAGAAATTTTGAACTAGTTCATATACAACTCATTCATTATGTCATATATATATATATATATATATATATATATATATATATAGTAAAAAAAACTTCTATAAATTTTACCTTTCATAAAATATAGTAAAAGTATTTTAAACTTGTATCTACGGACCAAGAATTATTGAATTTTTTTTGGCAAGAGACTTTATATAAAAAAAAAAAAAAAAAAAACAAGCTGTAGGGATACATCTGAGAAAGGCCTGACTTCTCTGTTGTATATAGCTGTAGTTTTTGACAATAGAGGAATTAAAGAAGATTGTTAAAAGTCAAAAGGTAATAATGTTGGAATCTTTAAGGTTTTGGGATCCATCAAACACTTGGCTGTTCTTAATAATGATCATCAAGAAATTCAATTATATATGAGATTCATTCAAGTGGAGAAAAGCAGTACTCCCACCATTCTTATAATAATGTAGTTTTAGTTTTAAGTTTTTTTGCATAATAAGTGTTGTTTTATACTACCTCCATTTCTAAATATAAAAATTTCAATATATATTACGAAAATTAAGAAAGTATAAATTAAGATATTTTTATAATACTCTCTTAAATAGAATTAACGATATACAAGAATTATTTAAGAGATTAATATTGATATTTTGATTACAAAAATATCTAAATTTATATTTTCTTAATTTTCGCAACATGTAATGAAATTTTTAAAAAGTATTAATTAGCAAAAAAAAATTTTAAAAAAGCATTTTACTTTTAATATTTCTTAGTTTGCGTGTCCAAGACTAAAACTACACTTATAAATTGATGGAGTGCTTCCTTGGTGTTAAAGAACAATTATTTTTAGATTGTTTATCAGATTTTCGAAGTAAATTAAATAAACAACAAAAGGAAATAGTGATCAAACTAGCTAGAGTGTCTACATGGTACAAGGTTCAATACTCTTTCGATAATGTTAAATTGTCTTGCATTTATATAATTCGATTTTGATAACCCGCTCTGATTTATGAGGTGCCGGATCTTCTGTTTCACTTCCTGGAATACTTTATAATTAAATCATGTTTATATATCTATTATATCATTTTGTTCTTAGGGTTATCTTCTTTTTTTGAAAAAACTACAATTAAAGAAAATTTGGAAGGTTCAAAACAGAGACATGCTTGAACCTAGAAGCAATCCAGTAGTATGATAGTTTTTTTTTAAGTACATATAGAACGCCTTAGAGCAGGTGTTCCACACAGTAAAAAGAGAACGTGTATTCATTTTAAATCAATCTTAATCGTCAAAATTTTAATCCAACGAATTAAGAAAATTCTGCACGTGCGAATTACCCCGTTCTGCACTGAAACCAGTACCATATTTACTGCCTTCTAGAAAGGCTTGATTAGAAGCAATAGCCAACGCATCTCCTCTTTCATGTTTTCAATAGCTAACCTATCAATTTAGATCAAACGTACTCAATCAATTACGCTAGCCTTTTTTGGAAAACCATTACATTAATATTTGTGAACTCTCTTAAAGTTTGAACCAAGATCAGTTACTATAGAAAAAACAAATACACAATCGAGATTTTACCATTGTTTTAAAGGCATTATTATTTAGGTGCCATTTCTAGAAGGGGTTTATGAGAAGTAAAAACCTATTGTTCTCGTATTTTGGGCGCTGAATAATAATAATGCTGAAATAAATATATAAATAATGCTGGAAACTTCTTTAAAAATAAAAATAAAATTCTATCCCGTTCGGTGTACATATCCTATTCTCATTAATTAAAAATTTTAATTTTTTAAATAAAAAATTATAACCTATAAAAAATAGTAAAATTAATAAAATCAAAATAAATATGTGAAAAATATTTATTAGTAGAACAAAAAACGGGATACAGAATGTGAACATAAAGTTTTTGCCAACTTCACATGATACACGAGATTTACTTGACGGCTGTGTATATGGACGGTGTTCAATTGCAAAGACCAATCAAATTACTTCGAATTCTCTAATCTGATTTTTTTCTTTTTTTTAAGGTTTTGGGTCAATCCAGTCAAATAATATATTTGATATATTTTTACTTTTTACAATGAAAAAAATAAATAAAAAAAACAGTGTCTCCGTCCAAGAATATTGACCTGTCTATGATCCCTCATTTTTGTAGTAAAAGGTTATAATTGTATTAGGTTGTTTTCAGTCTAACCTAGAATTAAGTTTTTTATGAATTAGTGCTTGAGATTTATTTCCAAACTCAATCAAAAGAAAGTGTAAGTGTTAGTTTAATTCTTAAACTCCAAAAAAGACTCATATCTAAATACACCCCAAAATAATACTCCTTCAATTTCTAAATATAAGACGTTTATGACACTTTGAAAAAATTACAAAACTCAAACAAACAGTAATCTTTCCATCACAATTTCAGTAATACCCCTTCATTTATCTCTCTTTCACTTTTCCATTAAAAGATATGTTAGGGATATAATTGGAATAAATTGTTGATACTTAGTAAAAGACATATAAATGACAATTAATTTGAATACATATAAATCTCCTAAATGACAATTAAATGGGAATGGAGAGAGTAATAACTTTAAGTCAAGATGTTTCAAGTATAAACAGTGCATTATTTATAGAATCAACTTGGTCATCAGCTGATAATATCCCTTTTTTAAAACTCAATCCATTTGTAGTATCACTACAAGAAAACAGTTAAATAGCGACCGAATTTAGCGACTGAATTTTTCGGTCACAAATTTAACGACGGAATACCGACCGAATAGAAACCGAAAACAAATCGGTCGTTATTCCGTCACCCATCCGTCGGCCACTTCGGTCCCGTTGACCAAATTGAAACGCCGTCGTTTTGTTCACCCTTAACGACCGAATACCGACGGATATTAACGACCGTTTACCGACGGAATATATTACGACCGAATACCGACCGAATATAACGACCGAATACCGACGGAATACATAACGGTGTTTATTTGTATAGTAATAAATGAAGGACACAAAACGACGTCGTTTTATTTTCGTTACCGACCGACTACCGACGGAATAACGACCGATAATAGCGACCGAATCACGACAAAATTAGGGTTAGGGTAGGGCGATCGAATAGCAACCGACTTGGCAAATTCCGTCGCTATTCGGTCGCTATTATTTCCCCAGAATCCATTTTTTTTTAAAAATAGCGGTTTTAAGGATATATAGAAACATTTTACCTAATAGTAACTAAAATAGGAAAAATGTTTCTATATATCCTTAAAAACCACGCTATTTTATAAAAAAAGGAATCCGGGAAAATAATAGCGACGGCCTTGGCAAATTAATAGCGACGGATTTTAGTTAAAAAATTATAAATCCGAAAACCGACATTGTTCAGAATGCGAGTACGAACTAATATGAATATTGTAGTAATTATTTGTTTATTAATAATCAATTATTAAAATTTTAACTCCATCACTTAATGATTCACGTAAATGCACACACAAATGTATTACTTGAATTGTTCTGCTTCGAGTATATATAGGTATTTTGTGAATAAGTATAAGTTTTAATTGTTTAAATATTCAAGTTAATGTGTGTGTGTGTGTGTGTGTGTGTGTGTGTGTGTGTATATATATATATATATATATATATATATATATATATATATTAGTAGTAGTAACTAAAATCGGCAAAATGTTTCCATATATCTTTAAAAACCCCGCTATTTTATAAAAAACGGAATCCGGAAAAATAATAGCGACCGACTTGGCAAATTCCGTCGCTATTCGATCGCTATTATTTTCCCGAATTCCGTTTTATAAAATAGCGGTGTTTTTAAGGATATATAAATTTTTTTTGCCTATTTTAGTTACTATTACTAATATATATATAATATATATATATATATATATATATATATATATATATATATATATATTAGTAGTAGTAACTAAAATCGGCAAAATGTTTCCATATATCTTTAAAAACCCCCGCTATTTTATAAAAAACGGAGTCCGGAAAAATAATAGCGACCCGACTTGGCAAATTCCGTCAGCTATTCGATCGCTATTATTTTCCCAATTCCGCTTTTTATAAAATAGCGGTGTTTTTAAGGATATATAAATTTTTTTTGCCTATTTTAGTTACTATTACTAATATATATATAATATAATATATATATATATATATATACACACACACATTAACTTGAATATTCAAACAATTAAAACTTATACTTATTTACAAAATACCAATATATACTCGAAGCAGAACAATTCAAGTAATACATTTGTGTGTGCATTTACGTGAATCATTAAGTGATAGAGTTAAAATTTTATTAATTGATTATTAATAAACAAATAATTACTAAAATATTCATATTAGTTCGTACTCGCATTTTAAACGATGTCGGTTTTCGGATTTATATGTTTTTACTAAAATCCGTTGCTATTAAGCTAAGGGGCGACCGAATAGCGACCACATTTGCCAAGGCCGTCGCTATTCGGTCGCTATTATTTTCCCGGATTCCATTTTTTTATAAAATAGCGGGGTTTTTAAGGATATATAGAAACATTTTTCCTATTTTAGTTACTATTAGGTCAAATGTTTCTATATATCCATAAAACCGCTATTTTAAAAAAACGGATTCCGGAGAAATAATAGCGACCGAATTTGCAAAGTCGGTCGCCCTACCCTAACCCTAATTCCGTCGCTATTCGGTCGCTATTATTAAATGACTAAACAACGCCGTTTTGAAATTTTGCGGGCTCATTTTTTTGAAAATTGGACAAGTGTTAAGCATTCTAAGTGGCGACCGAATTTGCCAATTCCGTCGCTATTATTAAATGCCTAAACGACGTCGTTTTGCCATTTCGCGGGCTCATTTATTTGAAAATTGGAAAAGTGTTAAGCATTCTATTTGGAGACCGAATAGCGACCGAAAACGACATCGTTTTGTGCGTTTGATTTCTCTAAAAATATATAAGGCAAGAAGCCTCTCCCTCTTTCTTCATTCTCCCCAGCCGCGACCTCCACCTTCACCACCACCTCTTCCGGCGATTTCCCTCCAAATCCCCTCACTCCTTCCATTGCCACCACTTCTGGGACCTCCAAGATGTCGTCATCACCTCCGACACCTCCAAGGCGTCGCCACCACCTCCGATTTCAGTTGGGTTTTTTAGGGTTTAGGTGAGAATCTTGCATTTTCTAGCTTTTTTTCTTAACAATTGGAATAAGTACGTCTATTTTGAGAAGATTAAAACAAAAATGGAGGGGAGGTAGTACTGATTTATGCTTGGATTTTAATATATGGGTTTTCTATAAGTTCTTGCAATTTTTTTGCCAATTCTCATAATTCCTTGCAAAAAAACTTTTTTGGGGCATGTTTCTTTGTTTTTCATTGAAAGAAGAGGATAAGCTTGAGTGATAATTAGTAGCAAATTAAAAAAAAATCTCAACTTTTTCAAGAGATTTGGTGGTTTTTTTTTTTACTCAAAAGGTATGTAATTCTATTGTCTATATAGTGTTTTTGTGATAATGTACATGGTTTTTTAAAATTATTGGAGTTTTTTAACATCCAATGTAGTTTTCTTGGTGTATTATTGAAATGTATGCTAATTATATCATTTTAGTTCCAATAAGTAAATAATTGATAATCGAACATAACAACAATATTCATATTAGTTCTATTGCACAATAAAATTCGCAACAAACAATATATATAGACAAGATGCCATTAATAACATAGTAGACAAGATGCCATTATCACACGTTAATAATTACTTGAAAAATAAGGTTGAAAATCATCAAACATAAGATTCAAAGTTAATATGCATTTAATTATTAAGACTTGATATATGCAGATATTGTGTTTATAATGGAGGACCGTAGCTGGATGTATATGGATTCGACAATATTTGTTTCTCGCTTCTTGGAATACCACATATTGAAGGTGAGTAATATTTGTTGGTTTAATTTTTAGTACTTTATTACCATAAGTTAATTGTCGTATTGTATAACTTTTTAACATAATTCAAAGTGGTAATTTCATTGCCATAAAATAATTTGATTCTTCTATTTTCATATTGCAACTCATGCATTTCCAAGGTATACACATATAAATGACATCAAGGAGTTTACGAGAAGTGTAAACTTTTTTTTTTTTTTTTGCTAAATAATGAGAAGTGTAAACTTTTATTGTGAGTGTCGTAATGTAAATAAGAAGTGCACACTTTGATTGTGAGTTTTGATAATTCAAAGTGTGTGAGTGTTGTAATGTAAATGAGAAGTGCACACTTTGATTGTGAGTGTTGTAATGTAAATGAGAAGTGTAAACTTGTGTTTTTTAGTAAGATAATGGGTTATGTAATGTTATTTTTGGGTTTATTGATTATTTTTGGTATTTGCGATCTTATTAATAATACTGTTTCTGGTTTGTATTTCTGTGCGTATTGCTGTTTTTTATAATAGGGATTTAATTAAATTTCAGATTTATTTTTTAAAAATTAAAAACAATTTAGCGACGGAATAACGACCGAATCAGTCAAAGTCAAAAGTCAACAATGTTGACTATTCGACCGGTATTCGGTCGGTAAATAGCGACCGAATATTCTTCGGTCGCTAGAATTTCCGTAGGTATTCGGTCGTTACCCAGTCAAAGTCAAAAGTCAACAATGTTGACTATTCGGTCGGTAAATAGCGACCGAATATTCGGTCGCTAACTTTTCTGTCGGTATTCGGTCGGTAATTTGCTTAGCGACGAAAAATAAACGACCACGTCATTCGGTCGTTAATCGGTCGCTAAACTGAGTTTAGCGACGAAAATGTCCATCCCTGTTACACAGTTTTCTTGTAGTGTATTTTGTTTTAAGATATTTTATGTTGTGTTTCTGCGGTAGAAACTTTCTCTTTTTGGATTTTGGCTACAGTGCTGATCAAGGGCCATTTTCAGTAGGTTTATTAAACTGTCTGTTGTCATCCGAACGCGCCACACTGGATTCAATTTTTTATTCTCCCCTCTTCCCGCTCAGAAATCAATTTGTAATTGATCTTGTAGGATTTGATCCATTTCAATCTTGATTTGGGGGTGAAATTCACGGGATTGATCACTCATAATGTGCATCATTCTTATTATTCCTCAAATTCACGATAATATTGAGTTTCAACATACCCAAAAATCCCTAAACTCTTTTAATTTGAAGTTTTTTCTTCCAGTTCTTATTGTTCAAATTTTTCAAGTTTTTCTCGATTCTTCCAAGGGTTAATTCAATTCTAGTCAATGAATTGTTGATTCTAATTCCATAAGGAGTTCGGTGCGTAATCGATATTCTCTGAATTTTTTATGTTACGTGTATTTTGTTCATGATAGTATGTTCATGATTTTCTTCATTACACCATTGTTAAACCGTTTTAGGATTGAAGGTCTAATAACTATTATTCACTAGTATTAAAGTTATGTGTTCTAATTCTGAATATTTATTATTCATTGGTTTTATATCTTTATCTATGTTGTTTATTAGTCTTTTGTTGACAAATATTGCATATTTTTTTACAGATAATCAAGGATTTTCCTGGTGTGTCATCAGAAAGTTGCCATTATGGGGATGATGTTTTTTTATAAGAAGCTGGATTTCTCTACTGTAAGATACCCCATCCAAATAGACTCAGAAGGCGAAGTCCAATATTATTCGAAGACGTTTCATAGTTGATTGCTTCTTGTCTAATGTAATAAAATTTTAACAGTGGCATTCTTTTCAGTTTATAGTTTTAATAAATATTTTTGGATTATAGTTATAACAATTGTAATTAGTTTTCGATTTTAGATAATAGCAATTGTATACATATATTATAGTTATTGTGTATATATGTTATAGCTATTACGTACATGACTTACGGCTATTCCCTTTTGTTTTTTTACCTCTTTTATGGGTTCACCTTTCTCAACTGCAACATCAATATCTAATATAATAAAAAACTAAATTTTGTTACAAACAAATAAGTATGTAAAAGACAGATTTCTAAATTAATATATCAACTGGTGTAAATAGCTATTTTCATAGTGATTAATAGCTATTTCCATAGTGATTAATAGCTATTAAATCGAGGTGTCTCCCCTCGTTTCTTACCCCATAAACTCGTTCAATATCAGCTGTCGTAATCGACAATTTACGTCCACCCGAGAGTAGTATAGATTTCTCATCAGGGTCGTAGTTTTCAAGCCCATCTGAGATAGAGAAAATTAAGGAATCCAAAAAATATATATATCACGATTGTGATAAAGAAAATCATAGGAAATCTCAATTTTGAGATGAAATTAAGGAAATATAACGATAATTTCGGACAAAATCACGATTGTGATAGAGAAAATAAAGGGAAATCTCAATCTGAGATTAAATTAAGGAAATATAACGATAATTTCGGAGAAAATCACGATTGTAATAGAGAAAATAAAGGGAAATCTCAATCTGAGATTAAATTAAGGAAATATAAAGAAAATTTCGACAAAACTCAAATCCTCAAATCGCGTTTGGGATTGATCAAATCCTGCAAAATCAATCACCGATGCTTTATGAGAGGATTGATTAATGGTGTATATCGTGTGAGACGTTTCTTTATTAATAATTATTTTTTTTGGGTTGGGGGGTGTTGAAAGGTGGATTTCGTGGTGAAGGTGGTTTAATCGCCATTAATGGAGTTTGGTGATTGTGGATGAAGACGACACCAAGGGTTTTAGCTGTTTCTGTCTTTTGTTCGGGTGTTTCGGGGGTTTTTTTTTGGTTTGCCAAACGCGCTTTTCCTGGCAGTTGGATCTCCATCTTCAATCATTTGGCTATGGTTTTGTTTTGCAGGTGTTGAACCCCGGGCCGCACATTTTGTTGGGTGTCCCATTTCATTTGTCGCAATCAAATATTGCTAGTGTGTTAAATTTTTAGTTAAAAAAATTTATTGTCTAAAAGAGAGTGAAATTTATAGGAAAAAATGTAAAAATGTGTCAATTATTTATTCGTAGGGATAGAAACAGGACACACAATCGAAACATCTGGTTTTTTACTGTGTTTCTGGTAGGCTTAGAAGAAAAAAAATGTGGATTGAATTTAAAACTATGCTTCGTGTTGTTTCTCAATTTTTCTCATAAATTGAGACACCTTCCGCATATTCATGGTATCGAGATCTTAAGGGGTTGTTCTCGATCGCGAGCTCTTTATAAGCTGCAGGAAAAAAAAATTGTGGAGTTATTAATTTATAGAGAAATCTTTTATATATGACTCTTATTATTATTTTTTTTTCTAAATAACATTAACTTTAATTTAAGCAATAAATAGCATGACAATTTAAATAAGGACTGAAAATTAATAACTCCACAATTTAAATGAGGACTGAAAATTCTAGTGTCACGCGACACTCAAAATCTTATACTTTACTTCTGGACTGGTTTATTATAAAAAAAGAAGGGCCCAAATACTTTAACAACCCTCTTTTTGATTGGTAACGTAGTCACCCTTCGGTTGGGTATTCATGTCGATTTGAATGAATAATCCTTTCTACGAGATTCCGCAAATGGAATGATATCTCATGCTTCCATTATCGTTGTGTTTGGTACAACATAGTAATTCTTTATACGGATGTTCCGTAAATAGAATGATATCTCATGCTTCCGATATCTCCGTGTTTGATACAACATAATCTCTGTTATAACTAGCTATTTTAAGTACTTGGAATATTTAAACTTTTTTAAACATATTTTAACCTATAAATTGGGGCGGTAATCAATCTAGAAGAAAGAAGCAAAATAATTTTCCCCCCAGCAAAAATGCTTTAAGCAAACAGCTTGTAAACAGTGGAGAATATATGGTCTAAACTAGTTCGTCTTCTGCCTGTCTATTGTCAAGAAAAAAGGAAAAAGAAATTCGCCTTCTGCCTGTTATTCTTGAGAAACTAAGCTAAACTATGGTTCAGATTTTGATACTAACAAAATTGTGATGTCTCTTCTGTCAACGGCTTGTTTATGAATTTTGACTATTCTACTAAACAAAAAAATAAGTTAAAAGACTTTTATCCTTATTATAAACAAATACTTATTATTTAATTAATTACTAAGTTAACAGTGACCATCTTTATTTATTTCAAAAAAGGAAAATCACTACTATTATGATGTATTATGGTTCAGCAAAAAACAAAGGATTACTTATTGTTCAGAAAAAAGATTAATTATGAAGATATATCTTAATTAATTAAATCAATTAAAACTTTCTCGAGAAGTTATTATATATATATTTTTTTTTTTGAAAATCCTAGAAATTATTATATCATTATTATTACCAGTATTATCAATTCATAGGTAATGAAATAAAAGGCAGAAATGGGGGAAAGCAGGAATAACATTAGATATAGTAAATTTTATATGTAGTTCAGAATATTTGATAAAGTTCGCCTCCAAAATTTTTTTCCAATTTTTATATGTAGTTCGCCATATTGTTGCAGTTTTTCGCCCGCAACAGACAATTCATGACTTCGTCGCTGCGTACTGGAGCCGTCGTGTCATATTGATATCATGAGCAAAAGAGAAAATTAGAAAGCAAGGAAGACGACATGAGACTTATGAGTTTAATTCCTTAAAAAATGTACGTAACACTAATAATTGCTAAGGTTAAGGCCAAGCTTCTGATCCAGACAAAGGTGAAAGATGTTGGAAATAGTCCTCGGAATTATAGACAATATTGTTTAAGGTTTCATATTGTGGTCTCAGTACTATGGCTAGCTCCAGATGTTCTATGATCTCCTTTACTCTTGTTGTTGACAATTCCCCCTTCATCTGCAATCCACAAATTAAGGAGATTATTTTTTTTAATATGTTATTACTTCATGCTCCTTCTAAATACAATTTGAAGAATCCCTAAAAAGGAAAAATGGATTCGAGTTTAACTTCACTCTCGAAAATAGAGGTATTAAAAAATTAACACATGTCAATTTTTTATTATTGGGACAGAAATTAGAACATTGAACGGAAACAGAATATTCATACCGGACTAGACATATATGCAGATGGCCTCAAAACGGGAAAGTCTGGCATGGAGCGGACCCAATGGGTCCGTCCCCACACTCCTCTCACATAATTTTAGACAGGACTCACCTGCAGGGATAGGTCTCGCAGGCCTTCATGTCTCACAATTACCCACAAGAACCGTCCCATAGCGAATTTTTCCCCTCAAAACCATTGGACATATATGGTGTGGTGAAGCTTCGAATTAATAAAATCGGATACGTGAATAACATTGACCAGTTAAGATGTGACATTATGGATTTTTGACATGATCATGACTATATTCCTTTAAGGTAAAACACTCTCTTTTATTTTTTTTTGTACAATAAAACATGCTCTTTTATGAATTTGTAGTATGAATAAAGATGTAGCCTAATATTGATATAGTAAAGGTTAAGTGTTCAATTCTCACGCCGACATGAGGGCTGTGTTGGTAGGTGATCTGTAAGTACCTTTATAAGCGACATATGATCCCTAGGGCCTACTCTGACTCGTGGTGGTGACCGGATCCGAACCCACACAAACTTTATTCAACCAAAAAAAAAGAAAGGAAAAAGGAGGGGAAAAAAACCAAGATTAGTATGTACCTGAGCAAGAATGGTTATGTCTAGCGTTGCGCAACCAAAAGGGATGACTCTGATATCCAGGATGGTTAGATGCAGTTTCTCCATTTCACTTTGGATTTTTGCGACGAATCCGTTGTGTTTCTGGCAATGGATTTTGACGAGCAAGTTTCGGTTTGAGATTTTTATCCTTATATCCGGAAGAATATTGGTGCCATTGAAGTAGTTCTCTTTGATGAAAGATTTATCATTATCACATGAGGAGATGTTTGATCTTATTTCCACATGAGCATCCGATTCTAACATGGAGTTTGTGTTGATCACCTCTTCCTCTAGGGATTTCACCTGTTCTTGAAGCTCTTTCATGTACTTTATTGCATCACCAAGAAGTGAAGCTTTGTCCAGCTGAAACAAGTAGAAGACATATACAATATACATGTACAACATGTTACTAATTAGTTCTGTCACACTCCGTAACCTGTAGGTTATCTGACAGTGTTTCATGATACGTCGAATCCATAAACAGAAATACTAAAAAGTGAAATAAGTTCATAACTTAAAAGAGAAACTTAATGTCTTACATCAAGAATAAAAAAAAAATTGTTAATATTTTCTTTAAAATGTAGTCATAAGATTGTGAATATATAAGGTGTGTCACAAACTTACAACTTAAATTCGAAGGTCAACTAATTTGCATTCCTTACAGTTAAATATGCGAAAGAAATCGATCATCAAATTAGAATCAGTTAACTTCCAATATGAATCGCAATTGTAATGTTCTAACTCATCTGTTAGTTTAAAATGGTCGTAGTTACTATCTCTACTTACTGGTTATATATCCCACACGAACCTCAGAAAGTTTTATTATCTAAAAACAATTAAGATAAATGATACTAAATTATACTTGCAATTACGGTCCAACATTCATGGAAAACTCAGTCAGTAAAAGAAAATAAAACTACAACAAAATCCAAAATAAAAAATAAAAAAAATTGAAAAGTTAATTTGAAGTAGAAGAATTACCTTCTTTAAGCCAGGGACGATTTTAGAAAGAGAAATGAAAAGTTCACTCAATCTTTCGCGTCGCTTCCTTTCTGATACAACGTGATATTGAGCTTGCAGTTGATTCCTAGTGATTGACCTTGTCCTATTGCATACCATTTCATCATCTGTTTGCATATGATATAAAAACATCGGTCATGTAATTATTAAATCAAACTTATTATAGTATAATATTTAGTTCGGTTAATTACTAGTTTTATTATATTAGATCTGCTTTAGCAGTTTCCTAATCAATTTAGATTTCCTAGTTAGTTTATATTTTCTAGATATCTTAGAGATTCTATTAGAGTTTGACTATTATATAAATAGGAAGCTAGGAAGCTAGTCTATGTATTTTGTATGTCTTTGAGTGTGGTTTGAGGTAGAATTGTGGTGTGGTCTGGAGTAGAATCATGCACGATTAATTCATCAGTAATTTGTGTATCCTAAATAATTAATTACCTAATGACATATGATCTTCAAGTTGGAGTAGTGATGAATTTGTGGATTTTCCAAAGGAAATAATTTGAGGTCCGGAAGAAAATGCAGATGAAGCCTTTTGATCACTTAAATATTGTGGTGCTGCAGCTTGTTGAGAACTCCAATTCTGGTTATTAATGGCGAATTGCTTCGATAATATTAGTCCGTCGGAGGAGCTAGGCATCAATGGCGAAAATAACTGATCAGATGATGAATATGAATAGGTTTTCGTATCAAAGATTTCATGATCATCATCTACTGATGAGTTGAAGATCATGTGTTGATGGTTGAAGCTGCTGGCCATTTCCGTATATATTAATTAATTTTCCCTACAAAATTAATCAAAACATCATCATAAGTTGAAGAGAAAAAAATGGAATTAAACAAGATCATAAAATATATTTTTAAAGACTAAAATCTCCATGTTAAATCATTTCAGAAGCTCCAAATTAATTATTTTGGACTATAGAAATAGAGAAATCACACTAGTTCTTAAAGATCATGAAATCTTTTCATTTCCTTTTAAATTTACAAAAATTACTACACTTTCTGAAGAAATTAAACACGGGAGAAATGAAATATTGAACTTCTAATTAAAAAGAAACAAATAGTAGTACTAGGGAATAATTGGGAGCTTACTTCTGGATCGAGAAGATTAAGGTTTACAAGTCTTTCTTGATCAGCAGGTCCAGTAATTTTGAGGGCGTGGGTGGTTTCTTCAAAAGCCAGATTATAGCAATGGATATTAATAATGATTTATGAATGAAACAGTTCTATGTGTGGAGGTCACCTAGACGTGTACGGATTCCATGTCCTTAAATAAGCAAATGGGGGCCAATACCAACACAAGTTGGCTAAATTGGTAAGGATTTGACACGTCTTTATAAAGGCAAAGTATTCAATTCCCGCTGCCGATGTGAGGGCTGTGTTGGTGGGTGATCTCAGTAAAGATTATCAGTAAGCGACCCTATGGTCCCCTGCAGCTCGCCTCTACACGTGAGTGGTGATCAGAGCCGACTTTTGTCATACAAATAATAAATTGTCAAGTATTATTATTATTATTTAAAAAAAAAGTTAAATCCTACAAATTTTGGTGAAATGAGAAAAAAGTGTAACTCTTAGGACAAAAAAATCGTTTTTTATATTCCGTGTCTCGTTCGCTTTTCCAACTAATAAATGATTATTACATTTTCATTTTTTCTACGAATTTCACTATTTTTTTAAGTTATAATTTTTTTAATTACAAATTTAATACATATCAATTTTTTATTAAATAGATAGAAAATAGATTCATTACGCACTCTTAGTAATAATAAATGAGAGGACGGGAGAGGAGGGGAGGGGAAGGGGGTTAGATGATGATGATGATGATAGAGCGTCCGAGTCTGTTGACCTGACCACCACACTCCAAAAGTAAAAGCAACAAAAGAAAATTCCACCAGGAAAGAGAAAGAGGGCTGGAAGTTTACCTTCCAGAAAGTTTGACATTTTTTTCTTTGTAGGACTCAAAAGTACTTCTTCTCTCCGAATTAAGTATCTCATTTGATAAATAGATAAATGTTAACTTTCCAGTTAATTAAATTGTAAATCATAATTAAAATTCTAGAATATTCTTCAATTTCGGGGAGTTAAATCTCTCAACCATCCATTAAATTGTGTTGAAAAGTGGAAACTATTCTGTCGTTTCAATTTAGATATCTTAATTGTATGTTACATAACATGTAAAATTTTGATTGTTTTCATAGAAAAATTTAATAATTGTTGAAAATGTCCTTATTGACGACTAATTGCCATTGTCAAATCCCTGTGGAGGGTGCACCAAATAGTTTCGTACATAGGACTTGAACTGAATTTTGTTAAATCCAGATTTAAAATACCGGTTAACCGGCCGGCGGCCTGATTTTGAGAACTGAATTTTGTTTTTGTTTTTAATGATTATTTTGAGAACCGAGTAGCTTTGTACAATTGTACGGTTGACTGACTTGAAGGGTAGTAATAATTTTGCTCACGTGTGAAAAAAACTTTTGGAGCGCTGTTCAGATTGCGGCAGCCCCTCTCTTTAGAACACTTCTGTTGACCATGCGGTCCAGATTTGACTACATAACTGGAGAGAAGAAAATACAGTGATATGGTTAAATCTGGACCGCATGATCCACATGGACCCGGTCCATATCAAAAATTTTCCTCTCTTTATATTCATTCTTATAGATCAAAGGTCCCTTAGCCTAAGCCAACTAGTAGAGGGGATGTCCATGGAGCTTATTTTGCGAGATTGATTTGTAATAATACTTTGGGAAATACTTGACGTTTGACTTTTGATTTATATATATTAACTGTTTTTAACAACAACAAAAAAAAAAAAAAAAAAAAAAAAAAAAAAAAAAAAAAAGGTCCCTTAGCCCAGTGGGGCAAGGGCCTGTCCATGACCAAGAGTTCGTGGGTTCGATACCCTCTTTATGCATGGGGCAAGCTTTAATTGTCTCCTTTTCTAGGGCTTTCTTCTCCTTTTGTGATGTGCTCTCTTCTCTCCTTATAGGGCAACTGCCCATCCGGGCTTCAAAAAAAAAATACTCATTCTTATAGAAAAACATGGGGACTATAGGCACCCCCCCCCCCCCTTTTTATGTGGTTCACACCCCCCCCCATCCCTCATTTAATTTTTTTTTTCTCTCTCCTCCCAAAAAATCTCCCAACTTCTTTGCCTGTCCGCCGGAAAATTGCCGCCGCCGCCGGAAACAGTTTTCCGGCCATTTTTTTAGGTCATGCGGTCAAATATTTATTTTTTATTTTTTGCAAAAAATTCTAAATATTATTTTAGGTCGAAAATGGATATTATTATAAACAATGATAATATCAAAATACAAAGAAAATACTTGGAAATTTTTTTTGCACTTAATTTTTGTTGCAAAATTCCTAAAAAATTATTTAGAATTTTCTGGAAAAAAAAATGTTGGGCCGCGTGCTGACGTCAGCACGAGGCCCAAAAAAAAATTTTTTTCCCAGAAAATTCTAAATAATGTTTTAGGAATATTGCAACAGAAATTAAGTGCAAAAAAATTTCCAAGTATTTTATTTGTATTTTGATATTATCACTTACGGTATGTAATAACCCATCAAAATTTTTTAAAAAAAATACAAGTTTAAAAAATTTGCAATTCTTAAAAAGTTAAATTTTTTACTACAGAGTATCATATAAACTATTTCAAAATAAATGTTACAAAAAATAACAATCAACAGCCATACATGTTACAAAAAATAACTCCAAAAAAATTATTTAGAATTTTCTGAAAAAAAAAAAAAAAAAAATTGACGTCAGCACGCGGCCCAAATTTTTTTTTTTTTCCAGAAAATTCTAAATAATGCTTTAGGAATATTGCAACAAAAATTAAGTGCAAAAAAAATTTCCAAGTATTTTATTTGTATTTTGATATTATCACTTACGGTAGGTATTACCCATCAAATTTTTTTTTTAAAAAAACACAAGTTTAAAAAATTTACAATTCTTAAAAAGTTAAATTTTTTACTACAGAGTATCATATAAACTATTTCAAAATAAATGTTACAAAAAATAACAATCAACATCCATACATGTTGCAAAAAATAACTCTAAAAAATTATTTAGAATTTTCTGGAAAAAAAAATAAAAAATTTGGGCCGCCTGCTGACTTCAGCACGCGGCCCAAAAAAAAAAATTATCCCAGAAAATTCTAAATAATGTTTTAGGAATATTGCAACAAAAATTAAGTGCAAAAAATATTTCCAAGTATTTTATTTGTATTTTGATATTATCACTTACGATAGGTATTACCCATCAAATTTTTTTTTAAAAAATCACAAGTTAAAATTTTTTTTTCCAGAAAATTCTAAATATTTTTTTAGGAATATTGCAACAAAAAATAAGTGTAAATAAAATACCAAGTATTTTCTTTGTACTTAGGTTTTAACACTTAGGGTTTGTAATGACTCATCAAAATTTCAAAAAAATTACAAGTTTAAAATTTTACAATTTTCTGAAAAATTAAATTTTTTACTTCAAAGTGTCATATAAACTATTACAAAATAAATGTTACAAAAAAATAACAGTCAACATCTATATACTTGGTCTAATTTTTAGTAAATCAAGTGACGAAAATTAAAACAATATACTGAAACAAATTGACGTCAAGGTCATTTAAACACTATACTTTATATTAATTGAATTACGCATATTCATTATATATTGAATATTAATAAAAACTAATAAATAATGTTCATTGTTCATTAATACAAAATATATAGTTTAAATGAAATCGACGTCAATTTGTATCAGTATATTGTTTTTAATTTTCGTCACTTGATTTACTAAAAATTAGACCAAGTATATGGATGTTGACTGTTATTTTTTGTAACATTTATTTTTTAATAGTTTATATGACACTTTATAGTAAAAATTTTATTTTTTTGAGCCGGAAACCGGTGACCGGAGCTCCGGTTGGTGTTCCGGCGGTGGCTTCGGTGAACAGTGACGGTTTTCCGGTAAAGAAGGGGAGAGAAAAAATTTTGGAGAGAGGATTTTTTGGAATGAGAGAGAAAAAATAATAATTGTGAGTGTAGGGGGTGTGTTGAACCTAAAATAGGGGTGGGTTTTTTTCATGACCCTAGAAAAATGTCATCAAAAAATTTCTTATAGAAAATATTATGATATATACTTGATTTATATGAATTTTGTGGTTCAAATTTATTTATTAATAAGAAAATTTGTCTCTTCTGTTATAGATAATTTTCATCACAAGATTTATTGAGACTAGTCCATATGAGAATTTTTTACACCAAAAATCCATAATTATTTATATGCTTGCGGGTGATTTATGCAATAAAAAAATTATTTATTTTGAAAACGTGGCCAACTTAAAGGCCGTTCAAACAAACGCGGTATAGTACTTAAGCTTCTCTTTCTTGAATGAATTCAGAAATCTACTCCTTTCTTATTGTAAGAAGTTTCTGTGTTCTTATAATCATTTGGTGTTCAAACATTGCTTAAACTAAAACAAGGGTACATTTCCTGGTTACAAAGTGTTTTCTTGATTGTGAAGCTATTTAATGATGTCTCGTATACAGAAAAATGAGGTGGAATCGGTTCAATAGGTTTGGTCTAATCTCACTATTAGAAAGTGACACTTTAACCCAAGCTAAATTTTACCAGAGAGAGGTAGGATCCATTGGACTAATTTCACCCCCTCAAATACTAGTTGTACACATGTATTATAGAGGTGGATACATGACTAAAGGTTTAAGGGCCAAAGTATTTTGGCAACAAGTTATTTGGGTTGCTATAATTTTACACGTAATCATGAAATTGTCTAGATATTTTATTTCAATCTTCAATTTCCTCAAAATATGGAAAATACAAAAGGAAAAGAAAAAAGCACATTATTTCCTTTTAGATCTCAAGTTAGTTAAGGTGATTGCATAATTTTGTCATGACCAGGTCTTATAGAGCTTTATAGTTCAAAATTAATCACATTGTACTTGCCTCGACAGAAAGGCAACTATATATATGTGTGTGTGGTGAATTAATTCCTCCTCATCGAATATGTCCATTAAAAATTTCTATTTTTCGAGATACATGAATATTATCGACATGTCACACTAACTCAAGTGTCACATCTGATTCAACAACAGCACCGTCTATTGCAAACATAGCACTGAATTCAATAGCACTGGATAAAAGGGATGCAGATTTCATTCCTAAAACCCTTCCACCGTCCTTTCCCATGCCCGGGAGCTTCTTGATTTCCCTTCCCATTTTCTATGCTATTGCTTTAAGAGTAAGGACCCATGCCTACCATGTTTTTATGGGAGAAACTGCTTCCCATGCTTCTTTCTTATCCATCTATGATTGCTTCCCTCTTTCCTGGGCCTGTGTAGGGTATCTTGTAAGTCAGCCTTTAAATAAAATAATCAAAGCAAAAATTAGGATGGAAAATAAAACAATTCCAACCATGCGTTATATTATGTGAAGTTGCAAAGTTCTTGGTAGTTTATAAGTTGTTTATTAGCTTTAGTTTCTGAGTTTTAAGTTAATATATAGTATGTGAAGATTAGAAGTTCATTTAATTGGTATTGTTTAGTGAATCAGTGGCCAATGGACCAAAATTTACCACTTAGGGTGTGTTTGTTTCTGGAATTGGAATTGATTTTTCAATTCCAATTTTTTCGTGTTTGGCTATCAACAAAATCATGGATTCTCTTATTTGGCTATCAACAAAATTTTGGAATTGGAATTCAACAGAATCAATTCCATTTTATAATCAAAGAATTTGAATTCCAATTCAACAAAATTTATTGTAGGTTATAAATATATCATACATACAAGTTATTTTCTCTCTCATAAATTAATATATATAAAATGACCAAAGTACCCTTATTGTAAAATGACAAAACACCCCTAGTACAAAATGACTAAAGTGCCATTAATTTAAAATAGCTACTTTTATTCGTTTAAATGACAAAAATACCCTTTGTACGATGTCGAAAAATACCGTTAAATGCAAAATTATAATAATACCCTTGACACAAAACAATAAATTTTTTATAAAAGAATCACAAACATACGTAACATAAAATCACCAAAACATCCATGATAAAAAAATTACGAAAATACTTTTGATGCAAAATGACGAAAATACCCTCACTTCAAAATGATGAAAAATACTTTCGCGCAAAATAAAAAAAAAAAAATCTTTGGCTCAAATAGCTTAAAATTCATATGATTAAATGACGAAAATACTTTGACGTAAAATGATGAAAATGCCCTTAATGCAAAAGACAAAAAACGCTCCCATAAAAAATGGAAAAATGCCTCTTGTGCAAAATGACAAAATTAACTTTGAATAAAATGAAAAAAATTCTATCAACAAAAATTGACAAAATTAGCCTTATAAAAAATTCATGTACTTGAAATGCCTAAAATATTATCGTTGTAAAATGACGAAAATAAACTTGTTGAAAAATAATAGAAATGTCATTCATACCAAATGAAAAATAATAAAAATGATGAAAATGAATAAATTACCACTCGCTTTTTAAAAAAAAATGAAAATTTTACAATAACGGTATTTTTGTCATTTTCGAAAATGGCATTTTCTTCCATTCTAAACCATTGGGCAAGGTTATTTTCTTCATTTTCATCAGAGTATTTTTATCATTTTTTAATTTATTTATCTTTTATCAAATATATATTCGTTATTATGCAAAATGAGCTAATTCCACTTTAACAAGGGTATTTTTGTCATTTTGCAACGAATGCATTTTTTATAAAATTGGACCTTTAATTTTTTCTTCATATTATGAAAAATGGTATTTTTTTAACTTTAGTAGGGAATTTTCATCATTTTTTATACCCGAAAAATTTCGTCATTTTCTACTAGGGGTATTTTCGTCATCTTTCATAAAAAATATTTTCGTTTTTCAACTATATTTTATCCAATTCATACTATAAATTTTTTATTTATCAATGTGATTGTTCTTTTAATTTTGCGACATAAAATATTTCCTTTATTTTACACCGATAATTCTTTTAACAAGGGTATTTTTGTCATTTTACGTCTAAAATACTTTGGCAACTTGTATTATGAAAATTTTAATCTTTTCACACTAGATGCATTTTTTCATTAATATTTTTAATTAAGTGACTTTTTGATGTTTCAAACAAATAAATTATAATTATAATTGAATTCTAAATCAATTTCGTAGTTTACCAAACAAAGGAATTCAATTATTTTGAATTGGAATTTCTTAGTATTCCAACTATTGGAATTCCATAGAATTGGAAAACCTTAAAATTCAATTTCTTGTAATTTCGTGGAATTTCATAAAATTGGAATTCCAATTCCAAAACCAATTCGAAGAAACAGACACACTCTTAGATTCTTGTTGAAGTAAGATTGTCTCATACTGATAATTAGGGTTTGGGGACTTTTGTTTAACAGTATAAAGATTTTCACGATACTTAAAATTATAAAAGAACAGATATCTTACATTAAACAAGGAACAAATTTGATTTTATGTGAAACTCCAAAGATTCTCTCATAATAATAATAATAGAAATAAATCATTAATAATTTATAGATAACTAATAAGGATAATATTACTATATAATATTTGTAATCTCTACTCATTGTTTTGAAAGCTAATCTAAATTGCATTCCTGATTTGCTTCCATCACTTGATCCTAAATTGGCATCTAATAATATTGTTTTAGTAGTTAGATGTCATGTCTCCTTTTTCCTACAATAATACATTATTCTTCTTTCTTGTTTTTTTTATTTTTGGTGAAAATGAATCTGCATTATTCACCATAGAAAAAAATTTGCAAGTTGAGAATCAGAGTTCTTCTTTTATACTACTTGTTACAAATTCTTTCCATTTTAAAACGCGTCTTTTTACTGTTACGTAAAATGCGATAATGATATTCTGTCTCATTCCCTGTCTCATCAATAAAAAATTGACATGTGTTAATTTTTTTTAATTAATAAATTTATAACCTAAAAAAAATTATGAAACTCTTAGATATAAATTAACATGTGGCAATCATCTATTAATAGGACAAAGAATGAGATAGGAATTCAAGACTGGAAATTTGTTTTGCTTAAAATGAAAGTCTCGTACCCAGAAGTTTTAAACTAGTTCATATACAACTCATTCATTATATATATATATATATATATATATATATAGAGAGAGAGAGAGAGAGAGAGAGAGAGTAAAAAGCTTCTATAAATTGGATTACCTTTCATAAAAATATATAGGTAAAAGTCTTTTAAACTTGTATATACGGACCAAGAATTCTTGATTTTTGTGGCAAGAGATTTTATCAATAAACAAGCTGTAGTGATACATCTGAGATAACTTAAGGTGATAAATAATGAAATAATAACTTATTAGGTTTAGTATTATATGTCTCATCTCAAATTTTATTTGTCGATGACTGCTATGTATCTTATTTTTTTTTCTAAGATTCCATTATTTTTAAGTTGTATATTATTTAAAAAGAAAAAATAGACAAATGATACTAATAATAAAACTGAGAATAAAACAAATTAATAATAAAATACAAAATCCTATTACAAAAGGATCAGGTATTGAGCCAAATGTCAAGGTTGTTTTGCATATTTTCCATATATATCCAAGTTGGTGTGTGAAGCATGTACTTGAGATTAATTATATAATCTCCTCAACAACTTCAAAAGTTCATTATTGAACCTCCCCCCCCCCCCCTCTCCCTCTCTCCAAGAGTTGAAATGTACATGTCCATGATAACCATCAAATTGATAAACATTTAATAATAAATCATATAAACAGTATAATATTTTCTATGTCTGGAACTAAATATTCACAAAATGAATAGAAAATTTGAACCATTTAATTCTGAAACTTAGTTTCTTTGACATTTGTGAATTTTCCTGATGAGAGGCCTTACCTATCTGTTGTATATAGCTGTAGTTTTTGACAATAGAGGAATTAAAGAAGATTGTTAAAAGTCAAAAAAGGTAATTATAATGTGGGAATCTTTAAGGTTTTGGGATCCATCAAACACTTGGCTGTTCTCAATAATGATCATCAAGATATTGAATTATATATGAGATTCAATCCAAGTGGAGAAAAACAGTACTCCCACAATTCTTATAGGAAAATTCATATTGATCAGTTCCATGTGAATATTGTAATCCAGAACTGACACATAATTACAAAGTTGTCTCTCTCCTCGTTATGTGGTGATGTGTCCAGTTATGCACCGTAGGAGTCCAATAAACCTGATCCATATCAGAATGATCCATTCTTATATAAGTGTAGTTTTAGTCTTTACGTTTTTTTTCATATTAAGTGTTGTTTTATAACTTTTTAGGTCAAATGTTATTTTATTTCCAATTTTATCCCTCTTTAATTTATAATTTTTCTCCTTCTAAACTTTAAAAAACTTCTCAATTTCTAAGGCAAATATACACTAGTATCCAAAACTAAAACTACACTTATAAATTGATGGAGTATCACTATGTGCTTCCTTGGTGTTGATGAACGATACCCTTTAGATTGTTTATTACATTTTCGAAGTAAATAAAATATACAAGAAAAGGAAATAGTGATCAAACTAGCTAAAGTGTCTACACGGTACAAGGTTCAGTACCCTTTCGATCATGTAAATTGTCTTGCATTTATGTAATTCGATTTGAATTGTAACCTGCTCTGATTTATGAGGTGCCTTATTCACAACAGAATATATATATATATATATATATATAGCCCTTCAAAATTACCTCGGGTCCTCTATTTCACTTCTTGCAACATTCTCTACAATATTTCATAATTAAATTACATAGGAATTGGATAGCCCAAGTGGGTAAGGCTATTCTAACATGGGGCGGAGATCCCGTGTTCGATTCCTGTATCTCCCCGTTCATGGGGCAATAATATCTCCTCTCTGATGAGGCTTCTCCTCCTCCTCTGGTGAGGCTAAAATAAAAATTAAATAAATTACCTTCATACCTTTATTAGATCGTTTTTCTCTTAAGTTTATCTTTTTTTTGAAAATATATAAATAGTAAAATCTACAATTAAAATTTTATAGAAAATTTTGAAAGGTTCAAAATATTTTTTTTTTTTTTGGTAAATAAAAGTTTAGGTGGGTTCGGCTCCGGTCATCACCACGGGTCAGAGCAGACCCTATGGACTATAGGTCGCTTACAAGGGTACTTACAGACACACACCAACACAGCCCTCACGTCGGCAGTTGAAATTGAACACTTGACCTTTGTATGATGTGCCAAATATTTACCAATTGAGCCAACTTGTGTTGGTGAAAGGTTCAAAACATAGATATATGCTTGAACCTAGAAGCAATCTTGTAATCTTTTATTTTTTCTTAAAACACTTTTTCTTTTCTTTTCTTTTTTTTTTTTCTTTTTTTAAAGGAGTAATCGTGTAATCTAATTACCATATTTTACTGCCTTCTAGAAAGGCTTGATTAGAAGCAATAGCCAACGCATCTCTAAATCAAACGTACAAAATTAACGATAACCATAACCATTACATTAATATGTGAACTCTCTTAAAGTTTGAACCAAGATCAGTTACTATAGAAAAGACAAATACACAATCGAGATTTTACCAATGTTTGAAAGGCATTATTATTTTTGTGCCATTTCTAGAAGGGTATTATTTTGGGCGCTGAACAATAATCCTGGGAAAAATAAATAAGTAATGCTGGAAACGTCTTCAAAAAATAAAAAAGAAAAAAGAAAAAAGAATGTTGGAAACTTCACTGGCTAAAAATCTTCTGTCCCATTCCGTATCTTATTCCTTGTTCTCATTAATAAAAAAATTGATATTTGTTAATTTTTTTAAATAAAAAATTTATAACTTAAAAGAAAGAGTGAACCCCGTAGAGTTAAAATAAAAATGTAACAAACATCTATTAGTGGGATAAGAAATGGGACACAGAATAACACAAATTTTTGCCAACTTGACATGATACACGAGATTTACTTGACGGCTGTTTATACGGACGGTGTTCAACTGGAAAGACCAATCAAATTACTTCGAATTGTTTTTTTTTAGGTTTTGTTTATATTTGTTTGTACGTTTGACAATGCAAAAAAAGCAGCGTCTCCGTCCAAGAATATTGGCCTGTCTCTAATCCCTCACTGTTGTAGTAAAAAGTATGTTCTTCGTGAATTAATTCTTGAGATTTTATTCTCATACTCAATTCAAAGAGAGTTTAGGTCTCAGTTTGATTTTCAAACTCAAATCAGACTCTATCCAAATACACTCAAAATAATAATAATCTTAAGTCAAGATGTTTCAAGTATAAACAGTGCCTTATTTATAGAATTAATTTGGTAATCAGCTGATAATATCCTTTTTTTTAAACTCAGTCCATTTGTATTATTTTGTTTTAAGATATTCTATGTTGTGTTTATGCCATAGAAATCTTATTTCCCCGTTCGGTGTCTAATTTCATGTGCCAATAATAAGAAAATTGATAAATGGTAATTTTTTTATTAAAAATATTATTATCTAAAAAAAATAGTGGAACTCGTGAGAAAAAATATGAACACGTCTCAATTATTTATTTGTGAGAAAAAGGGAATTAGACACAAAATTTGGATAGATGATCTTTTGGTAGGCTTAGAAAAATGAAAATGTGGATTGAATTCGAAACTATGGCTTCGTGATCATTCAAATCCTTACCAATCTATTATTGGCATATTCATGGTATCGAGATCTTAAGGGGTTGTTCTCGATCGCGAACTCTTTATAAGCTGCTGGAAAAACAAAATTGTGGAGTTATTTATTTGTAGAGAAATCCGTTATATCTGACTCTTAACTATTTTTGTTTTTTTTAAAATATCATTAATTTTAATTTAAGATATAAATAGAATAACAATTTTACGTTGCTACTATTTCTGTCAAATTAGTGAATCCGACCACTTTTCAGGCCAAACAAGTCACGTGATTTGCACAATTAATCGTCATTAAGGGAAAAATAGTCATTTTTTCTTTCTTCCCCACCTTCTTTTTCAATAAAATGCGGCTGATTTTGGGCATTCAATTGGGGGAGAATTTGGGGTTTTATTGAAGAAGATAGGGAAGAAAGAAAAGATAACTATTTTGCCCTTAATGACTATAGCTTGTGTGAGTCACGTGATTTTTTTTACCTGAAAAGTGTCCGAATTTACTAATTTGACAAAAATATCAGCCTCATAAAATTGTTATGCTATTTATATCTTAAATTAAAGTTATTTCTATGTAGAGAAAAACAAAAATAGTTGAGGGTAGTAATATATAACAGATTTTTCTTTATTTATATTTGTTTGTTTGGCATAAAACTTGTTCTCATTTGCTAAAAACCAAAAAGGTCATTGGAAAACTGAATAATTTTCGTGTCACACGACACTCAAAATCTCGTACTTTACTTCTGGACTATCATATTAGAAAATGGAGGGCCCAAATACTTTGACAACCGTCTTTTTGATTGGTACCGTAGTCACCCTTTGGTTGGGTATTTATGTCGATCCGAATGAATCGTCATTTCTACGAAAGTTCGCAAATGGAATGATATCACATGCTCCGCTATGTCTAGCCGTGTTTGTTCCAACATAATGACTATGATATAACCAGCTCTTTTAGGTATTGAGTTTTAAAAAAAAAATTTAACTTATTTTAATCTATAAATTGGGTCGATAATCAATCTAGAAGAAAGCAGTAAAATAACATTTTTTCAGCAAAAAATGTTTTAAGCAAAGAAATTCGTCTTCTACCTGTTATTAACAGTGCTCTTGAGAAATTAAGCTCAACTATATAACAAACTAGTATTTCACTGTATGAATTACAGAGTGAAAACACGACGAAAAAGGAGAAAAAATAATTCTCAAATTGCTTTTTACAGCACTGGTGAATTCTTGTCTTTTGAACATTCAATTAGAAGCAGCAACCTCCAAGATATTAGTCTTCTTCTTCTGTAGTAGTAGTAGTAGTAGTAGTATTAAACAACTGCTCAATCTCTGTAATCACTCCGCGTGCTTCTTCTATTTCAGGGCCTTCTTTTTCGTTTGATTCTTCGAATTCAGCCTGAGAATGAGAGATCATTAAGCTATATCAGATTTTAAGATTCACTAAAGAGCTGCACCATCACAATTCTGGACACTAGTAAACGGCACGCAAAGCAAACTAGGGAAATCTTGGACAAAGCATAAAATCTCTAAATCAACTTCTCCTAAGCACCCATTCTATGGTTAAGAAAGTGCTCATTTGTAGCAATGGTAGTACCAGATGTTGATTGTTTAAACCCAAAACCACAAGGTTACAAGCAAACGGACGATGCAGAAACAAGCAAACGTGTATTTTCAAACAAAGAACAATAAGCTTTGATCCGACGAAATACAGAACTTATTGCATTTATATATCTCCTTTCAATTTAATCAGACAAGAGACTGCTTGAAATGCATGGATCCAAAATTACCTCAATCTTAGAAAAGTTGTTAAAATCATATTGAAAGCTTATATAGGTGTCATGTGATATAGAAAGAGGAACAGAATCAACAGGTTTCTGACAATCAAAGCTAATAAATTTATGAATGGAGCAGAACATGGAATTCCATTTAAGGCACCATAGAAAATTGAGATGACTCGAAAAAATGATGTGACAAATTTCCTGTTTGTCCAATATTTATGTTAGAGCAACCGAAGTTGGGGCAACCCCAAGAACCATAACTAAAGGGAATGCAAGATTTCAAGCTTAGGCAACCAAAATGGAATCGGCGAACTTTAGTACTAATTTGCACAATTTCAACCTTATCCAACAAGATAAATAGACAAATCACCAGTTTAATTACTAGATACATATTCCTAGGTTGACACAATAAGAAAGATGTGGCTGGAAATGATATAAACTCAACTAATCACAACTTTTTCATCCTCTCATTCCTAAAATCCAGTAAATTTACCAGGATTCCTTTAAGGTCGGCCAATGCAGCTTCCAGGCGTTTGTGGCAATCAGGAATCATCATTCTAGATTCAGCAAGCACATTTTCCAGCATTTACATTGAAAACAAAAAAAAATTATGGAATAATTTATTTCCAATAATGAAAGTGAGGAACCTCATAATAAAGAGTGTTGCAGATTCCTATCTGGTTCCATAATGTTATAACTCGCTTATTTAACATCAAGTTTCAGTCACTTATATCACACAAAACAACACCACCCAAACCCAATAAGTCCCCAATAATTGGGGGGTATGGGCGGGGATGGATAGGAGACGGACCTAACCTTTAGCAATAAATGCATAAAGTGTCTTCTCCCAAAATACCGCTGAAACAGATGGATGGGAGACAAGCCTAAACTTTAGCAATAACTGCACAAAGTGGTTGCTCACAGAATACCACTAAAACAGTAGTCCCCCTATACCGTCACGTTTGCTACGGAATCATACCCTCAGATCAAAGTCAAAAGGCATCAGAAGGCAAACCCAAGAACCATATTGATTTATCTGCACATTACCATGCTCTTTCATTCTGCATCCATTTTTATTTAAGATTCTTTTCAGACTGTGATATAAGTGCACAATACCACTTAAATCACATAGTCCGAAAAGAAACTTAACAATAACAGGGGAAGATGATGGTGATATTTGTTGACAACCAAACTACCATAGCTTCACCTTGCTTTCAAGCTAATAATATATACATCGATAATAACTAATAATTAAGAAAATCAAGTTTTCAAAAACCTTCAACATTTGCTCAAGGAGGACGACAATTAAACTGGACTGATTGATGGGAAAGAAATTATATGTACTGAACAACAAAAAAAAATGTGAAACACCGATAACAGCAAACCGAAAATGTAAAACTGCAACAACTTGGTCCAGAAAAAGATGGGAGTATGCATCATTATACATATAAATTCAACCCATAAATTATTAAGGTTGAGTAACGAATTGCCTAGAATTTTGTTGATAAGAAATGTCTAATATATGTTTACAGCCTACCCCTTTAGTGAACTGGAAAGGTGTTTCAATTGCAGCTGTATAGGATTTATAAGCATAGACAACTTAACTAAAGGTCTTGGCATACTAATGAACTCTACAGAAAACATATGGAAGCAATATCTTAAAGCTAATTAGTTATTGGACAGATACAACCTTTGGGCTATCCATTTGTCTTATAAGTCATAAATTACTTACCTATACACTGACTTAGAGTATAGGTTAATCCGATCTTAACTTCAGTAAACAAGGTTAGCAAAAAAAATGTTTCTTAACAAGTAACAAAAAAAATTCTAACAGGGATGGGATCAAAACATCATGAATCCAAAACTTGCAATCTCCTGATGTACTATGAAATAATAGCCCCTTCATTTCAACAAGACATGAGTACTTCCAAGTTTCAACTGCCAAATTTCATGCGAGTACTTAACACTCTTCCAATGTTTTTCCCTCAACTACCCCGGCACCATTTCGCATCACGGTAACAAAAGAATACTAATTACTCTAAAAAGAAAAGGAACAAACAAAAAGAACCTGTTGTTTGAGATCATAGGGATCAGCGCCTTTGTCCTTCATGTCAGCAACTTTGGCAGATTCCCTTTCGACCTCTTTCTCATAAGAATGGAGTTCTTTAACAATCCGTTTGCATGTTGATGTCTTTATTTTCAGATTTCTCATTGGTGTGGTCATTCTAACAACTGCTATCCAAGAAATTAATCAAAACAAAGAATGCCGTTATTAATTATAAAAAAAAATCACTAAGTTAACAAATCCTCTAGAAATTTATTTATAAAAGAATCCCATTTTAGTTCTGCTTGTTACAAATAAATTAACTAAAATTGAAACCCCTCCAAATATGTGAAAAGATCATATCTTTAATCCCAGTTTATTCCATTATATAAAGCTACTCCGCCAAAAAAAACAGAATTTTAAAAATAAAAAAAAACCAGGTGAAATTAATCGAAAAGATCACAGAACAAAATGGGAAAAAAAGAATCACAAATCCACAGAAAACTAGAATAAAATTTCAATGAAGTATTTCAAGAACAATTGGATATTTTTACTTACTGATTTAACCGAATTTTAGCAGCTCGTTGGTATGTCATGGATGCTAGGTGAAAGAGAAATTAATTGTATCTGAAAAGGGAGGGAAAATCAGATGGTAATTAGGGCTAAAGGAATTAGGGAAAGTTTGGAACATCAAACGGCATCGTTCCATTTATTGAAGACTTAAGCCTCAAAACGGCACTGTTTCGCTAGCTATTTCTATTTACTTATGTCGAGCCCAGAAGAAGAAAGAAGGCAGCCTCATTTGTCACTGCTGCAACTTCATTGGCAGAGATGACATTTCTAAGGATCCACTGTTGATTCTCTGCAACTGATAGTACAAGGCTGAGCTGGAGGGGTGTGATTCTCCTAGGGAAATCAACCATAACTATAAAAGAAAACTCAGCAAGGCATTGGAGGGCATTCAGAAATATTATCCCAAATAGTGGCAGCAACCATTCTTCTTCCTCTGTGAGTTCCATCTCTTCTTCTCCCTTGAAATTCATTCACTCTAGTCTCCCTCAGACTTTCCCCTTCTGTCACTGATTGCTGGTTGCCTTGCCTTCTCAGATTATTGCTTACAATGATCTAGAATGGAGATTGCAGCTAGCTAGAGCTGATTCCTATTTTTCCCTATTTAATCACTATTCCAGTTTATTGGTGTTAATGACTATTGGAAGTCCTGGTTACTGGCTCAACATTCAGTGGATTTAGAGTTGTTATCTTGACTTCCTCAAGATAAATACTCAGAGAATATGCACCAAGGGACTGCTGCCCTCTTCTCACCTTAAGCTGTTGGAGTACAATACAGCTTTGGACTACTTTCTGAGTTTGCCTTCTTTTCTGTCCTTAGTTCAGTAGCTATTTGATGTCTATATTACATTAGCTAGTAATCTAGAGACAGTGATCTATTGACATTTACCTTGTTATTTGATTTGGGGGAGCCCTGACTCTGTTATTATTATTAATATCAAGTGGAGTTTTGCTGCAATTGTTCTTGTTGTTTGGCTTTACAATGTTGGTTTGATTGGTTTACTGTGTGTCCTTAAGTGGGGACATAACATGGTATATGTAAAGGAAAATGCTTTATTACTAGAATTTTGGATAGAAACCCTAAACTCCCAAATTGAGGGTGTTAAATGATTATCTTACCCCCTGCTGGTATAAAGGGTTCACCCAACTATAAGGACAAAAAGGTCCGAAAAAATATTTTAGTCAATGTTTTAGCCAATAATTATAGTAGCCTAGCAAGGTCCGTATGTAAAATGTCCCCAAGAAAGAATATCTTAGAGTGGAACTTGAAAGTAGCATTATCAAAAATAACATTTCCTTTTCTAACTCTAAGCCCCCCATATAAATCCCAAATTCATTTTAGACCCAAAAACCTTTTTAGATACAACGTTATGCAAAATTGTATTTGCTCTTTTTTAAAGATACGTTGATACGTTACATTCTTTATGTTAATTAGGTTAGGAGATAATTGTGCTTTACCATTTGTTCAAAATAAATTCGTATGAGTCTAACTACAACACCAGTCAATGATTCAACAAGCAAAGTGGTCATTAAATGATCCTGAAATAACAAATTTTGTCCCACATTTACTATTCATGATAACATAACTATCCATGACAGTGAGTGTGGTATTTGAAGAGATATGTTTTGTCTTCAAGTATAGAAATTTTTTCCTTAGCATGACATTAGTTTGGAAATAACGAAGCCTCTTAAAATTCTCATAGAAATTTCACTTGTACCGATATTAAAATCATGTAATTTGTGTTGATAAATGAGGAGGGATTAGTAATTTTATGGTTATTTAACAGCATTAAGTTCCTAATTTATTGAATAATTGTTGTGGAAAATCTTAGGCATCGCTTGGATTGAAGGAAATGAGAGCCGTGAAAGATAAAAGAATGTAGGAGATTGAGAAATTATATTATTTGAATAGTTAATAAGAGGAAAATGAGAAGAAATTATTAGTTTATATACTTATCCGTATTTTTTAGTAAATATAAATATTTTAAATAAGGGAAATTTAATAGACACGAAAAAATTCATCAAAAATATTTTCTTTTACCTCTATTTCCGTTCACTTTTGGACTAGGAGAAGACTGATGCTTTAAAACCGACTAACTAATCCCTCCCTCTCCCTAACAAAAAACAATCCTTCCGTATCTTTTTCTATCATCTCCTATTTCCCCTCAATCCAAACTGTGTTAGGAGTCTCTTTAGAATAAGGGGATCAAAGTGAAATTACTACTAATCTACAAGTAGTAAATTGCAATAAATCATTTTCAAAGTTTAAGCCGAGCTTACTTCGGCAAAGACAATAAATATATTGGAACCCGAACATGGTTCTTTCAAAGATGATGAAATGCATATCCATTCAGGATTTTCTTTTTATGAGTTTAAAAACAACTACAATTTCCAGTAACATTTTTATTTACTGCACTACTGTTTTTCTTTATAGACATCACTGTAACTTTAAAAAACATTGAATTTTTAACTCCAGTTGCGTTAAAAAACAAACGCCCATAATATTTATATTTTGACCCAGCTTCAGACCAGAAATGAGCTTACTTAATTTCAGACGCTCCATTAAACGTATTTGCGCCAATCAATCGATCAAAAAAGCAACGGGGAGGGATGCCCTTCTGATGTATCAGATTTGGACCCTTCAAGGAGAACTGACTAGCCATACGCCACTGCCAATGAATTCTTCAAATCAATATAAAGTCACAGTGGATAAGTTTAACATGATAGAAGAAAATGTTGAGCATTCAAAAGCTTAGCAGCATCATCAGAAATGGTAAATTAGAGATACGTGCCCCCATACATCTGTTCCTAATACACTACAAAATACAGCTTCTAAAAGAACTAATAGTCGAACAACCAAGCCTTCAACGAGGTGCACTATATATCTGAGTAGCATCATACTGAGGATAAGCAGGCTGGGGCGATGCAGTCTTACCGTAAGCAGCAGCTGATGGCACTTGGGTAGGCGCTGGAGCTGCACCATAACCGGCTGACTGAGCATTGGACTGATCATATCCCGGCTGAGCTGGAGCAGGTTGAGCATAACCTGGCTGTGGGGCAGTTGGTAAACCATAAGTTGCTGCCCCGGACGCAGCATAAGCTGCATCTACTGAGGCTTGATATCCATACCCAGCATTCATGGCTGCTTGCTGATCATAAACTGGCTGTGAAGGATAAGAACCATAACCTGGTGTTGGTCCTTGAGTTGAATAAACAGAAGGCTGCTGTACTCCAGTCTGACCATATCCAGAAACGGGGGGACCACCTTGTTGAGGATATCCAGGAGCAGTAGCCGAGGCAGGTTGTGGGTGACTGTAACCATCAGTTGCAGGTGCAGAACCATAAGGGGGATAATTTTGCTGCATAGGACCGCTAGGTGCATATGGGTATGACTGTTGAGGTGGTACATTGGAACTATATGCTTGTGTTGGTGCAACAGGTGCCTGATAAGGAATTTCTCCAGGTTGAGCAGGCCTAGGTTGTCCGAACGATTGACCGTGGGGAGCTTGTGGATGCATCCCATATGATGTTGGACGAGCATATGGATCCTGTGCGCCATAGCCAGGATGAGCACCACCACCTTGAGGGTAGCCTGTTTGCTGAGATACTCCATGTCCACCATAGGGATGCTGTGCAGGGTCCTGATTGTCATATTTCATTTCATTGTATCCTTGCCCATAGCTTTGCGGAGGTGCCTGAGGATAAGGGGTTGGCTGACCATAGTCTTGACTGTGTGGCTGGCCATAGTTGTAATTTGCCTAGAAAGGAATTGGACATACATAGTAGGGTGATACACGGGTATTAGATATTGAAGTAAAGTGACTTCCACGTGCCCTTCTGCCTTGTATAAAAGTTGTAAGCACTAACCTGAGGAGGGACATGCATAGCAGATGGAGTCCGCTGGTCCCAGCTGGGGCCATAGCTGCTGCTTCTTGGTGCCTGTGGCGGAGGGTAATTTCCATATGATGGTGGTGGATACTGTGGATTCTGAGATGGATGTGGTCCCCTTTGCTGATAATCATACCCCGTGAATTGTGTAGGATGAGGACCTCGACTTCCCCATTGCGGAGCAACAGGCCCACGAGGACGGAAGGACTGCTGACTATAACCACCAGAAAGAGGTGACGGCCTCACATTCTAAGATTTTAAATATTCAGAGAAGATGAACATAAAGGTAAAAAGTCAGAAAGCAACATTTGTGATTTAAATGGAGACTAGATAAACAGAATAAAGATGAAATAATAATAAACTCACTGCTCACAAATACGATTGCAGGTTATTATTAGAAATAAACAGTCAACTACCAAAAAGGCAGAGAATAATGAAATAATCATGGGAAGCAAAGAACCCTAACATAAACATTCTAATTAATGCAACAAGAACCTAGAGCCCAGAGGGGGGAGGATGAGTATCACTTGAGCAGAGAAACCATCGCAACCAGAAAGCAACCCAAAGATATTTGGCATTTCAGTAAAATAGATGGAAAAACAACCATTCTACCAAACATACAGAGATAGAACTCGGGACTAGGAAAGAACAACATGGCCAATATAAATTTAAATATTTGAAACAAAAATATACAGGAGGGATATAACAGATACAGCAACAAATACGATTCTGAAGGAAGACATTTGCAGAGTGCAGATATATGAAAAACTGTTTACATACATCGCAGTAGTTATCTGAATGCATAAAAAGAATTGGAACAAAATTTATAGTTCAGATCCCCCCCACTCCATTAGAGGTCAATATATTAATAAAGCACCAGTATTTCTAACAGGAATAACCTAAACTGATTAAAACATGGGTTATTTAAGACAAATAGCCTTTGGTGCCACTGATCAGCCATATATATAATACTAGGAACCCTAAAGTAAATTTCACAGACACAAAAGGGAATTCCAAAGAGGAGCAACCATCTTAGAATGGACAAGTAACAGCCGCCTGATACAGATTTAATTGATTAATGGCAGTCGTAAAACTATTAATACAGCAGGAGATATATGAATCCATAACATTGTTGAGAAACTTCTTATGCAGATGATTAACAGAACTCAATGAAATGAACACGCCTGAAGGTAACAGAAAATAGCACAATCGAGATTCAACTAATGTTAGGAAGAACTCATTCTAGACAAATATCAAAAAGCAAAAGAACAGATATTAGAGCAAAAAATAGGCATACTGGACCAGAAAAATATATCTATGGCCGGGAAAAGAACAGATACTACAGCAGCAAGAGAGGGATATTGGAATAAACCCATGAAACAGAATCTAACATATTGATTCCAAGTGCTCACACTCCAACAAAAGTCTTTGCTCCAGAAGGCTCAATTCCAAACAGAAGAAACATCACATGAAAAGTTATCAATCTCCAGTTATTCTAGGCATATACCAAATCAGACCTAGATAAATGAAATCCAACAGACTTTTCAGAAGATCATTTGACCCAGCATGATACCACTCTCCAAAACTTCTCATGCAATGAACATGAGTACACCAGAGTACTAGGGCTCATGTACTACAGTCTTAGTACTAGTATCACTTTTAGGTTTTGCAAGTCTCGAAGCAATCTTACCAACTATTAACATCCTGCAATGGCGAGAGTTAATGCTTGATACCTCTCTTTGGTAGATGAGAGTGAATAGTTGTCTATTGCTACACCAAGAAGGCAATGCTGACCCGGTGTGAAAGTCAAAAGCCAAATCTGCATTTTTAAAGCCAAACAATTCGAAATCGACAGCTTCAAGATAAATAAGTCATGGCAACCGACATCTCATTGAATATAAGATCTTCCTAACTGCATTCAATTGACCTATGCACAGAATCACTAGGGAAATCTATTCAAGGAATAAGCTCTCACTGCACAAAAAATGTTCATCAACTGGGGTATCACTTGGTGATAACGAGCAATCATCACAATCCACCCAGTTAAAGGTATATTCAACAACTCACCAAAAATATCTAAGCATATTATGTCTAATCTTTAAAATTTCATAAACAATGAAGAGAAGCATAGTACCATGGTAATTGAGAGCTCACATACAAAAGTAGCGACCAACATCAACGAGCTAAACACACAAAGCACCAAATTGGCAAGAAACAAAATATGAGGCTGTTTAACTTCAAACTGAGGTTGACCCATTACAAGAAACATGGATGAAGTATTCAGATTCAAAGTAGTAAAAAACTTGTAGCAACTATGGGACTTTCTGCAACTGCTTACTGTAAAATGATCATATGGAATTTACAACTATGGAACAAAACTTGCACAAGATCGATAGTCATTAGCACATGACATCAAACAGGAGAAAAAAACCCCAAGAAATTCATACTTACCCAACCGCGAAGATCAAAGACCACAAATGAGGGAAGTCACTAAATAAAGATCATATTAGTGTTTAATCGAAGTACCAAGATAGACCCTAGAGAAGACGTATTATCTTATGGTAGAATCATAATCAGTCTAGAACATTCAACCATTACTAGAAGGAACAGCATGAACTCGGAACTAACAAGTCTCCACAACTTATCCATGGGAAATAAACGGAAGCAACTAATTATGCAGGTTTAACTGACAAAGAAGTCTAAACAGCAATAGGAAGTGAAACAATTACAAACCTGATTCATGGCTTCTTTGATCAAATCACTTGCAACCTCAATCTGCTTCCTATCACCCGTTACTCTTACTGTCCTCTCCCTGGACTGGTCCCCAGCTGAAAGATGCTGTGGTACCAACTGAAATACGATAAAATAAAATCTCTTTAAACAAAAGTAATAAGAAACCATGAAATTTATACAATTTATGATGAATTGAAGTTCCCCCTTGCAGACCATTCACACATCTCTCGGGGAATAAGAATGATATAAGCTACCTGGATACGGGCACCGGATCTTGTTTGGAGGCTCTTAATGGTTTCCCCACCCTTTCCAATAATTAAGCCAACCTAGATTTTTCAGCAAAATACAAATTAGCAGTGCTGAAGTTGGAACCAGGAGTGTAGCTAAGGCAAATAAAAGAAATAAAGAGACAGAAATACATAGAAAGATAGTGGAAATTAGAAACGTAAACAAACTAAAAAGAAGCAGAACCTTCTCATTTGGGACTTGTATCTCAATTTGATCTCCCACGACAGCCTGAACGGTGCTGTAACCCCTAGCCACAAGGGAAGGTGAACCCCCAGCATCTGCCTGTGATGAGATGGATTTGGTTATAAATTAAATTTACAACTCATATTAGATGAAGTATTAAGATATGGAAAAGTATGTCGAGTATACAGTTAAAGACAAAATCAAACCAACCTCTGCAATAACGTCATTAATCAACTTCTCAGCCTTGGTTATACTTTCCAATGTACCAATCAGTTCCACCAGCCTGGTAGGTGCACGGTGATCAGCATCGGCATCTCTCATGATTTGAATTTTAGCACCTGAATTATACTGAAGGTACCGAATAGTATCCCCTGCCTTGCCAATCAAAACCCCAACCTATTCCAGAATTGGAAGAAAGATCCATAAGTAAAACACATCTATTTTCTACCCATGTCCAACACACACTTGATAAAAATAGGATGATATAATTAATTCAAGGAAGCACTACTTGTAAAAAAAAGAGGAAACAAGCATTCTCAGTATCCTCACAAGGGGATTAAAGTTTCAAATACTGAAATTTCCCAGGTATTAGCATGATTGCAATAATTTTTCAAGAAGTGAATAAAAAATAGCCATTAAGTCGATTGATGAATTTACCTTGTTGTTAGGAACATCCATTTTGCGTGAAATTGTTTGTGGGTCAGAACCGTCTTCAGTAACATCAGCAGAAAGTTCCTGAACTCCCTCTTTAGGGGCTTCCTCTTCATTTTCATTTTCATTTTCATCCTTAGGTTTCTCAGTTTCAACAGAAAGCTCTTCACTCTCGACACTTTGATGATCGACAGTAGCCGGTTGTTCTGCTTCTGCAGAAGCCAGAACCTCTGGTTCTTTTTCTTGATCATTGCCATCCTCCAAAACACTGTCCTGCTTGGCTACTTCCTGCTCATCTAATTTCTGCTCTTCGGGCTCTTCGAGTTCTTCGATCTTACCCACACTATCGCTTTCTTGATATCCATTCTCTGAAGTTACTACAAAATTCAAACAAAAACATCCTTTAAACAGTCTTCGAAACGAAGTTTTTGATAAAATTAGTTTGATATCAAAGGCTAAAACCAATTAAACCTATTGGTGGATGCATAAAACAGTTCTCATGCAGTTCTATTGCTCAGCTATCCTAGTTTAGAATCACAGGAATCATAAAATCTTAATCAACATCAAAGGAATTCTAATATCTTCAATGAAACATAGACTGGATATAAAAAAATGAACCTACCTCATGCAGTGTACTTCAATGGCAAGGTTTCTACTCAAAATACATCAAATTGTGCATTTATGTGAATAATGTAACCAAATGCCCACACATATGCACGTAAGTCACTTCGTGTAAACCATTCCTCAATCTAATACCTCCATGTTATATGATATGAAGTAAAGTACCAATTTTTCTCTTTATCTCCTTCTCACAGTTATACCACTCCATCATATTTTTTCACCAAAATGGATACACAGTGAATCACTAATAGCAATATGAATTTGCTAAAAGGTTAACACATTTATACATTAGGATCACATAATTAGCTAACTGAAAACAAATACTCCCTCTATTCCTTAATATAAGTCATTTTAATATAATACTTTTAGGACATGAAGAAGCCGGAATTAAGGAAGTAAAAAATAAGGTATTTTTTAATCAAAATATCAATATTACTCTCTGAAATATAATTAGTGGTATACAAGCCCTATTTAAGAGAGTATTGTTGATATTTTCATTAAAAAACACCTCATTTTTTTGCTTACTCACATTCGCCAACACTTACAAATAAACCAGCAATACAATGTACTAACCAAATTCCTAAAAATTCACAAAATAAAATATCAAATTCAAAACTCAGACTCCAACGATAAGGACATTCTTGTAATAAAAAGATACCTTGTACATCGAGTTGTACAATGTTATCTTCATTCTCCTCTAAGCGAGGCCGTTTGAGCTCGGACTCATCGGCTTCCTCCGCTGCCGTATTCTCTTCGCTTTCAGGCTCAGCCTTCGATTCCGAATCCACTTCGTTAAGTGGCTCCGAAGCGTTTGCCTCCAAATCTTCAAGCTTCCGCTTTTTCTCACCATCGGAGGACGGCTGCACGGGGCTCCCGGTCACCGCAATCGATACGCTCTCGTCCGCCATTAAACGTCGAAGCCTAAAAACACTCAAACCCTAGCTAGGGTTCCAAATATACCAGTACAGTTACTCAATGATAGTGTTTATATTTTGAGAGAGAAATAGAAGAGAGAACAAAAAAGAGAAAATATGGATCAGGGTGATTGGGTTTATAGGCAAAATATATACTCCTCCGTCTCAAATTATTTATCCATTTTATTAAACATAACTCTATTTAATATGATAAAATATCAAACATAACCCTATTTAATGTTACTTTCAATTTAATTCTCTTTATTTTTCTCTCTCCAATATTTAATATAAAGGGTAATGATTGAAAAAATCATCATTAATGAACCCTTTATTGAGAAATTGGACAAATAATTTAGGACAAATTAAAAATGAAATATAGACAAATAATTTGGGGCAGAGAGAGTATATATATATCCTCTTTCTGTGTTTTATATTTCAAATGAATTATTGTCACGTGTTTTTAATTTTAATTAAAAATTAACTAACATTAATTTCTTATTAGTAGAATAGGAAATAGATATGAAACGGGGATAGACCAATAAATTTAGATATTAGTCTAGGGCCTAAATTTTGCTGCACTATAGAGCATACAATGATTTTCTTTCTTCTTTTGTTGCATGTTTGTTATTTGTACGTGTATTAATACCAATTGATACATTGAATAAAATTCTCAAAGAAGAAAAGAGGTACAATTAATAAATTAATAGAAAATTACCCAAAAACACAAATTAAGAGAAATCATCGGGATGGCCCACTTTTTCATAAAGGGTTGATAAAGTAAGATATCTATAAAGTAATACTCTATATAATAATAACTTTTTTATTATAATAAAAAATTATGGTCCCAATTTGAGATCAATTATAAATAAGAATAAACTCTATATTGTAATATTTCATATTTTTTATAGGAACATTTTTAAGAAATTTACCTCCATTATAATAATAAAATAACAATAAATTTTAAATATATATATATATTATATAAAATATCCAGAATTATTTAAATATGTTACATTAAACTTAAGATAATATGAAATATATTTATCTAAAGTTGTCTCTGACATTTGGAAGATACAACATATACATATTTTAAATGCATACATTATGTACATACAATTTTTTTTTTATATATTTCCTAGATATACATGAATGAATCTTCTAAATCTAATATATACACATTGTACATACATTCGTTTTTTTAAAACTCATGAATCTTATATATATTTTAAATTCATGTTTTTAAAATGACATATTTCCAAGTATCGTAGAATTTATATTAGTTATTTTTTTTAAAATTATATTTTTTATATGTAAGTCTCTATTTAAAAATAACCTCCCTTCAATAATATTTTTCTAGAATCCCGAAAATATTACTGTACCTTTTTCGGGCCAGAGAATTTTAGCCAAAACGACTTTGTAGAATCCGTCTTGAACCATGACGTTTTTACAAATTCGTCCTCCCCTTACCCTAATTTTTGCAGTCGCTCCCTTATTTTGTACCGTAGCAAAAGAACAGCCCCAATCAACTATTTCCCCCCATTTTCTCCCTTGAGCAATTTCCTCCCCTCCGGTCACCACCACTTTCGATTCCCACCCACCGTCGGCCCCCCACCCACACGAACTCATCATCTCCTCTCCATTGAACGTATTATCTTTAATTATATTTTTTGAATTTATTTTTGGAAATTTTCTTTAGGATTTTTTTTTCTAGATATATTTTATGTTTATTACTTGTTAATTTAATTGTTTATTTATTCGGCTATATTAATTGCATATTTTTTGTTAATAATATTTCAGATATATTATTTTTTTTTGTGAATATAATTTTGGATAATTTTTTTGTTATTTTGTGTAATATTTTGGAATATTCTTATATTATGTTATTTTATTTGGGATATTATGATTTTGGATATTTTGCTGGAAGCTTGGAATTTTAATTATTTTTGGATTTCAATGTAATAATTCAATTTTTTTTTTATTTTTTTATTTTATGTTTAGATACCAGATATACCTGCTACACTTGCTTCTCTCCATCTTAGACCTTTAGATTTTAGTGTTTTATACAAATAATGGGATCACCAGTCTGTAGGTATACGACAAGTTATTGATAAAGATAAATTATATAATCCGTTGACTTTTATTCGAAGTGATAGTCGTTTTTGGACTACATACGAGCGAGAGACCAATAAGGATTTAATTAACATTATTGATAGAGTATGTTTTGGGTTTGTGTCGCATACGTTTTATTGAAGTAGATCATGCCTTAATTACCGCCCTAGTTGATTGATGGCGCGCCGAGATCCACACATTTCACTTGTCTAGCGAGAAGGCGACCATCACTTTAGAAGACGCCGGAGTCCTTGGACTACGCGTCGATGGCGATGAAGTAACTATGAATGAGAAATTGAATTATAACATCTCAAAATGGATATGTTTACTTAATGAGTATTTGGGTTTTCAACCGAGAGAGAATTCTTTTAAGGGAAATGCCCTTAACTAGCATGAAATATTAACACATATTTTAGACCCGTTGCTTGATGATGCTAGGATGGTGGACGTTCGAAGGGGTAGGGCTTTACTTTTAATTCTTATGGGCTATGTCGAACCCCAAAAGAAAAGAACCTTGGACGCCTCTAGATCAACTTAGGAGAGATTGATTTGTAATGATTATTATTTTTTATGGAATTGTTGAAAATTACATTGATAATTTTGTGGAATGTATTACATTGAAAATTTTGGCATTTGAAATGATTAAATGGAATTGTTGTTTTATTGTATTTGATTTTGAGTTTTGTAATGTTGGAATTGTACATATTTTGGGTGTTGTTGCAATTGTTAACAAAAACAAAACCTTTCTGCACTTGGACTGAAAATTTTATTGGCATTGCAAAGTCTTTGCCAATCCAAGGGTTAGGTTTTTTCAAGTGTTACTAAAAGACGAATTTGGCAAATCTGTCATTGCCTAAAAAATGTGACCAATAATTTTCATTTCATATTTGACCCTTTATGGAAAAAGTAGGTCATTCTAATGCCATCCCTTGAAATCATATATCTCTTTATTTTGAATAATTCTCTACGTCCATTTTTTTTTTAAAGATCACGAGGTTCACGTATGATGATATGGATCACGTTCGTATCCAGATTCTTCATTGGTTTTTTTTGTTTGGTGTCTCGGAGATTATAAAAATAAATTATTTGTGAGAGAATATACGAGATTGAAAATACAAGTTTTGTATTAGATATCTGTTCAAAAAAAAAAGTTTTGTATCAGATATTGTATGAAATTTGTGTTCAAATATACCCTAAAATAGGAAAATTTTGATATAGACCTGGCCTACCACTTGGTCATAGACCACTTGGTACAGAATTAACCACATCACCTCTTTTGATTAAAAAAAAAAATCTCATAAGGCCCCACCTGTTTTTATTATTTTAATCAAAACTGTGATGTTGCTGAATGTGGACCAAGTGGTCCATGACCAAGTGGTAGGCCAGGTAAATATCAGAATTATTCCCTAAAATAACACTTGCACCTTTTGATTTCTCTCTCTTCTTCTCTATGTAATTTGTATGTTATTCCCGTGTGAATTCATCAAAATTACACCTCTAATCCTCCACGTGGAACAGGAGTTACCCCTACTACTTGTCTTTCCCGTATCATGCGGGATTAGGGTGTTACGCCGTTATCGCTCATACGGAGAAATCGTGCTCTTCCCCTACAGTCTACACAAATTTTATATACTTATATTTTCTTCTAGTATTTTAATTTTAACAAGTTAACCTTAGTATCATTGTCTTTTGGTGCTTGTTCATTGCGTTTGTTTTGCCAATGCATCTCCGGAATTATTTTCTTTCAGTGAAAAATGTTTAAAACCTATATTGAGAGTGTGAGTTCTTGAAAAATGATAACGAGAGTACTGCATTTATTCCGACTCAATGTACATTTTACCAATTACAACATACATAGCAATCAGAAATAAATCTATAATATATAAAGTTAGACCAAGTGTGGGTAGAAGGTTGTGGTGATGATATTTGACATTCTATAAATTCATGGTCCAATTAAAAACTTACATGTGGATGTAAGCGTTGATTGCTTTATAAAATACAAAGTTTCATTAGCTAATAACATAAAGTTAATTCCAAAAGTCAACAAGCCACATTATAATACAATCTCAAATGCGATAAAAACTCCTATAGTAGATGGAGGACCCCCAGTCCATATACCCAAAGGCGTCGACGTTACCTCTGCATCATCATCCTCTTCAAACAAAAAATACTAAGAAAATATATGATGATTCTTTCACTAATTACAAATTCAAATGTGCAAAATGAATTAGAATGATTTTTGGTGAAGGAGTAGGTGAAAACAAAGGAGAAGGAATGATGATTAGGGTTGAATTACAAGGATAACATACGTCCAACTAAATAGCTAATTCATTTGGACTTGGAAAGGAAAAAATGAAAACCAATTTCTCACTAAACCCAGAATGATTGCTGCAAATAGGCTTAGCATCACTCTCCAAATTGGAATAGGAATGATGGGCTACACATTAAGAACTACACCCTAAATAAACTATGACTCTTAATGCGTTCTACCGCTCAAGATTCTAAGAAAAGTCGACAAGTAAGTTAAGAAATAAAAATGAAATACAAAAATTCTTAGGCTGTCTTAATTATGCCGAGGGATTTATACAAGATCTAGCTAAAAAGAAAATGAAAATACAAAAATTGTTAAGAAAAAATAATTTAGAAGGTTGGCATAATGACCATACCGAAATAGTTAAAATTTTACAATGCAAATTATACAAGCTTCTTTTGTCAAAACAGCACATAGCGTTACAATTCCACGTAAAAATATCAACAAAAATTATCTTATTTCATCGCTTTCTGAAGAGAGTTTGCATAAATATTGAACCGAAATAAATGTAATAGCAAAGTAAGAAAATTGATTGTTTAGCCAAAAGAAAAGGGGAAAACATAAAACTGATAGAATCACGTACATCATCAAAATTTTAATAAATGATGAAGCAATAAAATGACAAGGCAATCTAAGGTTCTGAATTCATTCTAAAACTTAACTGTCATATCTCATTTAAAAAACAAATTAACGTAGTCCATACTTACGGTCAACATGACATAAATCTCTTGTAATCCAAGTAGTACCCTACCACATGCTCTCTTATATTCAGGAGCTCACAGTCAATACTCTTTGAAAGAAGCTTCAGTTTTTAGGGGAAAATGGCTTCCAAATTCTCATAATTATTAAGGAACTACTCTACTAAGAGCTGCATATCATATGTGTAATAGAAAATCCCAACAAGTAAAATATAACCCACCAAAATATCTCCCTCTTTTTTCTTATTTTAAGAGATATCAGATTTGAACCTTCAGTAGAAGAATATTCTCATGATTTATACTTTTTAATGGTTTATCTTTCTTCTTTCATTTTCTAAACGCATAAAGAAATATTATAAGCACATATATTACCAGTGAAGGGGTAGCACAAGTACAGGGATGCATAATATGAAAAATAAAATTTAGATTTAAAGGGAAATGTTCTAACAAATATTTAGAAAAAAATTCAAATTGAACGAAAGTGATTGTGTTTAATAATTTATTGCAACTTATGCAGGACACAGAATGAAAATCATTGAACTCTAGCCCAAGCAAAAGTTAGAAGCAAGCTCTCCGTAAATTTACATGGAATTTCTACTATAATCCAAGTTAAAATATAGCATAAAGCAATGTAGTGTACATAGATAGCATCATATAATCCATACATAGGAGAAGCATAAAATAGTTGATCCAGTGGCAAAGATAAAATCAAAAAATAAATAAATGAAATTACTCTTCACTTTGGGCAAATTAAGCAACAATAAGAGGAAATTCTTTACGTGAACTAAAATAGTGATTTCAGTTTTTCCTTAGATAAGTTATGCAACGCTAAAAAATGTGATAGAACTAAAAGAAAAATTCAACCCCGCATCCGAAGCACAACACACATAAAACCATGCAGTTGTTTCATTTCACAGTTAGCAAACATATATATAACATAGGCACTCTTTGATATTTAAAAAATATTCCATATTTAAGAACAAGATAACAATCACTTCTTTAACAGACATCAAGCTCCCCAGCTTCGAGTCAATTGATCTGTAAGAATATTAGTATGGTTAAACGAGTCCGAATATGCATTCAAAACTAAAAGATCAGTTACTATGAATTCTAACTTACTACTATCCAATACACTAAAAATGTCAAAGACATCCACACCAAAGCAATCAAATACCTCCAAGAGGTAACCACGGAACATACGTTCCAACACATCTGCAATGGTGACAAGATCATATTCACAAAAAAAATAAAGATATATGAATGTTGGAAACGGAGTATAATTTGAATGAGAAATTAGTTTCTCAAGTAGTTGTAATGCCGGACCAAAACTCACGGGTCTGATCAACCCACGTTTTGATACTGGTATAGTTGGTTCATTGGATAGTCTGATTCATTGGATGAGAATGAATAGACTTTAATTGAGACCTTTGAACTTGAGAGATACATGTACTGATGGATTCATTGGATAGTCTTGGTGAATGAACACACTTTAATAGTATATTAAATAAAGACCTTTGAATTTGATACATTGTATTCTCTAAATGTATCTGCTTACTCCTATTAGCCTATATATAGAGGCTCTTTCCAATGATTCTACACACAATCTCATACTTTGAAAAATACTACTGTTTTCAGAAGCTCTCTAAAACTACTCTCTTTGTAAAACTTTCTGTGTTCATCAACAAGTCCTAGTTCTAGTTCGCCGGTAGAGCTGTTTTGTGCAAACAAGTTCTACGTTGCCGTTGTATCCTGGGAGACAGACGCTTCACGAAAAACTCCAGCACTAATCCGGGAGGAGGCGAATCTGTTTTAAGGAAATTGTGTTGAACACAAGCCTCGGTTCATCTCTCAATTTTCCTTTGTTATTTACAATTGTTGTAATCTGTAATAACACTTGTTAAATCTGAAACTAACAGTTGTTAAGTCTTTATTTAACAATCTATTAAGATCTTTTCTAACAGTGGTTATTTCATTATCTGAACAACTGTTAAATTTGTCTATAAACAGTTGTTAGATAATAGTAGTTATTTTACTTTCTCAACAACTGTTTAATCTGTCTTTAAACAGTTGTTATTTATCTTTTGTATTAAGCTGTGTAACCTTTCACTAACATCTGTTAAGTCTGAAGCTTAAAGCTGTTAGGTATTGTGTTAATAGCTGTTATCTTGTGTTACTAACAGTTGTTGGTTTTGTATCTTACAGTAGTTATTACATAGCTTATTAACAGCTGTTGTGGAAGGCTTTTAATAGCTGTTGTAGCCAAGATTAGCCAACAATGAAATCATATCATACAAAGGAATTAGAAATAATAAATAAATAATGACATGTCTAAATGTTCCATTTATGTGTGCTACCACATTTCTAATGTAGTTAAAGCGAGAACATGCAGAGGATTTGTTGTAATTCTTCTTATAAACTTGATTTTGAAGGCATATACTTCACGAAGATAATCATATATTACACCAATTTTACCTAACAAACCAAATGTAAGAGTATGAAAATGTAATAAAAAATTGATATGAAGTGTAGCAAGTAGTAGTATGAATGAAAGAAAAATTGGGCTCCCAGTTTCTCATAATTATGAGATTGATAAGAAAGAAAAGTTAATAACCTGTTACTTTTTGGGTTGTGATTTCTGCAATCCAGACGGAGATGTGATTCAATTTTTGATCATTTACAGATGCACCATATATAATCAGATGATCTTGAGTATAGCCTTTAGTGTCATAAGATCCGAAAATGTCATCTTGGATCTTAGTGTCCCAAAAAAGCTGCTCAATTGTAAGGTAATCCATTATGAGTTGTCCTGCCAGGGGAAAGGTATACCTCTCATCCCAAACCTTAAGATATCCTGGTAGGATAACTTCTTATTTAAATTGATCACATTTTTTCTCGCTGTTAAAGGTAAAGGGGTTTTATATATATAAGAAAAAAAGAATGATAAAGAGAAGGATGTTGAGAGAAAGTATTACTGCATAATTCTGTCTAAGAAATGTTGAAATTCGTCCCTATTTTTTAGAAAAGTTTTCTCCATTAATTTTTAAATTGCACTGCATCAGTTTCTATGGCATCAGATGTGAGATTAGTTTTGGAGTAGCTTACTTGTGTAAAAGGAGCAAATGTATGGTCATACACGGGAAGACGAATTTAGCTTTGAGATTACCTAACTAAGCTTTGAAAGATTGATTTGAGTGCTTTAGCAGTGGTGAATCTTCATTACACTCCAACTTTGGTGTTCCCAATTTGTTCTCTTTCTTTAAAATATCTCATATGTAGTCCTTCAAATTGTGTGTTATCTTCTCTACGATAATCAAGTACCATATCTTCTCAACATGACCAGTATTCTTATCTCGATATGGGTAAGATGGTCAAGTATCTTGAGCGAGTATTCGCTCAAGATACTTGCATGAGGTTCGTATCGAATTATTCATTGTTTTTTTTTGTTTGGTGTCTTCAAGATTATGAAAATAAATTATTTGTGAGAAAATATATGAGATTGAAAATACAAGTTTTGTATTAGATATTATATGGAATTTGTGTTCAAAACACCCTAAAACAACACTTGCACCTTTTTTATTTATCTCTCTTCTTCTCGTTGTATTTGTGTATTATTCCCGTGTAAATTTCTCGATATGGACGAGCATTCGCTCAAGATACTTGGCAGGATTAACCATATCGAGAGGAAGAATACTGACCATGTTGAGAAGATATGGTACTTGATTATCGTAGAAAAGATAACACACAACTTGAAGGACTACATATGAGATATTCTAAATAAAGAGAACAATCTTGAAACACGACAGTTCGAGTGGAATGAAGATTCACCACTGCCCCATTCTATATATTGGAATGGAAAAACACTCACATCAATCTTTTAAAGCTTAGTTAGTAAATCATTTTGTTTGAATAAGATATTATCTATATTAATTTTGATATTAATTTGCTTTTAACCTATAAATTATTTATAGGATCTAATTATATGGTTCAGCGAGGCATTATATATAGGGCACTTTACGATGCAGAGATTTCATTATCTCATGTAGTCCTACCTGGTCATGCAACTAATCTCAAAGTTAAACTTGCCTTCCCCATGTATGAGCATACATCTGCTCTTTTTACAAAAGTAAACTACTTCAAAGCTAATTTCACATTTAATGCCATAGAAACTAATGCAGTGCAATTTAAAAAAATTATGGAGAAAACTTTTTCCAGAAAATGGAGACGAATTTCAACATTTCTTAGATAGAATTATGCAGTAATACTTTCTCTCCTCATCCTTCTCTTTATCATTATTATTGTTTACTTATATATATCTAACCTCTTTAACTTTAACATCGAAAAAAATGTGATTAATTTAAATAAGAAGTTACCTTACAATTGAGCAACATTTCTAAGAGAATAAGAACCAATATGGCATATTTGGATCTTATAACACTAAAGGCTATACTCAAGCTTATCTGAATACATATGGTGCATCTGTAAATGATAAAAAAAATTGAATCACATCCCCGACTGTATTTTAAAAATCCCAACCCAAAAGTAACAGGTTATTAACTTTTCTTATTAATCTCATCATAATTATGAGAAATTGGGAGCCCAATTTTTCCTTTTCATTCATACTCCTCCTTCCTACACTTCATCAATTCTTTACTGCATTTTCGTACTCTTACACTTATTTTGTTTTGCATGCAGGTAAAATTGGTGTAGTATATGATTATCTTCGTGAAGTATATACCTATAAAAGTCCAGTTTATAAGCAGAATTACAACAAATTCTCTTCATGTTCTCGCTTTAACTACATTAGAAATGTAGTAGCACACAAGAGAAATTGAACAGTTAGACATGTCATTATTTATTTATTATTTCTAATTCCTTTGTATTATATTATTTCATATAACTTTATTTTTTTGTGTGAATATGATCTTACCACCCTTGCAGATGTGTTGGAATGCATATTCCGTGGTTACCTCCTGGAGGTATTTGACTGCTTTGGTATGAATGTCTTTGACATTTTTAGTGTATTAGTGTATCGGATAATGGTAAGTTCATATACATACTAATTTAATTGATCTTTTAGTTTTGAATGCATGTTCAGAATTGTTTAACCATACTATTATTCTTGTAGATCAACAGATGAATTGACAATTGACTTGAAACTCGAAAATGGGGAGCCTGAGGTCAGTTAAAGAAGCGATTCTTATCATTTTATTAAATATGAAAAATTTTGAAACATCAAAGAGTGGCTGGAAAAATAGCCTTATTAGTTCTTTTCGTTTTGTAGAGTTTGCCGATAAAATCACTGTCGTTTAATTTTTTACTTTTAAGGTCCTGAATGATTTTTCGCTTTGCCATTAAAAGACTTCCGTCCAGATTTCTATCTATTCTCCGTCAATCCAGTCACACGATCAACACGTGATTTATTTTCCAAGGATAATTTGGGAACTTCATTCAATTTCTCTTCTCAAAACATGTGTATTCAATTGTAAAAGAGTGGCTATGTGTGTGTGTGTGTGTTTGGTAACTGTGAAATGAAACAACTGCATGGTTGTATGTGTGCTGTTTCAGAGGCGAAGTTGAGTTTTTCTTTTAGTTCTGTCACATCTTTGAGCGTTGCATAACTTATCTAAGGAAAAACTAGAATCACGATTTTACTTTGCTTAATTTGCCCAAAGTGAAAAGTTCTTTCATTTATTTATTTTTTGGTTCTATCTTTGCCACTGGATCAGCTGTTCTATGCTTCTCCTGTGTATGGATTATATGATGCTATCTATACACCCCATTTCTTTATTGCTATTTTTTAACTCAAATTACAGCAAAAGTTCCATGTAAATTTACGGAGGTGCTTGCTTCTGGCCTTTGCTTGGGTTGGAGTTCAATAATTTTCATTATGTGTCCTGCATAAGTTTTAATAAATTATTAAACAAAATTACTTTCGTTCAATTTGAATTTTTTCCAAGTCTTTGTTAACATTTCACTTTTGCATATTATGCATGTCTGTACTTGTGTTTAGATATATGTGCTTATAATATTTCTTTCTGCGTTTAGAAAATGAAGAAAGAAAGATAAACCGTTAAAAAGTATAAATCATGAGAAGATTCTTCTACTGAAGGTTCAGGTCTGATATCTCTTGAAATAAGGAAAAAGGAGGAGCAATTTTGGTGGGTTGCATTTTACTTTTGAGATTGTCTATTACACATATGACTTGCAACTCTCAGTAGAGTAGTTACTTAACAATTATGAGGATATGGAAGTCATTTTCCCCTTAAACTGGAGCTTCTTTCAAAGATTACTGAATGTGAGCTAATGAATATCATAGCATGTGGTACTATTTGGATTACAAGAGATTTGTGTCATGTTGACAGTAAGTCTGGACTATGTTCATTTATTTGGATTGCCTCATCATTTTAACCTTAGATTGCTTCATCATTTATTAAAAATTTGATGATGTACAGGATTCTATGAGCTTTAATGTATTTTTGCATTTCTTTTGGTTAAACAATCAGTTTTCTTATTTTGCTATTACATTTATTTCGGTTAAATGTTTATGCAAACTCTCTCTTCAGAAAAGATGAAATAAGATATTACCATCAGCTTCCCTTACTTGATTTTACAACCACGTCCCATCCCATCTCAGTTACTCATATCCGTTAGCTAACTGTTAGCTAACAAGCAAATTGGAAATTTCAGATTATTTTATCATGAATTCTTGCATGTTACATGTTACTTGTGCCAAGGAAAAATCAGATAGAATTGTTGAAAACCACATTGAATCTAATATATATTGCAAACCATAACTTATCTCTGTCCAGTACACCAAAGCCAGAGCAATAAAGGAAGGTAAGATACTACTAAACTAACCACGGTCACTCTCCAAATCATGTGCTAAATTCAATATGCCAAACAAAGAGCAATAACATGAAGTTCGCCTGATATTTAGTTTGAATCTCTTTCATATTTATTGTGAGAAACAAATGTGGCATGGGTCTACCTAAATGTTGATTCATAAAAACGTCTTTGTTCTAGTATTTCACAACAGTACTTGTGGACTTGATAAATGAGGATAAAATAGGTAGAAACAAAGTAAAAACTCATGTGCCACAAGCATTTAATTACTGACCTGTGATAAGTTCGTCGACTCAGGAAGTTTACATCAGGGCAGCTCCATCAATGCCAATGAAAACGTAACAGTATGGGGATGTATTTACTGGAATAGTCAAAGAAGCCGCAATTGCTGCCCCCAACAATGAGTTTTTACTTTCACTACTAGTCTTGGACGAGGTCAGTTAGAAATGATCCAACAAGAAGTTACCTACAATGTTTGAGCCAACAAATGATCCAGCTCTTATATCTTCATCATCGCATATGGCATTAACAGTATCCTATAGATGCAAAAAGCAGAAAAAAAAAGTTACCAGTGTAGAAAAGATGGCCATATTTGTCAAAAACATACAATTTACAGATCACAAGTGCATCTAAGCAATTTCATGGTTTATGTCTGTGCCATGAACAATATTTACAGCACAATTAGGCAATCAGCGTCCATCACCAGCTCCGCCAGCGTAATGGAAGCCCCTAGAAAACAGATAGAAAAATGCTAAGAGTCGGTTCCTAAGAAGGATTATTCCCAAAAGGATGGGGAAAAAACAAACTTTTACTGTTCCGTTTATGTCTCGTGTTCTTTTTTCTTTTGCACAGGCAATATATCTTGCTCACATCTTCTTGTAATCGAATGTCATACAAAATAAGCAAACAAAATCAAGGAAAGCAGAAATAATAAATATATTACACATTCAGGCAGGATTCAGGAAAAGGTGAAGATGACTCGAGGCATTGAAGGCTGTTGGGCAGATGAAGAAATGAAAACATGATTATTGTTTCGATATTAGAACTATAGTTTTAGGCCAAATATATAAATGCTTCCATGTACTAGGAGAAATAAGTAGACGTGGTTCATTACATTAAGATAACAATAGGGGGAAGGGATAAGGACTCATTTCACAAAAAGATTGAAGCAATTTAGCTTATTAGAACTCAGGAGCACAGTTTGAACCGAAAATTTCAGCAAAATCCTTACCTGGATCTTTCCCAGGTGGCTTGAGAACAAAGTATTCAAATGCGGCCTTTCAAGCGAAAACCTTTTCTCCAAAATGGTGGATAAACTGTGCTCCGGTGGTGATCCATCTGCAGAAGTAAATAACTGAAATATATTCGATTTATCGAGCCACCATATCAAACACATCCAATGTTTCCAAACGTTACCTATCCAAATTGACCCATGAGTTGAAGAAGTTCACTGAAAATATCTCATGTTAATATGTACGATTTTTTAAATAGTTTTACATGATTTACTACACTATTTTCTAATGATCCAATGTATTTATTTTTTGTGCTTTCCTTCAATTTTTAAACAAACAACAGTTACATTCCAATTATAAATAAAGCCGCGCAACGAACAACAAAATACAATTGATGCTCTAACGGTGCATATGTATAGGCACTTTTTGGGACACCGGAAAGGATCTCTCCCGATGTCCGGATGAGTATCAAGATCCTAAGAAATACAATAGTGCCAGTCTGTTGTGTGCCAAGACCACAATCATATATAGGTCTTAGCTTACTTTGAGGAACAAAACATACAGTAGTTTTTAGTTTCAATTGTTTGGTAGAATGTTCATAATTTACAGAAGGATCAGCCTCGAAGGCAACACAATTCCTAATATCTCAGGTATGCAAGGTGATTGGAAATATCGGTCCATCAATCCTTTTGTACCTCTTGGAACTTTTCATAAGTTACATACATTACTTCAATTTAAACTACATAAGCACTAAATTTTTCTACATTTTATCAGATCTATTCTTGTTTTTCTAGGATAGTGTATTATAGAGAAAATTCAGACATTACGAGAAAAACATCTAATCCAGTCAATGTCCAACACAGAATTTCTGCAACAATCTATTAGGCATAAAAAAAAAACATGATCTTCATCGGAAAAAAATTAAAAAAGAGCAAAATTAAGAATAAAGCAACAAAAAGACGAAATATTTTCATATTAAAACACAAAGTGAAGATCATCAAACTGGAAAATCAAGAAATTTTACAAATTACAAACCAACATAACAGATCAAAAAAATTAGAAAATTGTATGAAGAATCACTAACTAACCAATTGGGAGAAGAAAGATTTCGAGGCCCTTTCCATGGCCACAAAGAACTCCTCTTTGTCCTTCCTCACCACTCTTTTCTGCCATTATCAAATATATAATAAAATCCAAAACCCACTTTTTTCAGCACCTAATTCTGATTTCTCTAACTTTATCTTTTTCAAAAACCCCAGAAAAAAAAACGATTGAAAAAAGGTTAAAAATCAGAGGCAGAGAGAGGAGTGGGAGAGGTTGCAGAATGGTGGTGTGTGTTGGGATTTTTGGAATTTGGAATCAGATTCGAGGAAATTAATGGAATTTAAATGGGTTTGAGTTACAACTAATAAATCTAATCAGATGTTTGTAAGTAATAAATTGATTATAAAGAAACAATATTTGAAAATTATCAGGGAAAAAACAACCGTTCTACAACGGTCGAATTTTTTCTTCGGAATCGGATTACGTCAGGTGCCGTACGGTGCGGTGCGATTTTCTCCTGTATGTTAGGCTCCGGTCACCATCACGGTCAGAGTAGACCCTAAATAGTATAAGTCGCTTATAAATGTATGAGAAAAACGCTATAAATGTACATGAACTATTTCTACTTTTCTGTAAATAGCACAAAGAAAAAAATAGAGCCCTCATGTACATTGAACAATTTACGGGCCTGCTCTTTTTGGCAAATTAAGGATTCAGGCCAAATTCAGTAAAAAGCCATGTGCGCTGGATTGAAGAGCAAAATGGCCATTTTCACAAATGACCATCACCCCTCAACCCCACACAACCACCTCCACCTCTCACACCACCACCACCCACCACCACCCCTTCCGCCACTCCCCTCCTCCTTCTTCTTCTTCCTCCACCACTATCACTCCACCTCTCACACCACCACCACCATCACCACCATCCCACCAGCCTCTTCCCGCCACTCCTCTCCTTCTTCCTCTTCCTCCACCACATCACTCCAACCATCCCCTCCCCTTTCGCCACTCCCTCCTCCTTCTTCCTCCACTCTACCCATCACACTCCATCCTCCTTCTTCCTCCATTCCACCTCTACTTAGAACCAAGCCCTTTAAAGTTTTGAATGGTGTAATAGTAGACCAATTTTGGGTAATGAGTTTTGGGGAAAAAATTGTGTATTTTGGGTAATGGGTTTTGGGGTGGCGGAAGGGGAGGGTGATTGTGGAATGGAGAAATAAGGAGGATGGAGTGTGATGGGTGGAGTGGAGGAAGAAGGAGGATGGAGTGGCGGAATGGGAGGGTGGTGATGTTTTGATTGGTGGAGGAAGAGGAAGAAGGAGGAGGGAGTGGCGGAAGGGGAGGGGATGGTTGGAGTGATGGTGGTGTGTGATGGTGGTGGAGGAAGAAGAAGAAGAGGAGGAGGGGGTGGCGGAAGGGGGGTGGTGGTGGGATGGTGGTGATGGTGGTAGTGGGTGGTGGTGTGAGAGGTGGAGTGATGGAGTGATGGTGGTGGTGGTGTGAGAAGTGGAGTGATGGTGGTGTGTGATGGTGGTGGAGGAAGAGGAAGAATGAGGAGGGAGTGGCGGAAGGGGGGTGGTGGTGGGATGGTGGTGGTGGGTGGTGGTGGTGGTGTGAGAGGTGGAGGTGGTTGTGTGGGGTTGGGGGTGATGGTGCTGTGAAAATGGCCATTTTGCCCTTCAATCCGGTGCCATGTGCGCGGCACATGGCATTTTTTATAAGAAAATTCGCCTGAATCCTTAATTTGCCAAACAGAGCAGGCCCGTAAATTGTTCATGTACATGGGGGCTCTATTTTTTTCTTTGTGCTATTTACAGAAAAGCAGAAATAGTTCATGTACATATACAGCGTTTTTCTCATAAATGTATTTATAAAAACCTATTTTCTTTTCTTCCTTGATAAGGAGAAGTCAGGTTATCGAACACTTGTTAGTCGTTGAATAAATTGATCGTGAGTTGCGATTTTTTTTAAACAACTTTTTTTTCAAGGAGGATTAATAGTGGAAACCACTTCTCCTCCATCATGATTTGAACTCCCGATATACCAGTTAGAAGTGAAGCGTCTTACCACTCGAAATGAGCTTCATTGTATAAAAAAAATACACAATCTCCGAACCAACTAATCCAATAATTGCATAATAACATTTGTTTTGCATAATAGTTACTTCAATTACGGGGAATATTTGGAGATTGTTTTTATTAGGGTCATGTAGAGAGAATTTGGGCAGGAAAATTTATAGAGGAAGTCTAATTTCATAACTTTCTATTTTCTAAAAGAAAGAAAATAACAGTCATCATATCAACTCATGTAACGACTATTAGATGTTATGTCGCACATGCAGAACGACAATTGTTCGAATAATAATAGACGTTTCGGCTAAGGAGAATTTTCGGAGGTTATTTTTGTCAATCTCCATATCTTAAAATTTGCACTTTTTCCTTTTTCCTTTTCAGGGGTTGTATGATACTATGAGTCTATGATGATACTCACATAATCCATACAAATATCACCTCGACCCGATCCGACCTGCCCATTAACTTGATGTTTGAATGTCGAGTTCATCGTCGGTCGTGTCGGGTTAGAGGAAATTAGTTATAATTAGATTGTTTGTCAATTTTACCCCTGAATTAGGATTCAGTGAAAAAGAGACTGACGGGTTAATGGTCGGGTCAGGTAGAGCTGAATATGATAGGTTGCATTATGACACTAATATATAGCACGCATAATTTCTTTTTGTGGTAGAAAATGCACTAAAAAAATTTTATGTCAGAAATAGCACACAAAACTACTTTTGTGACAGAAAAGACTCTGAAAAATTACTTGTGACTGAAATATTACACGGAACTACTTTTATGACAGAAATAACTATTTGCTCCTAATTGAATAAGAGAAAGAAGCATGTCAAGTGATAATACCTTATGCCAATGAACCATTGGTCTAGTGGCCAAGGCTAAGACATCATGACGTAGATGTCATGAGTTCGAATCCCCTCCCCGTTTCTTGTAATAAATAAGTCCCCTCCCCAATATTTAAAAAAAAGAAAAAGAAAAAGAAAAAGTGATAATACCTTACTTGGTCACAATTGCAAACTCTCTCAAGACTTTCTTTTGTTATTTTGTGCATGAATTGGTCTGTTTTGCAGTCTGGGCAAATAGTCCGGTTGACCGCAGCCTCTTTCCGGTCGACCGACCAAACTACTTGGAGCTATCAGACGGCCGCTCTTGGTCACCTCGGTCGACCGGTACCCTTTTGCCATCGTCTGGGGCTGGTTTGGACGACCTCCGGTTAACCGAATCCAGTCTTCCATCGTCCAGATTTTCTGATTAAGTTTCTGTCACGAATTCGGTAGACCGGGTGTCTTTTGTCCGATCGCCCGAACTCTCTGTTTTGTTTTTGTTCTGTCTCCGTTAGGTTCTCTTCTCTAATTATTGTTTTGTATTTGTGTTTAACCTTTTGTTTATTGTTTTAAATGCATTTTGAAGTTAATTCGGTTTCTGTTTTGTTACAATTGTTTTGGGTTGGATAAAATGTTTGAAGTCCATACTTGATGCTTCATCCCAAGAGTGTTGGGACCTTATTGGCTAGATATTCAAAAGTTCAGAGATGGCATATGAGTATTAAGAAAATTCATTTATTACATTGTCACCATAGTGTTGAACGACGCAAAGGGTCACAAAACAAACATTATTCAAACTATTTTACCTACAAAAACATAGAGAAATCGGTACCCCTATCAAAGTGGTATCCAAAAATATTGGAAAATCTACAAAATATATGTATTTCAAAAAATGCCGCAAAAAGTGTGAGGTTCTAAAATCTCCACAAGTTCCATACGAGGTACACCATAGTAATAAGGGTAATGAGATATTATTACTGGCGAATTAACAACTGTCTTATTTTCTGTCACGTTATTATTAGTTTCGTATCCCACACTTAAAATCACAACATATGCAACCTCTTTTCGAAGCTTCTGGATGAGCTTAACAGGACCGAATTCATTCTCCGCTTTCACTACCATGTGATCCTTGTTCTCCCCTTCTATACAAACCTCTTGTACTCCTACATATTCAAATTAATTACTCTACTAATTAATCTTTGTATAATAACACATGAAGGAAATTCAGGAAAAAATAAAATAAAGTAATATTCTTTATATTTAAAATTGAATGTGTCTAAACCCTAATATACAAAATGAAAAAAAGTACTGGAATGTTTAATTCTAAATGACTACTCGATCCCTACATTCTAAATTAACTGTTTACATTTTGTTTTTTGTTTGTCTCAAATTAACTGTCCACTTTCTAAATAAAGTATGTATTAACTTTTCACTTTTACCTTATTCCTAATTCCTCATTCAATATTCTTAGTTAATTAAAATAATCACTTTCTAATACATAATTAAGAGGTAGTTGAATGTTATGTGAAAAAAGAAGAGAAGAGGGGAGAGAAAATGAGATAGAAATGGATAAAATCTTAAATGAAATCAGAAGAATTAATGAGGAGTGTTTTATTTATTTGGTTATGTTTTACCATTTAATTCATCAAATCCCTTAATATCTGTACAATTTGCAACGTGAACCGATAATTTGCGACGGATCAATATATGTACCCGCATTTTAACACTACAACTGAAATAGTCATTTTTTTACCTGGAAAACTTACTGCGACTTTCAGGGCTTTGATTTTGTTTTGGGATGGTGATGGAGTCAAATATTTAATTTCCAGAGAAATTTACAGGGCAAAATCACCTTAACTAAATTTATTAGAATGCTTTCAAATGAAAACATTAAAATGTCGTTTATAGATACTTGAACCACCACCTTCTGCAAATTGAAAAAACAAAATACATTAAAATTCTCAAACTTTTTCGACCAATACTAGATTAAGAGAAGGGTTTTTTTTAGTAGATTAATAATATGTTAAAGTTCAGTTCATATTTTTAAAAAGCTTTATAATCTAAAAATATGATGGAATTCTAACGAGAACCATCACATTTAGTAGAATATTATTAGTGAAATAAAGAAAAATGCACAAATATGGGACAAGAAATATATTTTTCTAATTTTCTTGGTCTAAGATTTTTTTAATTTTATAGTACAATTTTTGTTTTTCCTCATCAGACTTGTATGTTTTAAAATGAAAGAAAGATTTTGTATTCAATTTTCTCACTTTTTACACCCTAGGAGTTGTTATCATTAGCTGTAAATTTCAATTAGTGTAGTAGTCAAAGGACTTAGTTCTTAAACTAATTGATAATATATATATATATATATATATATATATGATAATCACAAGAGAGAGTTTGTTAGAGGACACTAATTCCCCACCTTTTGATCTAGCGTACTTGGAGAAGGTCTGGTCTAGTCTCAAACTCAAACTCAAATCAAATTTGAATAGAGATTCAAGAGATCTGAATATAACCCATATATTTTGACCCAAGAATATTATCCGATTCGGGTGGATATAACCAATATATTTTCTTACCCGTTTCACATTTGTTGACATCTTCACAGTGAGAATGAAGATGTTCACCTACTTTTCATCCATCTTCTGAAATCCATTAATGGCAGAAGACCATTTATCTCCATTAATTTCTCTCGCCTACTACACTGCTAGAGGAGTCAAAGGGGCTGAAATAAAACTCTTTCCATCATCTTGTATCCATTGTGGTGATTTATTGAAGGTAAATTTATTCAAATTCCTTCTTATTTATCTCTGCAATTATGTTATAAGATTTCACAATTTTGATCTAAACTCCTCTATTCTCAGCATAATTCCACCATTTTTTTTTTTGCAATGACGTAACAAATTTTTGTGCAGGAAGCCGCCGCTCCTACCAATTTCGACGGAGCTACTCGGTCATGAAATCCGATTGACCTCTCTCTTTTTTTTTAATTGAATTTGGAATCTTTATTTGGATTGGGTGGGTTATTGGATTATGAGTTATTGGGTTAATCTATTTAAATTGATATTTAAAAACCCATACGTAGTTTAATTTTGACCCAGTTTGAGTTTTGAATTAGTTTAAAACCCAAATTCAAAATCTCAAATCAAACTTTGTCCAAACACATATGCATTTGACCCTCATTAGTCAAGGACGATGGAGAAGTTTTCTTTCATTTTGCATACATTAAGAGATTGACTAACGTGGATCATTTGTGCAAGGGTTAAGTCCAAAAAATGCCTAATGTCTTATTTGTACCAATTAGATACTACCTCCATTCCTAAATATAATATTTAGACTTTTATTACATGTTACGAAAATTAAGAAAGCAAAATTTAAGATGTTTTTGTAATCAAAATATTAATATTACTCTCTCAAATAGAATTAGTGTTATAAAAGTTATATTTAAGAGAGTTAATATTCACATTTTAATTACAAAAATATCTAAATTTTAGTTTCCTTAATTTTCGCAACATTTAATAAAAGTCTTATAGTTAGGGTTCAATCCAAAATCTAACAGCAGTTTATATTTTTTTAATTTTTTTTATGAACCTTAATATTTTGTTCTTATAAAAAAATATCCTAAAACGAAACTCTATATACCTAGTCAAACTTAACCCAAGTCAAATCAACCATCTCTTTTTATCCTTGTTAGGAATCGAGTTTGACAGAGCCCACTTTTTATCCTCGTCAGGAATCGAGTATGATATAATAAGAGTAAACGGACTGAACCCACTTTTTATCATCGGTTAAATGCTACCCTAGTTTATATAGATATGAAATTTGGGAATTAAGCTACAATACATGGTTCTGATGTGGGCTTCAAGAAGGGGAACAACTATAGAGTTCATATTAAGAAGATGAATAAGGGGAATGGGGAAGTTGTCCAGGGAGATTTTTTCAAACAATTTGCCCTTAAAATGGGTCTCATGTGCAAGACACGTGCTCTTTTTTGCTTGATATTTGGCTTGATTCACTAATTTGACAAACTAAGCATATCCGTAAAATAGTTTGGCTCGAAGTAGCCTTAATTAATATTATTGCTATTTAGAAAAATACAAAAATAGATTCTGACTAAATATAGCGGTTTTCTTTAACTTATTAATGGTTGTATCAGTTTATAAGAGGGCAAAAAATAGAATGGGGATCAATAAGTTCAGTATGAATAAATTCGATCTCAAAAGTTCAATGGATGTCGAAAACTCTCTCTCTCTCTCTCTCTCTCTAAGGTGACCGAGTCCCAGGCAAAGAAAGTTGACCCTCCGAATCGAGACTTTAAGAAATTCAAACGGGTCAACGATGAAAATTTTCATGTGGTTCAAGAGTTTAATATTTAAGAATGGAGGCTTAGAGACATGGGACAAATCATTTCTTGAGACGGTGAAGACGACGAACATCAAGCCTTCTATCTATGTTGGAGAGGCAGAGAATGTGGAAGACGGTATAGATGAGGAGTTGGCAGCTTGAAAATATTGTTTCCTTCAATCAAAGTGTTGCTTGGCCCCTCCCAAACCCCCATTCCCCCCCTCTCCCCCCCCCGGGTATTCCGCGCAAACGGGTGGAAGAGGAATATTATCGACGCCTTTGACAACCATGGAAGAGGGCTGTCATCATTAAGGTGTTGGGATGAACCTTTGCGTTCAAGATTCTAAAGGTACGTATTCCGGACCTTTGGAAGCTTGATTGGAAGTGTGAACTTATAAACCTAGAGGAAGGCTATTATCTTGTCCGGTTCTATTAAAAACGAGACTATGATCATGTCCTCAATGATGACCCTTGGATGATTATGGGACATTATCTTACAATGACAAAATGGAGACCAAGCTTTCGACTGGCTAAAGATAAAATCTTATCGACACTCTACTGGATTCGATTTCCTCAATTGTCATATTAGTATTTTGATGATACTTTTCTAATGGGCATGGGGAACATGGTGAGAAACGCAGTATGTGTGGATAGTAACACTGTCTCTGGGAATCGCGGAAAGTTTGCGCGAGTTTGCGTGGAAGTGGACTTGATTAAATCGTTGTTCTCATTGATTGCTGTAAAAGACGATATACAATCAATGGAGTATGAAGGGCTCTACTTGATTTGCTTTAAATGTGGCCAATATGGCCATCAAACAAATGGTTGTCATGACTATAATCACAGTGGAGAGGGTAACAATGGGAAAAAAATTATTGTGGAACCTCAATTTTCGACAGAGAAGCCGAGTGAAGGGGAAGAGAAGTTTGGGCCATGGATGATACCTCATCGCCTTGCTCGACGACTTACTCCGGCAACCATGGAGGTAGCAGACATCAGTCAATTGAAAGGAGAACAATCAAATGGAGGAAACACAATTACACTGATTGAGAAAGGTAATTGCATTAACATTGATAGGGGCAATCATATAAAATCAGGTATGAGTGATACTGAGCTGATTTTACGGGGGAGTATTAATTCAAATGGAGAAGGGAATAAAAGAAAAATATTACGTGGGAATATTAATTTGAATGGATAAGGGAAATGAAGGAAAAAACAAGGTGGTGGGCTCGTTGTTTGGGTAATGATTTAATCTCCTAGAAGAATTAATGGGATGTGTCCAGATAAAGGAAGTCATTCAGGCCATCCCTGGCCCACCAGAATATATTAAGACGGTTTGGTTAGCTTTTGAAGTTGGGGAGCTCAGTGGGCTGCGAAACGGGCCCAAACCAAAGAAGGGATTTGTTAAGCCATCTAAGGTGGGATGCGATGCCCATAAGAAAAAATTGCCTAAGGCCCTACCAGCTAAATTGAAGGCCTCATATGTAGAAGTTGTGACCATAAGCAATAATGGGCAGCCCAAATTTGCAGAAAGCAACCATTCTAACAGAGGGACAAAATATTGAGCTGGTCATATCTTAGACAACTCGACTTTGGAGAAAAATGTTGAGCGAATTATTTCAGCTGCTTTGCAAATTACCCCTACTGAAAAAAATTGATGATTCCATGGTTGATGACCCCAATATGGTGGATGTCATGGTTTCTTTGGGGGAAAAATGAAAATTTGGCTTCTTCAAAATTAGTTGAACTTGGGAGTGGTGATCCCATGGACTCGGATATCTCTGTTACTTCACCAAATTCTTTCCATGAATTTACTCATATGAAATTGAAGAGGTGCCACTTCGTCTGGGTGTACTTGTAATTTATTCGACCTTTTGAGCAATCATAAACCGGATATCTTCGTTCTTGTGGAGACTTAAGTGCTGAGTTCGGAGGCGTCGCATTTGTTACGACTTTCTTACTGTGATCGCTTTGACGCATCATAGGCGATGGGTTTCTCAGGTGGAATCTTGATTTGATAGTTTCAATTAATACACAGATCATTAATGCAATTGTACAAAAGGGCAATTTGCTTCTTGATTTCTTTCAATGATTTAAGCTTCACCTGAACATTTGTGGGATTATCTGAAGCAGCTTGGTGATACTATCTCTTCCCATTGAATTCTAGTCGGTGATTATCTCAACTAGTGATAAGAAAGGGGGCTGACATATTGATAGGAGAAAAGCTCAACTTCTTGGGGATGTGGTGGATAATTCGGCTTATGGATCTCGGTTTCTCAAGTACACAATTTACTTGGTCGAATAAACGTGATAAAGATGGTTTGATTTTAGAAAAATTGGATAGAGTTTGGTGTAACCAGTGGCGGAGCCAGGAATTTTTCTTTGGGGGGGCCAAAATAAATTCATAAAAGCATATAAATATTGGCGGAGCCAAAAAATTTTGATTGATGAAATCTTATAGACTAGAGTTATACACATTTTGTTCACTATTTTCACTCTACTGGGGGCACAATTAACATTGACAAAATAAATTCATATAAACATTGGCGGAGCCAAAACTTTTTTTTTGATGAAATCTTATAGACTAGAGTTATACACATTTTGTTCACCCTTTTCACTCTACTGATCAGTGAAAAAGGTCACGTATATAATTGTTTGGGTAATAATGGGTCTTGGTGGGTCTATTAGGTTTTAGTGGGTCTTTTGAATCCATTATTGGTTACTTTAATAATCTATGAGTCCAAATCTAATTAGATTTGGGTATCAAAAAATATATTTTCATGTACTTTGTAAAATGTCCGATCTTTTTTTTAAAAAATATCTATCTTATTCTCGAACAGTTGAATATATATATATATATATATATATATATATATATATATATATATATATATATATATATATATATATATATATATATATTTAAAAAATTCTTGGGGGGGGGCATTTAAAAAAAAACCTCTCTTATTCTAAACCGTTGGATATATATACCTAGTATATAAAAAAAATTGAAAATTCTTGGGGGGGCCATGGCTCCCCCTTGCCCTTTGTATGCTCCGCCATTGGGTGTAACCGTGAATTTTATCATATTTTTCCAGAGTCACATATATATCATCTCCCACGTAGACATGGGGACCAATACCCGATTCTTGTTTTGCTAGTAAAAGTGGTAAGACATACACAAATAAAAAAACCTTGTCGTGTGTTATCTGCATGGTTTTTAGATCCCATATTTAATTTTGTCCACGAGCATTGGAATATATTTTGTTCGGATTTCTCTAACTCTATGTGTGAATTTGCTCAAAAGGCGAAGGTTTGGAATTGTGAAATTTTTGGTAATATTTTTTAGAGAAAGCGGAAATGTTTAAGGCGTTTGCTCGGTATCCAAGGTGCATTGGAAAAATGACCGTGTGATTTTTTAGCTTGTATGGAGGATCGTCTCCTACAGGAGTATAATGACATTCTGGAGCAGAAGCAAATATTCTGGTTTAAAAAATCTAAAGCACAATGGTTAGTAGAAGGGGAAAGAAACACGAGATTTTTTTCACACTTTGACTATGTTGAATAAAAATAGGGCCCAAGTCAAGATGTTAAAAACTGATGATGCTAGTTGGTGTATGGAGCTTGGTAGGGTTAAATGATGTGGTGGGGAATTTTTATGTAAAATTATATACTTTAGAGCTATGTGAACTATGTGATAAGGATTCATGGAATTTCCCGGTGCTTCAAGTGACTGATCTTTTTCAGTTAAACAAAGATGTTGAGGATGAGGAGATAAAAGAAGTGGTATTTCATATGGGAGCTAATAAGTCACTGGGCCTAGACAGTATCCTTCCCCTTTTTTTTAAATCAAAAGTATTGGTTGATAGTTGGTCCGTCATTAATCTCTTTTGTTAAGAAGATTTTTAGTGATGGATGTTTTCCTCGGGAGGTGAATTCCACACTTATTTCATTGATTCCCAAAGTTGACACTCCTAAAAATGTCTAGCAGTTCCGTCCGATTGCATTATGCAACCAAAGTGATTGCCAACCGTTTAAAGCCGCTTATGTTGCAACTTGTTAGTGAGAATCAACCCAGCCTTTTTTCGGGATGGTAGGCGCCATATAACATCTTTCTGGCTCAAGAGATTGTCCATTATATGAGGAAGAAATGAAGGAAAATGGGGTATATGGCAATAAAGATTGTTTTAGAAAAAACATATGATATGATTGAGTGAGGTTTTTTTTTGGGTCTGTGCTTCAAAATGTGGGGTTCAGTTCAAGGTTGCAGTCTCTTATTATGGCTTGCATATCTTTCACATCGTTATCTATTCTCTGGAATGGGGATCGTCTCGAACCGTTCTTTCATACTAGGGGTATTCGCCAGGGCGATCATTTATCTTCGTATCTCTTTGTTTTATGTATGGAAGTATTGGGTCATCAAGTATCAAAAGTTGTTGGGAATGGAAGTTGGAAGGGGATCCAGGTTTCTCCGGGCAGATCGTTAATCTCACATTTATGCTTTGCGGATGATTTGTTACTCTTTGGGGTGGCGACTGACTCTCAAGTTGTTACCTTGTAGAATGTTCTAACTAGTTTTGGCTTGCGGTAACGAAGTTGACAGATTTAGTGATTGCTCCTATCCCGGAACATGAAAATGTTTCTAAAGTTTCAAATAATTGGCATGAAGGTCTCGGGTGGGATATTACTTGGCTATCTCAATTCCTTCCTTAGTCAACTATGGACTTGATTCAGCTGGTCTTTGTGGAGCTCGATGTTGATGATGTGGTAAGATGGAAATTGTCGGCGTCCGAAGATTTCACATCTAGGTAAGCATATGATTTGATTAACTCACATAAGGACCATGATAGGTTGGGATGGGAAAGAATTTGGAAAACAAATGGACCTTTGCAGAACCCTTTACTACTATGGAAAACTAGGTGGAAACACCTCAAAACGAATGAATTATTACATAACTAGGGCATCAATGATGTTGCTGGTTGTGAGGTATGTGGTGCAGTAACACAATCATCTCTTTATGTGCTGCGAGATTGCCTTTCTGCGGCTAATCTTTGGAAGAATTCACTACAACCAGATTAACACTACATTTTTTTCGATGAACCTGATGTTGTACGATGGATTGATACGGGGCTCACTGAAGGATGGATGAGAAAATTTGGACATATAGATTGGAGTCTCATTTTCTGGGAAGTTTGTATCTATCTTTGGAGGTGGAGGAATCAGATGGTTCATGATGATAGTTTTCAATTACCGCATTTACATGTTAGGATGAATTTAATTATGTCTAAAGTTATGTCGCTCTTGGATGCTCATGTAACTGGCAATGTGACACTTTCAGTGGCTTTGTAAATATTACACATTATTAATACAAGATTCATTTTCAAGAAAAAAATGGACTTGAAGTCCGCGGACTAGTCTGGGTCCGTTTTATATGAATTGGACTTAGACTTTAAATTTTAAGTCCGTTTAAAAGTGGGTATTTTGGGTCCGGGTCCATTTGGATGAGAACTTTGTGAACCGGATCTGGACTAGTCCGCAAAAATAATATATATTTTTTAGAAAAACTATCTCAACCATATTCTAAAACTAACGAGCCTCCTGATTTTGTTTTTTTTTTATATGTAGTAGATTATATAAATGTATATATAATTATATAATGTATATATAATCTCTTTTTGAAACTTTTTTTTCCAATCACAATGTTAGATTTCTATTCTTTTAAGTTCATATTTATTTCACTATTTGTTTTAAAAATTAGAGTATTACTTGAATATGAATTTTCTATAAGTAGTTTGGATGAATGGATAGCTATTTTTCAAAATAATAATAATAATAATAATAATAATAATAATAATAATAATAATAATAATTGCATGAACTCGCGGACAAGTCCATAACCCGCAGACTTTAAGAGGATTGGGTATGGACCTAGCATTTGACAATCCACAAAAAACTGGACTAAGTTCAATCCGGTCGATTTAAAGTGAATTCGAGCGGACTTGTACCCAAACCGGATTGGATCGATCCGTTTGACCGTGCTATTCTAATATTAAAATACTAGCAAAATACTCGTGCTATGCACGAAAATATTAAATTTCAAACTATTAATTTAGATGGTTAGATAGTATGATAAATAAATGGAATTTGTATTTTAGTTAATTAATTAATAGAATATAAATTTATGATATGACCAATAATTCTAAAAAGCAGATAACAATAAAGAAATCAAAAAAAGTAAAACATGAGTTATTTCACTTTTAGTTTATAATTATTTTCAATTTATTTCTTATTATCAATTGGAAGATATTTCAAGATTTGGAAAGATTATTGGGGAAGTAATTTAATATTTGAAGTTTATTAAGATAAAAATTACTTTCTAATTAATTTAATTGACGTAAACTCATCTAAACCAATCAAGTTTTTGTAAAAGAATTCAACTACAGAAATTCCACGTTGGATTTGTAAGTCTTTGATTTGTTGAAATTGAAAACAGATTATGTAATATAAATATAGATAGATAGTTAGATTGTAAGATAGTATGATAGAATAAAATGGAATTGGTATTTTAATTAATTAATTAATTAATAGAATAAAAATTTATGATATGACCAATAATTCTAAAAAGTACGTTGGATTTCTAAATCTTTGATTGATGAAAACTGTAAACCGGTTCTGTAATATAAATATAGATAGATAGTTTTAACAAATAAGATAATAAATGAATATTTTATTTTAAATTTGTATTTCAGAAACTGGCATTTAAAAAGAATTTCGAGCTAAACAAAATTGAAAAGAAAAGAAAGCTTTTTTTTTTTGGTAACAAAAAGTTTGGGTAGGTTCGGCTCCGGTCACCACCACTGGTCAGGGCAGGTCCTAGGACCATAGGTCGTTTACAAGGGTACTTACAAATCACCTACCAACACAGTCCTCACGTCGGCAGCGAGAATTGAACACTTGACATTTGTAAGGACGTGCCAAATCCTTACCAATTGAGCCAACTTATGTTGGTCAAGAAAGCTTCTTTTTAAGAATACAATTACTTGTACTTCAATTCTGGGGCTTTGCATTAGATTAACCATGGTTTATCAGAAAGTCCTAACCATAACATTGATTTTTTTGGAGACATCATTTCTGTTCATTTCCGTCTTGGGCTGACGTGGCGTTTCCCAGATGCGCGTTGCCACGTCAGCTTGGACCTAGACTTCCGTCCTCAACCTCCAGCCCTAAATATCCATCAGCCTCTTATTCTCCCTTCATGCGAGACCAAGCAAAGGCAAGGCAAGAAAAAAAAAAACCTTCCCCCCACTGCCACTGCCGCCTCTCTCCTTCCCGCCGCCGCCGCTACTTCCACCACCAATCTCCACCACCTTGCTCTCTCTCTCTCTCTCTCTCTCTCTCTCTCAATTTCAAAGGTAAAAATCTAGAATTTTTTAAAATTTTTTTTCTTGGAATTTAACTTTATGTGTTGAATTTAACTATAAATTTTGAGAATTAAGTTTATAAATGTTTATAAATAATTGTGAATTTGGGAATTTAGAGTAATTTGTTGAAATTTTTATTTTTGGGCAATTGTGATTTTAGGGCATTTGTGAACTTGTGATCTTGTGAATTGTGAAATTGTGAATTTAGGGCATTTGTGAATTTTGTGATATAACATGTGTTTTTTCTGATAAATTGTACGCCTATTGTATAGATGTCTCTACCTACTCATCTTCAGCCCGATCCTTTTGATGCTAGTGTTTTAAACAATCAGCCGTCACATAGATCTTTAGCAATATGGCACGGGGAGGTGTCACTAAACGAACCTTTAAAGGTTATTAGAAGTGCAGGTAATTTTTATGAAGCGTACCAAAGAGAAACCAACCTTGACTTAATAAACCTAATAGACCAATTAGGTTTTGGGGGATGTTGTAGGCTCGGTCACATGAAGATAGATCACGCTCTAGTGACTGCCTTAGTAGAGAGATGGCGCCCGGAGACCCATACGTTTCACCTACTTTGCGGTGAGGTGACCATTACACTAGAGGACGTAGGATGTCTTCTAGAACTATCTACTAGTGGCCACGTAGTGTCGTTGGCTACAGACTACAATTTGAGAAAACCTCAGTGGGTTAATCACGTGTTCGAGCTGTTAGGATTCCGACCCGATGAGGATTCAATTAATGAAAATACTTTGCAGTTGATCGAGGTTTATGCCCACATTAGTGTGACCCCAGAACATGATGTTACCCCGCTCGCGGTAGAGGAGAGGGCTCGGGCTTTGGTTTTCATATTGATGGGTAGTTTCATTTTCCCAATAAGTCGGGGTCCCGAGGGAACATGCGTTATCTACTCGCCATCAGTGGTTCCCTCGAGCAAGACACGACTTCTTGGGCTAGCGGTGTACTTGCACATTTGTACCGCCAGATGTGCATCTCGTGCACGGTTGATTCCAAGGACATTACTGCCTGTTGTTTGCTGATTCAGGTTTGTCTAAATTATATAAAGTTTTATGTGAATCTGTGATTTGATTATTTAATAATCGATGTTGTTTGTTTTGACCAGTTGTGGGCGTGAGAGCAAATTTCATTTCTCTGTCCGGCGAACCGAGGCCCGATTCCACAGAGATCCCCGTTGAGGGTGGACCTCACGGAGCAAGATTGGTGATTCGTGATCAGCTAGATTTGATGACGGAGACACAATGGGTAAGTTAATTTCGATATTCTTGTACTTTTTTTTTTTATTAAATAAATTGTTTTACATTAACTTGAATTTATTTTGCAGTTTATGTGGAGACCGTACCCTGATTCGGTAATTGCAGATAGAGTGGCTTGGGATGAAGACTTCTTGATGACCTGTCGAGCCCGTACGCCACTCATCTGCTTCGAGATAGTTGAGTACCACCTGCCTGGCAGGGTTATGAGACAATTTGGCTTCCACTAGGTGGTACCAATACCGACAGGGACAGAGGGCTCGGTCGAGGGTCAAGACCTCCACGTGGTGAAGGCGGACGCAACAAAAAATTGACAGAACGTCCACGACGATTACATAACTTTGTGGGCCGATCGCGTCGATGCACTGGAGGCCTCTGCTCCCGCCCTCGGTATGTTATTGCACCTACCCGCGAGTACATGGATTTGTACAATAACATTACCGTTCACCGTTTGACGAACCTGAGAAATAGGGATCCCAGGCCACTACCGATGGGTATTCAACCTAACGCTACAGCTGAGGATATTTTGGTAAGTTTTATTAGTTTTGTTGTCAACATAAATCTTTTTATATTGAATATACTAATTTTAATATTTATGTTACAGGAGGAGTCTAACATGTTGATGCTGGAAGAATTCGAGAAACCTACCCCTCGAACTGTGAGCCAGTACAAGGGTCTTATCACATGGGCTGCCAAAACCATAAAAGATGCCTTCGTAGCGGCAGGGAAGTCAGTTGCTTGAAGACCGCGCGTTGCCGACGTAGCAGAAGCTGTCGTTCTGCAATCGTCCACACAATCGAGAGAGCCTGTTCAAGGTAGGGCTCTGGTTGGGAGGCAGGGTACTCATCGAACTCGGCAGGCTACTCAGGAGCATTTTGCCGCGCGACGCCTTCGGTAACGTGGCGAGGCGGCGTTACCGTCTCAACCACCTGAAGATCAGACTCAGTTCCCGACTGAGGCTGATGTACCCTCCCGATTTCAATACCAATATCCGAGCATTGACACTTATTCTCCGGATATTCAAATGGGAGGGCATCCTGGAGCGGGGCCTTCTTCATTGGGACAACCGGATGTCTATTTTGATGGGACGCCCTCGTTCAACCTCAACCTGGACCAGACTCAGACGCAGCAGCACACTCTACTGCTCCAACCAGATTCACCCGAGGAGCCGATTCATATCGAGCACGAAGGCGTTGAAGTCATCGAAATGGAGCATAGTAGTGCCCTGCGAACCAGAGACGGTCACACATACTATCTACGGAAGAACCCGAAAACAACTGTTAGATACACACCGTCGGGGCAGTAGATAGGATTTAGTTTTTTTGCTTTCATTTGTTTAAATGTTGTTACATACAATTTGTTTAATTTATGTTATATACACTTTGTTTTTTACGTTGTTCGTTTTTATTAATAAAGCAACTTTCCCCCGAGTAATTTTTGTACACATTTTTTGTTAAATAATTTGTTTTAGTGATTTTTTTTTTGTTGTAAATTACCAACTGAAAAATTTGTAGGCAAAAAACAAAAAACTAAGTGTTTCATGCACAAAATTTCTGCTAGGGCAGAACAAAAAATGAATGAAAAAACCCAAGTTTTTCCCGTCCTAGGCTGACGTGGCAATGTGCATCTGGGAAATACCACGTCAGTTCAGGATGGAAGTGGGACTTCCGTTTGGGACAGAAATGTTGTTCCAAAAAAATAAAATATCATGATATAACCATTCTACCCAATTAGTGTCAGTATAATGCAAAACCCTCAATTCTGAATGAGTGACAACACGTCACGAGGTTCCAACCAACCGTCAAAGCGGTATTCTTTTGAACATCTGTTTGTTGTCATTATCTTCTTCTGGTTTTAGTTAGCCAATTTCTCCCAGTTTCTTCTTCAATTTCCATAAATATTCATCACCAAAATTTATTGAATTTTCTGCTGTTTTTTCTTCTAGGTTGCTTGTTCATTTATCCAAAATTTCATCCCCTATATAAATATAATATGGGTTTTACCAGAATATTCTCTTCTTTTCTATAAACCTCTTTTTCTTTGACTTGCATTTCATATCTTCTCAGGAAAAAAAAAACTCCATAAATTCATTCCAAAATCCTTTCTTGTTAATTCAGTTTCACAAATTAACAATCTTTCTCAATCGAATTCCAGATTCATAATTTCTGGAAATTTTTTATTATAGCTTAATTTCTGATTAGTTCACTGATTGATGCCCTAATCCAATAAAAAAACTCCCTTTTGATTAATATCAATACGAAGAAGAGGAGAAATTCCGACAAATTGATCAGTATTTTTCAGGGACTGTGCCCTTTTACTTTACAATCAGCAGCTTAATTTTATGTGAGGTTAGTTTCGGAAACTGTTTTTTCTTGATAGAGTGCAAAATTTGATTATTAGGTTAAGCAAGGCTACTTTTAATTTGAGTTTTTATTCGAGGAAGGTCGTGCTTGACGCGATGATCAAGTGTTTACGCTATGTGCTAGGTATCCATTCGAACCCGGAAAACAACATCTTTATGAAAAAGTGAAAAAGTAAAGGTAAGGTTACATCCGGACCTTCCCCATTCGCCATACCTTGCTGATGCGGGAGCTTTTGCACTGGTTACAACTTTTTATTATTATTTATTATTTGTAAATACTATGTGAATTTAGTGTAGGATTCTGGAACAAGCTAAAAGGAGGGCAATGGCGGCATCGGTTTCAGGGGCTACTAATTTTGATGGAGTTGAGGAAATTTCACCTGATATGTTGAGAAATACACCCTCAAATATTAGGAGGTTGGCTAATGAAATTGAGCAGTTTGAGGGTAGACTCAAGTATCTTGCCCAGACAAGAAGTCCATCTGATGGGGGTGATGTCCGCTGGTATTTCTGCAAAATCCCTTTAGCTTTAAATGGTGAGCTTTTGAGGAAATATGCAGCTGTTGATGATTCTATTTCTATTATTCTTGTTTTCCTGATATTTGTTTTTGTCGTTTGCCTCTGATGAGTTTGATGGAGTGTAGGTAGTTATCATGCTAATATACTGAGAAAAGTTAATTTCTTGCTTTATGTTAGTTATTGAACCAAAATATACTCTATTAGCGAATGATACATAAATTGATCCTGAGTCATTTGGAATATTAAGTGAAATGCTAATTCGTACCTGGACATATTATAAGAGACCATGTGATGGAGTGCGAATGGTATATAAATGTGAGAATGTGTGTGTCTTACCCAGTGTTATCAATCCCGGATAGCGGCCGACCCCGAAAACGCTATAGCGGGATAGTGGATAGCGGGAGCGGCGCTATTTGGGTCGCCGGTGACTGGCGGAGAAGAGTAGATGATGGAGATGAGAAGAGTAGATGATGGATATGAGAATAGATGGAGAAGAAAAGAGCAAAACGTTTGTTTTTAGCTTTGAATAGATGGAGAAGAAAAGAGCATAATGTTTTTTTTTATTATTTTTTTTTTTTATAGATTTTAGCGGCTGTAGTTGTATTAGCCATTAGGTTTAGGGTTTCTTTGGGTTTGTTATTCTAATTTTGCCCCTATTTTACTCTAATGGGCAAAAGAGACTTTTGCATTTATTGGCAAATGTTAGGTCTGTCTCCCTTTCATCCCCGCCCATACCCCCAATTATTGGGGACTTAATGGGTTATGCTATTGTTGTTGTTGTTGGGCAAAAAAGACTTTTCATCAATGTACCAAATTGCGCCGCTATTTGAGCCGCAATAATCCGCACCCAAAAGCCGCGACGCTATGGAGGAGTCATAGCGGCCAAAGACCGCTCCGCACCGCTATCCCGCCGCAATTGACAACACTGATCTTACCGTCAACCATGGGTATAGTTTGGACACGTAACATATAGATGATTGATCATGTAGATGATTTGCACTTAGGTATATATTGAAGATGATATACATGATGTGAACACTGGGAGTAGCTGTAAAACGCATCTTTATTTTCCGTATTTTGAGGCTTCTACTCTTTACTTGGTTAAACTATTCCATAATGTATTCTTTTATGTCCGTATTGCTTAGTCTAGAACCTAACGTCAATGTGCTGTGTCCCTAAGGGAATAATGATAAGACTATAACTGTATTTTTCTTTACTGGAGTTGGAAACTCTTGCAATACTTTTGCAGTGGTCAGATTAGTTGAATTTAGTGTGACTTGATCCGCCAAAATGTACGGGGCCTGGTTCATTTTTCTTTCATAAGTTCCTGGTTTAATTTTCTTTCATGAGATATGCATTTTTAAGCATGAGTAATGAGGGGCCATTGAGTTTGTTTAAGGAGTGCTTCCTTCTTTATGCTAGTAGAAAAAACTTCCCTGTTTATGTCAGAATTTTGGTGGTTGCTTCTGCTATATGTTATGTAGTATGTAGTTATGTGGGCCAAATATCATCTCCAGTTGTGGAAGTTATTCTTGTAAAAATCAACTTCAACAAACGCACTTCAGATATGTCCTATTGAACAGTCAATGACGCATTTCCAGTTGACTAACTTTCATAAGCACGTCTCTGCTCCTATTAGAAACTATCCCCCCACACCCCCCACCCTCCCCCCGCGGCCAAGATTAATAATTGAATGTTGTTTCTCTCTGTTATCTCGCTTAGTTGAGGTCTGAGTCTGAGAATAAAGGTACCTTCTATTTTTCACTGAAACTTTAAAGTGGTTTCTTCTTATTCTCAGGGAATTATAAGATAAAGCTTGCTGTTATTTATACTGTCTTAATCTCTCAAGTGTTAGGTTTTCTTCTCATATGCTGGGTCATCTTGCTATCCTTTAGACCATTACCTGGTGATAATGGAGAAAATTTGTTGCTTACTTTCTTTCTAATTCTGTATAAATGAAGTATTTTTATCTGGTCCTTGACATTATAATTTGTGAAAACGAGTTGAGCACTTATTATTGTCTTTCTGTTTTTGCAGAGTCAGCTGCATCAGTTCCTCGCACAGAAATGGTGGGAAAGGGTGAATACTTCCGGTTTGGTATGAGGGATTCTCTTGCAATAGAGGCATCTTTCCTACAGGTCCTTGTTGTCTACTTAGAATGATCATGTTTGATTAATGATTAATGCAGTCTTAATTGTCTCAACTATAACTCCAGGGAAAAAAAATAAGGAAAACAACTATTAATAGAAGGCAGATATATAACTATATTCTGTTTAAGAGAGCATGCTTCAGGAACTGGAACTTTGCTTACTACTTTGGGTTGGCTGTGGTTTCATGGGCTTTCTTTTTCTTGGTCATATTCCAAGCACATTAGAGTTTCTTAAGGAGTAGGCTCTGTGTAACTCCACCTATGTTATACATGTAAGATATATGACCAGGTGCCTGCGGTTATGTTGGTGCCGATGTGTGTGACCCAATGCACTATTACACTATCGAATTTTGTTTAATAAATTTCATAACTTAATTACAAAAGTTGAAATATTTCTTTAACTTAATACCTTATTTCTAATTGATGAATTATGGGAGGTTGACATGGATAAAAAAAGGTTAATAGTAAAATCCACTTCGAATTCAAAATGGATGGGCCTTGGGAAGTAATAGAAAAAGAAAGACAGAAAAAGGATTGTGAAAGGGTTTTCTTGTGCCTGCAGTAGTATGTATAAACTTTTGTTGTCTTTGACTGAAGAATATGTACTAGGTTGAGAGAAAAAAGATTGTGGAAAGGTTTTCTTGTGGTTGCTGAAGTATGTATTAATTTTTGGTCGTCTTCCACTGAGGAATATGTTCTAGGTTTGGATTGTGTACCTGTAAATATAGTTGCAGCCTTTTAGGTTTTTTATTTTTCTGTTTTTCCCCCTTCTTCCAGTGAATTTGAAGTTTTCCAGTTCATATTTTACTATCAACATTTCATATCAGAATTTGAGGATTAATTATTGTGTAACCAGAAAGAGGAAGATTTGCTATCTAGTTGGTGGAGGGAGTATGCAGAATGTAGTGAAGGTCCAAGGGGGCAGCCCGGTGTCTATTCTGCATTGAAGGAAGACGCAGAAGATTCTTTGTCGGACAGTGCTAAATCAGCTCAATTATATGCAATAGAAGAAGAGAGAGTTGGTGTCCCCGTAAAGGGTGGGTTGTATGAGGTATCTTTTCTGACTGTAGTCCTGCAGTTTCAGTTCTCATGGGTGTTCTGGAGTTAAATCTGAGAAACTTGTTGAATGGTTTTATAGCGATTTTCAGCGAATACATTCACAGAGGATAGTTACCTGCATGTTTTGAAGTTTTTCCGAAATATATCTTGAAGTTTGATATGGTGATTTATCTCTGTGGGTAATGTTAGTCTAAGGCTATCTAGTGATGCTTATGTAGCTGAATCTTTTACATGCATGGCCTGGGTAATCCTTTTCCATTGTTACCCTTTGATTTGGTATTGCAGCTCATTTATGCTTTTCTGCTTACAGAAAGTATGAAAAAAGAAAAAGAAGAAAAGCTACTGTTCGCTCCCTTTCAAAATACAAGTCCTTTTAGCTGCCTCCTTGTCAAAATATGCCTTTATATCAATTCCAGTGTGGTATTTCCAAAATTATCCCCCACCTTCAATTCTCTCCCATGTTTAAAAAATATACTTTTGATACCTTTACAGAATGAGGAATGTGGATCAAACGAGGACTTATCGCCTGTTAAGAGGTGCTTCTAACTAAGTTGCCTCCTTGCAACAATTTGCCACAACTTTATCCACTTGGTTTAAAAGCTTTCTTTGATCAATAGAAAACAAGTCCGCAGGAAAAAAATGAAGGAAATTTTGAACCGCACTAACTACTAAGTAGTTATGAATTTTTACTGTGAGACCTAAACAATGATTAATAAACCAATTTGACTTTAGCATATATTTATAAGATTTATTCTATCACGCGTCTATAATTTATTTTCCTTTTCTGTGTTTGCATGTGAATGTGTGTTGGTAGATTTGGTTTGGATTTGTGTGTATTTACATGTAATACGATACTGGCAAGGAGTTGATTGATATTATCTGCAGGTAGATTTGTTGAAACGACACTGTTTTCCAGTGTACTGGAGTGGAGAAAATCGGCGTGTTCTTAGAGGTCACTGGTTTGCTCGTAAAGGAAGTCTTGATTGGCTTCCTCTACGTGAGGATGTTGCTGAGCAATTGGAATTCGCATATCGCAGCAAGGTGTAGGATAGTAAGATTGTGTTTCTTATTGTTGCTGTATCTTATAGAGTATACTGAGAATCTGACTTTTTTAGCATGTAAGTTTTGGTCATTTGAGTATCATTATCATATCCCTAAAAGAACTTTAAGAACATGATTTGCTAGGTACTGTACTATGTTTCTTGATATCATATGTGTTTGTTTTTCTTCCCCCTTGGCTCTTTATTTTTGTTAGAAGATCATTACAAAGTAAGTTGTTGGCGGGCTGGGGTGGACTATTTTTGTAAAACTAACTGTCCATTAGTCTATTTCCTACAAAGCAATTATTCTTTTCCCTGATAATAGCTTAGTGAATTTTTTAGTCAAATAAAATTTTATCTGCTCAATTTTCCCTTTTTTTTTTTTTTTTGTGTGGCCTTATTTGGGTTTATTTATCGCATCATTTGCTGTAGTTGAGAATTGATCAATGTTTGCTTCAGGTTTGGCACCGGAGAACATTTCAACCTTCAGGACTCTTTGCAGCTCGAGTTCTTTTGCAGGGTTCCATGCCGGTATGAAGCTGTTCTGTGTCCTTAAAAATCCAGCTTTTATACCCCCTGGAGTATTAGATACTTATATGAGTGAACACTGATTTCTGAATTCAGGGATTGCATGCCCTTTTTACTGGTGAAGATGATACATGGGAAGCCTGGCTGAATGCTGAATCATCTGGTTTTTCAAATGTTATTAATTTGGGTGGTAATGGAATAAAATTGAGGCGTGGATACGCACCATCTCTATCACCAAAACCAACACAGGTAGCTCTCCTTTTGTTCTTATCTTGGAGAACTATGTTTTTTTCATCTTAATAGAACTGCATCTAGGCTTATTTTGGTTCTTATTACTTGAAAGAGTTAATCATTTCTCTTCTTAAATTTGTATATAATCAGTTTTGCACTGAATACTAGATTTTCAGGTTTTGCTTACTTACCATCTTGTAAAAGTCTAGCTTCCCCATTCTCCTGGAAACATATTGTAGATTAATTTTCTGAAAGATGTGTGAGATATCAATTCAATGGATCTTGAGATGAAAAACTTAAGTATAATTCTGTTCTTTCAGGTGAGGTAGGGGATCATTTATCTAGTATCTGATGATAATGCAAAGAATAATGTAATTAGTACGTAGTCAAAGGCAAGTTTCTTTCTGATGTTTGGAAAATTTTGCTCTTCCTCCATTGTGCCTAGCTATTCATTTATGGTCTATGGCTCTTAGCTTTTCTATTGACATTTTTATTGATTTGGTAAGAAATTTCTCTGTCTTCACTCATCTTTTGGTTGGATAGTTTTGGAAAGTAGCGTTGCTCTTGATTTTTCCTAAAGGTAGCGTAGTCCTTATTTGAGAAGTTATCAAAGTATCACGGGCTTTCTCATTGACGGTCCTAGCCCATCTTAAACAATATGGCTGTTTCTTTAATGAATAATTCAATGTTTCTGGAAAATTATGACTTTTCTTAGTATACGAAGAGTGTATGAAGTATTTCCGCTATCATATTTGTATCTACAACAGGTTTCCCCCCAAAATATTTCAGTTAGCAGCTTAACAAAAGAACAGGTAAATGAGAACACAGGCCTCATGTATGTTGAAATCAATCCATGGAGGTCTACTTGTAGGTTGAAATGTATTATCAGAGTTCCTTAAACAAAGTAGATTCATGATTCAAGCTTGATATTTGCTGCATTTTTTTTCAATTCATTGTATAAGACTAATTCCTCAAACAAAGTAGATTCAAGCTTGATATTTGCTACATCTTTTCATAGTATAACAGGACATGCATCAGAATCTCCAACCCATCTTACTGATTCTTATTTTTCAGTTATTTATGAGAAACTCATTTCTATTAGTCATCTCTTGGGTGGTAAAGGACGCAAAATTCTGCATCGATACTCGACATAGAGTTTGCATGGTATTAGTTTTAGATGGTCATTCTTGTTCTGCATTGGTGCTACTTGGTAACATATCGTGTTTTCTTTAAGGATGAATTGTGGCAACAGAAGGAGGAAGAAATGGATGATTACTGTTCACAGGTGTGCAAAGCAACATTTACTTGATCAGTTATTGCTATTTCAGATATGGAGGACTTTTTTCTTTTTCCATGTAGCTTTAATTTTGCTGTCGGTATAGGTTCCTGTTCGGCATTTAGTATTCATGGTTCATGGTATTGGGCAAAGGTTAGAGAAATCTAACTTAGTGGATGATGTGGGAGATTTTCGCCATGTCACTGCCAGCCTTGCAGAACGACATTTAACTTCATATCAACGTAGCACTCAAAGAGTCTTGTTCATACCATGTCAGGTAGACATTCTACTTCTACGATTCTGCACCTTCTTACTATACTTTTTGGTTGGTTAGTTGTGGTTGTAATTCTTCCATTCTTAATAAAGAAGATATAAGCTTTGTTTGATGCGGTTTTCTATGTTGTCAACATTCCTCTCCTAGTTTTGTAGTGTATGTTGTGTTTGGTTTTACAACAAAAAAGATAAGGGCTATTTTCAGTCTGTTTCTCTGCGGAAGAATGTGGTTATTGTCATGTGGAAGGTTTTCACAGAAACATTTGTGTCCATTCCTTTGAAGCTCGGATTTGAGGTTTGGTACTTAGGTTTTATTTCACCTTTTCTTCCTCCAGTCTAGGTCTGTTGAGGTTTCCTGGAAGTTTCTGTGGGGTTCAAGAAGGATAAGAAAACTACTTTAAAGTTGTTTTACTCTATTTCACTATGTATTTTTAAAGAACTTCATTATTATGATTATTTATTATTATTATTATTATTATTATTATTATTATTATTAATATTATTATGTTTTGCCTAAAATTGCATGCTCCTAATATATAATAAGATTTATTCAAGGTGCGCCTCGGTGCGCCTCAATGCCTTGACAACACTGGTTTTGTTCACAAAGTAAAACAAGTGCCTCATGCCTTAATTTATGTATCTGTGGGTTGGGGGGGGGGTAGAAAAGAGGTTGGAGCAGGGAAACAGTGAACTGCCATCTCATCTGAAGTCTGAACTATCACCTTAAGGCAGTTTATTTTTTCCTATTACTCTAATATCTCCAGGAAAATTTCTTTTCACTCCTAAAAGAAACTCAGTCCTTTGCTTTCTTGTATATCTGTTTGATAATTGGCTTGGTCATTAGATTTATCTAAGGATCATACTTTGTGTCTAATCGTTTTACTAAATTTATATCCTGTTCTGTTGAATGGTGTGTTTTGACCAGATCTCATCTTTGGGGTCTGTAGATATATTGTTTATAGAATTTTGTGGTAAAGCTTTTTTCCCGTAGAATTTTTCCCTCGAACCGCTTTCTTCTCTTTTTCTTGGTGTTCTTAAAAAATTATGTTAGTTTAGGACTATTGAACTGGCTGAAATCTCTCAGCTTTGTTCCCTTATCGTACTTTTATTATTTTTAGAAATCAGTTAAGTTACTGTTTTCTGATAGCTTTGTGTCGAAACTTACTTTAAGATGCATATAATGAACCAATCTTTCGTTAGTCTTCTGTGACATGGTTTCTTTGGCCTTTTATTATTATTATTATTATTATTATTATTATTATTATTATTATTATTATTTATCACTATTCTGTGATGGTCAATTACTCTGACGTTTATTAGTATGTAAACCTGTTTCTTAGTTTAGATTCTTTTAGTTTTCCATCTAAATCTCCTATTGTTTTTTCAGTGGAGGAAAGGTTTAAAGCTCAGCGGCGAACATGCAGTCGATAAATGTACTTTAGATGGAGTTCGAAAGCTGCGCGTGATGTTGAGTGCAACTGTTCATGATGTCTTGTACTACATGAGTCCTATCTACTGCCAGGATATTATTGACTCGGTTAGTAGGCTCTCTATCTCTCCCCTCTCGTAGTTTCTTCCCCTTTTGCTGTCGCCATCTTGTTTGTGTTATTTTTGTTATCTTTTGGAATCATCGACAGTTGTCATGTTTCAGCAACTGTTACTACAACATTTTAAGAGTTGTCAGTTCAGTTTATGTTATCATTTTGATTACAGCAGAGATAATTGACAACTCATATGAATTGCGGTCCTTAGTGATTCACTGCCTTCGATTTACACCAAGTTACCAACTGCACTACAGCTTTCATGAAGACGAACTTCTCCATTCATTTTCTAGTAGAACTGTCAATAAAATTTGTTGTTCTTTTAATATATAGATCTCTTAAATTTAGTTTTAAGGTGAGAGCAACTTCTTTATTCTTTCCCAATTTTATTATTGAAGCATCTTCCTTTTTTTTTTTCACTTTTTCTTTTTAGATCTTCCCTTCTTGTGTTATTCATTGTTGATTCGTTTTGGCCTTGTCAGGTGTCCTTTAGGTTTTTCAGTAAGAAAGTCTCAGTTATTTGTCAAAATGAGGTTCCTTATACGCCTAACATTATTTTCCTGTACATCAGAATGATATACTTAAATGGCCATTGGCTGATTGGAATAAACATATGAATCAGATTCTTGACTTTTCTTTTAATTAGCCCATTTACGTTGATTTGATGTTTAGGCTGTTTGGTGATTTCATACCCAGGTGTCAAGCCAATTAAACCGGCTATATTTGAAATTTCTAAAGAGGAATCTTGGTTATGATGGAAAGGTAAGGTTTGCTTAAGGAAATTTTCCTCTAGTGTCAGATTGTGATTGCCCAATATATTTAAAATGATATGTCATCTGATGCTATGCTAGGTCTCTATTTATGCTCATTCACTGGGGAGTGTTCTTTCTTATGACATCCTTTGTCACCAAGATACTCTATCCTCTCCATTTCCTATGGAATGCATGTACACAGAAGAAAGTATGGACGAACAATCTCAGCCTGGCACATCATCAGATTGCAACTTAACATCTAATTTGGAGAATAGAGATGTTGCTGATGATGAAAGTAATAGTAGCACAGGGTCTGTAGATAAGCAAGACACCGATTCAGAATCAGGTTTTAGAGGTCTGGTAGACGAAGATGGCGAAAACTATTGTAGTTCAGTGAATCCTGCTGCATCATCGCTCTTGGATGAAACAACTGCACTGGATTTCAACAGCACGGAGCCTAATGGGGCCAGATTAGCTGATCAAAGCATCTGTAAACTTATTAATGCTAGTAATGACTTGATCTCTTTTGAGAAAGTAACAACAGATGACCCTATGGCTACGACTAGTGGGGTTACAAAAAATCATGCAAATAAGAGTGATGAGGAAATTTTTGAGAGTGAGAAGGACAGAACAATTCGATCGTTGAGGGAGGAGGTGCCAGTCCAAAACTTTGGAACTTGATCTCAACCCCCCCCCCCCGCGCTGTTATTTTGATTGTTTTCTGATCAAGAACCATCTTTATGTCTCAGATTGATTTGCTAAATGCCAAAGTCAATGAATTAGAATCTAAATGCAAAGGTACGATCTTTCTGGAATTAATAGTTGCTTTAATATAAACCTGTCTCCTGTTGTTATCCTGTTAACTATTAGATCTGTTCTACAACCAGGGATCCTGGAGAAGACTAAAACCGTGACAAATAAGTTGATACCAGAGAGTCTTCCACCTGAGCCAAGTGACAATTTCAAGAGTTATAGACCACGCATTAAATATACAAAATTAGAATTCAAGGTAATGGCATTCTTCTATTTTAGCATCTTCTTTGGGTGGTATTTCTTTAGACTGACTGTACGACATGAAAATAGATGCCTATTCTATTCATTTGAGACATCCTAATTACTCTCAAGTGATAGGTTCTTTTTTGAATAATACTTTTAGGTTATAGTACAACTGCAGTCTTTTTGCCTTCTAAATTGTTTATGGACAATTGTTACTTCCATATACATCATGTCCTGCCCTCTGCTATTCTACCTATTTGTTTAATAATATGTCTCTTCTGTTATTTTATCAGGTCGACACATTCTTTGCTGTTGGTTCACCACTTGGAGTGTTTCTTTCTCTGCGAAATATTCGTATTGGGATCGGTAATGGCTGAAGCTAAATGTTAGTTTATATGCTCGGAGAATTTTTCTTCTCTTGGGTTGTGGGGTGGGGGTTTATTGTGCATATGCATTTTGCATGTCCGAGGAATGGGTTAGAGGTGAGATTCTTTTGACTGTGGAGTGGAGATTGAAAATGAACTTTTGTTTTGCCCCAATAGATTGGATCATTATGCAGCATCCTGATTGAACCTTTTTACTTGAATTGGGAAGTGAGTGCATCTAAAGACAAGAATACGAATGGAAGGATGAGTAATACTATACTATTCTAATGCACATGATACCCGTACTTTGTTATAGTCCTTTTAATCAAAATCTAGTTGCATCTTGTCTGACATTTTTATTTGTTAAAAAATAAAGAAAATAATGAAGTGAAAGAAACTTTTATTTCTCTGGTAGCCTGTTAGGTCAGTGGGGGTTGGGAGGCACTGCTTCTCTTGGAAATGAGAATTGTGATGCAACCCCTACTTGGTTTCGATCTCTTTCTATCCTAATCTCTCATTGTTATCATCCGAAATGTCTCCAAAGAAATAATAATAGTATTTTATCTAGTCCTTAATATTATAATTTTATCTACAGTGATTTTTTTGACTGATGTAAGGATCGCTTCAGGGGAATGCCTTCAATTGGCAGTTCATATTTTTGGGGTGGGGGTTTGTTTACTTCTTGTGGATTTATAGATATCCTATTTTTTTGGTGTTAGCGTATGCCTTATGTTTAACCATGGATATGAGGTGGGAAAAGATGGATAGATTAGAGATAGTAAATTGTGTAGAAGTGCATTGGTTAGCTTTCATCACGTCTGAGCAAGGTATGCAAGCTGCCGCTGGGATAGTGTTGGTATTTATTTTCTAGTTCTTTCTAGGAAAATGTTCGTTGGTAGAGAGAATATAGATGCAACAGAACTGTAAGATTTAAAGAAGTTCAATTAGGCCTATATAATTTAAGAACAGTAGAACTTCATTAGCTGCATGTTTGTTCATTCTTAAAGATCTTTTACTTTAATGTTCTATGGCTAAAGAAGTCATGAAAGGCACTCTTTTACTCCTTCCTACTTAGTATTTTCCTTTAGATCTCAGATTGACGTCGTCTAAATTATCAACCCAGAACATGATTTTCTGTGATGGTGATCTGACATTAGTTGGACATTTTCATTTCCATGATGTGTTCGAGATGGTTAAAGAAGTCACGAAAGGCACTCTTTACTCCTCCCTACTTAGAATTTTCTTTTGGATCTCAGATTGACGTCGTCTAAATTATCAACCCAGAACATGATTTTCTGTGATGGTGATCCGACATTAGTTGGACATTTTCATTTCCATGATGTGTTCGAGTTATTAATTTTGTTCAGTTAATTTTATATTTCTTGTTTATCTAGTGTAGCAAACGCGACGGCATAGGGGGACCATTGTTACATGTGTATTATATGAGCAACCACTTTGTGCACTTGTTGCCAAAGGTTAGGTTAGTCTCCAATACATCTGTTTCAGTGGTATCCTGGGATCAGCCACTTTGTTTGACAAAGGTTAGGTCTGTATCCCGTCCATCCCCGCCCATACCCCCAATTATTGGGGACTTAATGGGTTATGCTATTGTTGTTGTTGTTGTTGTTGTTGTTGTTTATCTAGTGCCCAGGAATCTCAAAAGTGGGATTATTTCTTGTTCCTCTTCTCCTCTTCTCCTGGAAGTTCTTTATCTTCAAGAGGATTTGCATTTCAGGCATATCTAGCACATTCATTTTCTTGTCTTTAGGTAAAGGGCAGAATTACTGGGATGAGGAGAATATACATGAAGAGATGCCAGCTTGTCGACAAATGTTCAACATTTTTCATCCTTTTGATCCTGTTGCTTACAGGTCCGTCTTTGATCTTCTAATTGCTGTTTTGGACATTGTTAACCTGTGTTACCCTCATGATCCTTCACAACATCTATTGTTCAATACAGAGTAGAACCACTGATATGTAAAGAGTATCTAAACAAACGGCCAGTGATTGTCCCTTACCACAGAGGCGGGAAGCGGCTGTATGTTGGATTTCAGGTAAGTTGCGGCATCTTTGTGTTGATCATATTCTTCTCATCTGTTGGCTCATCATAGTTTGTGCAGGAATTTACTGAAGGGTTGGCTTCACGTTCTCAAGCTGTCATGGATCGTATAAGTTCTGTGAGGGTAATTATTTCACTGACTTGTGCCTATTCTCGTTTTTTTATCTTAGGAGTATATGTTCATTAAGATGGACGAGATACTTGGAAGATTATGACTTTTCTGACAATGTGTTTGCATATGATATCTTTCAATAGGTTAAAGTGCTCACAATTTGTGAATCAAAAAACAAGGATGGCCTGGATGGTAATATTGATACTTTCCTACCTTATTTTGTCATTCCTTCCTATTTCTTGGAGGTGCAACCTTGGCACCTTGAATTCTTTCTGTCCACTTTCTCTCCTGCTGATTTGGTATAAATCTGCCAGAGGGATCAGAAAATGTTCAAGCAAAACAAGAGAGATCATATGGATCAATTATGATGGAAAGAGTATCAGGAAGCAAGGATGGACGAGTAGATCATTCTTTGCAAGTAGGTGCTTTCTTATTACATTATCAGAAAACAGTAAAACAATTATTTTGAATCTGCTTTGTTTTAGAAGCATTGTAAACCTTTGAAGTTGAACGCCTCTATCTTGAGTTTCTTCTAGAAGTAGGAACCCTTCTTGGCATTTGTGTCATATAATTATTGCAGCTTTAAGCTTGCTTTGGAAAAATGTGCAACCCATCTCGTCCTTTGCGTTAGAATAGGATTTTCTTCTCTTTTCTTCTTGTGGTTGCTCTCATTTTGTGTGTCTTTGCTTTATACCTTCTGCTTAATGGTTCTGTCCCTTCTATGCTAATGAGTTAACGTATGGATGTGTTACCTTTATTAGTAAGACAATAGTACTGTGCTAAATGTCCAGTGGGTTTTGCCCGTAAGAGTTTAATATGTAGTTGTAATGAGTTGGGTTTGTGGTTGAGATTTTCTTATTTCTTACCGAAGGGGAAAGCAAATGGGTAGTAGGGGATATACACGCTTTGGGTGAGAGCCAGCTGATGGTTCTTTTGCTTCTAACTGCTAGTTGGCTAAATGCACTGGGTTCAAGTTTGTTCGAGTTACGTAGCTGGGATCAATATTTGATTTTTGTCTACAATGTTGCAGACGTGTGTATTCTGATATATAATTAATGCATGAAAGTATTCTCTCGTGAAATCAATATGCGTTTACATTTATTTGTTTCTTGCTGGTGCAGGATAAAACATTTCGTCATCCATATCTGTCTGCAATCTCATCACATACGTAAGTATCAATTTCTGCTTGTTTCTGATTATGAGGAGATAGATGTACTGTTTTGGAACACATGTTTGACCAGTAAAATGAGGAGTATATAGTTTGGTAAATCGTAACCCCTTTTGAAGGTAGGACTGCACTTAGAGAACATCTTTTTTCCATTCTGGATAACAAAATATGGAAAGAATCAATGGAATTGCGGATTTGGACTGGTTCTCAAAACGCAAGACAATGCACTTCTTACTGCATTCTTTGTCTCCTCTGTTCCCACCTCTCCTCTCATAGATCAATTCACTTCAGTTTTGAATGAAATAAGCGTATATCATTTTCAATTGTATAGTTCAATAAGCACTAGTTCTATGAATCTGACGCGTTCTCGCATTGCAGAAACTACTGGAGAGATCCTGATACTGCTCTCTTCATATTGAAACACTTGTACCGAGATATACCAGAGGACCCGAAATTCTTTCAGGAACCTCAAGGAAGCAGCTCAAAAGAGGAGAGTAGTTCGACAGAACAGTCTGAACATAGAGATTGGTCTGAACATAGAGATTGGTCTGAACAGGAAGATCTTCCACTAACATTTGCTGACAGAATCTTCGTAAAGGATTTTTCTCTCAATGCTAGGAAACTAATGAAGCCCTGAATGGTACCCATCTCTCTTCTGTCAACCGTAGAGAACTGCTGCTGCTATAACCTTACCAATTCCTTCCTCTCTAGTGCTAGTAAGCAGCTTGCTGTGGGGGAGTTAAAGCACTATAGTTTATTGATCATACTTTAACGATCTTTTTTCTCTCTCACCTGACTTGCTTGCAGAGAACAGTTTTCTGATCGCTAGGTTTTGGCATAGCAACGAGTGCCACACCGAATGGAGATCACAGTTTCAACAAGTGCCATATGCTTTTATAGATGAGATTTTTTTTTCGCTTTCATTTTTTTAAATTTTGTTCAGAAACACATTACAAAAAAACGCTCTTTCTATGTCTCTGTCTCTTCCTCTCTTGATCTCTGTGTTTGTATGGAGTTATGTTGTATTTGGAGAAACCATCAAATCTAGGATTTTGTGCATATTGCTAACTTATATGTACAGTGTAAGTATCTGGTTGTACTCTTTGAGTAGAATCATGAGTCGGGACGATTTCTCTGTGTCCTCGCCACCATTTTTTCAATGCATATGTTCTGCCATCAATTGCAAGTGTCGTACACTATCATTGCTTGCATCTTGAGCATCATATTTGCCGCGGTATTAGCATGCGATAATGTATATTAGCTTCCCTACAGCATTTTTGGAACTACTTTGAGTAGATTCTAAATCTTGTAATACATTCTCTTGTACATTGCCGGGTTTCAGGTTGCAACATTGTAAGGTTTGGGAAGCAACAATGCAATTTTCCAACTGTTACGGACAGTTGTCTATAAAATGCATTCGAAGTATAACAGTGTATTTAGTACATTAGGTACATATGAATATTAATACACTTATTGTGTGCTAGGACAATCCACGTGCAAATACAAATGGTAGTATTGTGGTAGAAATTTTTATATAGCTTAATTTTTTCGTGTCCGGAGTTTTATTACTAATTTAAAAATAGCAAAACAAAGCATATAATCACTTAATGAATTATGAAAAGAATACTTGGTGTCCGTGATATACCACTAATTTTATTTAAAAGAGTAATATTGATATTTTGATTAAAAAATATCTTAATTTTTGCTTCTTTAATTTTCACAACATGTAATGAAAGTTTTATATTAAGGAATGGAGGTAATATAGATTAAGCAAAGGGAGAAAAGAGATTTTTTAAAAAACTATTTTACTTTTTAAATAATTTAGTTTATTCCTCATTCTCTCCATAGTAAGAATAATTTTAGAAAAAAAGCTAGTATTAAAAGTTGGAAAATAACATCTTCCATTCCATAATCTTCCATTCCATAATATAAATCGTTTATGACATGCAACGAAAAATAATGAAACAAAAAAATAACGTATTTTTTAATCAAAATATCAATATTACTCTCTTAAATAAAATTAGCGGTATATAAGTCTTATTTAAAAGATTTATTATTGATATTTTAACTAATACAGTACCTTGTCTTTTGCTTCCTTAATTTTTGCTACATGTACTAAATTAGTGTGCCAATATTATGGAATGGAAGGAGTATATTCTTTGGTATTTATATCTAATCACAAGGAAATCAAATAATGTTTTGATTCAATTTATGTAAGGTGACAAGGTGAATTCCTTGTACAATGCAAATGGAATTAGTCACACCAAAGAATTGACAATTCTATACAGACAACTGTTCGGTATGGGATCAAAACTTATGTGTCAAGGCGAATTGCAAATAAACATATTTTTTAAAAATATTTTAGGTGTCAAAACGAAATATTTACAAAGACATTTTAGAAAAATATAGAAACTATTTTAAACATTTTTGTTTCTAGTTCTGCCCCTAATATTAGGAACAGTCATCAAACAATAAGAATAAAACTTGTATTCAAAATGTATACCAATACAAATAATGAATCGAAATCAGTACCGTAAATGATAAACTATTAAAAAATAAATGGACATGAAATGAAAAAGGAAAATAAAAACAAACAAAATTAGTCAACAAAGACAGAAATATTGTCATCTAAAGATAGTGGCTTGTAGTAAATTTCCACTTCAAGTTAAAATTTGAAAGCACTCAAACTTGGCTTAAATCTCTTTCATAAATCATCTGCTTGGATCCCTGGTAATGGTAATATTATCAGAATTTGGCATGATGACTGGACGGGTCTTAGCCCTTTAAGAAAACTCATCTCGGGGACTCTTAATAGGAATAAAGATAATGCGAAGATTAAGGACATCTGCAACAACGTCGGTAACTGGAGCCTCAGTAATCTTTCATTTGATCTATCGAAGCATATTACTGATTGCATTAGAGGTGTGCCTAGATCAGACCATTCCGATGTGCCCGATCGTAGAAAGTGGAAATTGTTTGCTGATGGTGATTTCAGTGCGAAGGCCGGCCACTTAGTCATCCATGAAGATATTCAAGATGATTTAACTGCAGGTAAGGAGAGGGATTGAATTTGGTCGGTAAATTGCAATCAGAGAGTCAAAATGTTCTTATGGCTTTGCTTTCATAACCGCCTGGCTACAAGAGAGCATCTTCACAGGAAGCATATCAGCCCTAACCCAACTTGTCCTCAGTGTGGCATTTATCCGGAAACAATTGAGCATCTTCTAAGAGATTGTGTTACAACTCGTCATCTTTGGCAGCGCCTCAATCTCCTTCAGCGGACCACAGGCACTCATTATAGCAAATTCGAAGGCTGGTTCAAGAGATGCGCTAAATCCGAAATCATTTCAACCTTCAACAATGTACCTTGGGGGACAATATTTGCTTATGGTTGCTGGGCCTTATGAATTTATAGAAACAATAATCTGTTCTCCCCTGGTAAACCTTGTATTCCTCCCTATATGGACACTATAACTAAATCCACTGAATTCCATGCTTTGGGAGGGAATGCCAGGACTATTCGTCAATCTAGAATTATCTTTGTTTCATGGACTAGACCGTCTTGTGGTTGGCTTAAACTTAATGTGGATGGCTCATCCATTGGTAACCCGGGTAGGGGTGGTGGGGGCGGCCTAATTAGGAACGGGGATGGGAAATGGATTTCTGGTTTTTATAGGAACATTAGTACTTGTACTAATAATGTGGCTGAGCTATAGGCACTGAAAGACGGCCTCAATCTTTGCTATCAGTATCGATGTCCAAAAAATGGCTATCAAAATGGACGCCAAAGTTGTGATTGAGCTTATTCTGCATGCCGATGTTTCTACTCACCCTTTATCATCGCGTATTTCTGATTGCAGGGCATTGCTACGGCTGCTATCGGAGTTTAGTCTTTCTCGTATCTACAAGAAAGCCAATGCTTATGCTGATTGGCTAGCTAAAGCTAGAGGACTTCTTTCATCCTCCGGTATCTCTTTATTTTTCACTCTTTACCCCCTCTTGTTAGCCACCTAGTGGCGGGGATGCCCGTGGGGCTTCTTTTGCTAGGACTATTTCTGATATCTCTATCCATATCCATTATTTTGTTAGCCTTATAGTGATAGGATATGGATAGGAGGTTTCGTTAGATAGGCCTAAATGTAACAACTTTGTTCCTTACCCTACGGGATAGGGAGTCTTTATATTTTATATATATTGCTTTGAAAAAAAAAGAAAAAAAAAAGATAGTGGCTTGGACAAAAGAAAGATACTAGGAATGAAAATAACGTGTTGAAGTTTCAAGAACAATTACTTGTCCCTGTTGAGAATACTCTTTTTACAATGACAAGTATCCGTTTTTGTTGATTCTTACTTCGATTGAAAATATTTTTTGTATATAAAAAGAAAAGAAATATTTTCAAATAAAAAAAAAAGAGAAATCCTCTATATTTAGTACCAACAATTTAGCTAACTAGCATAAATAGCAAAAAAAAAATTATTAGGCTATTTTTAGCACCAACAATTTATGGGCTGCTCTAATAGTCAAATTAACGAATTCGACAACTTTTCAGGCAAAAAAAAGGCACGTGAGCAACACATGCTACCAGTAAAAATGGCAAAATGGTCCATTTCTTTATTTTTTACAGACTCCCTCCCTAGTTTTTAAACCCTAAACACCATCTTCTTCCCCATTCCTCATTTTACCAGCAAAAATGCATCCACTTATTGTCAAATCTTATTCCATACACACCAATTTTCATCCAATTTGAGTATTGAAAATTCGAATTACTTACAAAGAATTGGGTTTGCTGGGTTTGACTTGCCATTGGTAATTTGGTTCCTATGAGTTTTAATTCAATTTTAGGTGCTGCTAGTAATAATCAGCATCAACAGCTTCCTCTTGGACTTGAATTGGGGCTAGCAGGACAAGATAGTCATATTGTGGTTTTGAATCCTCATACATTGAGCCAGATGTTTGATTACCCATGAACAAAGTATACACTTTTTGATGGCTTTGTATAACTTGTATTTGATTCACTTTGTATAATTGAGAATATAAAGTTGGGTAGTGTGGAGATGGTGGTGTTGTTGCTAAGGGAAGAGCAGTTTGTGAAGAAGACTATAATTGTTAGGGTGTATTAGGTCCATGATAGAGTTGTGAACTGGACTCACCAAAATACGACACATGTACTAAGTGACTAGTTGAAATTTTTTAAGGGGTGCATAGCTCCACTTGTGGACCTGCTCTATTTTATCACAGCTAAGTCTTCTTTAGACTTTTTTACCCCTGTGGTCGGAAATACATGCCCGATAAGTAATTTTATTGGTCAAAATTTTGTCGAATTCGTTAATTTGATAATTAGAGCAACTCGTAAATTATTAGTGCTAAAAATAATCTAATAAAATATTTTTACTATTTATACTAGTTAACTAAATTATTAGTGTTAAATACAGAGAATTTCTTAATAAAAAACGTTCCGCACTATAAATCCCACGAAGAAGAGGAAATGAATATGATGATTGGGAAAATGATGTGGTGAAGTCATGTTGGGGAAAGGTGAGGATGAGCCACGTGCGGGAGACCCTCGACAACTACCATACCAAATGGCGGCGTCACATCCTCTTCACGTGAACTTCAACGCCTAATGCTTTTGCCCTTTGCATAGGGGATCAATTCAAGAAGACATCTATGATGTGATCATATACTATACTAATTTCAACCCAAGCATCTATAAACTGCGGGCAACTGGTTGAAGTTGTTATATATCTCACTGTTAACAAGAGTTTAGTTTTTTAGTGGACATTGACTCTTGTAGAATTTCCCGCAGTGGTAGAGCTCTGTGTATAAGAGAAGCTATATGTTAGACTCTCCCCCGCTAATGATCACGCTACGAGCCAACCTGCTTTTTAGGAAAAATGGATCGAAAGTTATCACCATTCTGTGGATAAATGGATCGAAAGATATCACCATTCTACCAAACTGTCGCAAAGCTGTCCATTCGTACATCAACTTGTGAGATTACTAAAATGCCCTTCTTAGCCACTTTGCTTGATAGGGCCGAGTTGTACACTGGATAAACTAAAGAGGTTGACTTGTACAACATTCCTAAATGTAACTGAGCGTCCTCTTTGTACTTTAGAACTCGGATCGATGGTGTAATAAGTTGATTCACGTTCCTTATCCTAAGCCGCGTCATTGGTCCTTGTAATTTGTATATGTATTCCTTTGAGTAGGGAAGCCCCTTGGTTGGTCCTTCATCATCCCCTCCCTTGAAAAAATATGATTCGTCCTCGAATCATCATCAAAATCAACAACATAATCTGAAACAACATCGAAATGGGACAAGTCAGAAACATTAAACGTATAATGTACATCATACTCACATTTCAAGGATATTTTCTTGCGGCTGTCCCAAAAGAATTGGATGTCTTTCTTCACAATTTCATTTAATGGGGAAGCAATCTTGCAAAAATCACGAGAAAAACTACTATACAAGCTTGCCAACCCATAGAATGAACGATCTTGACTTGTACTAGTTGGTCTCGGCCATTCCACAATTGCATTAACATTTGCCGGATCAACTTTAATACCTTGAGAACTCACAATGTATTCTAGAAGGTTAATAGAATTAGTGCAAGAAACATAATTTTCAAACTTAGTATACAAAGTGTGTTCTTTTAAAATAGCAAAAACAGTCCTAAGATGCCAATTATGATTCTCTATGTTTTTACTACGAACAAGTATATTATCAAAGCGAGGAATCGGATGTGTATACTTAATAGTTATTTTTATTAATATTGAGACAATCCGTATATAATCTAAAAGTCCTTTCTTTCTTTTGTAAAAAAATTACCGAATCAGCATAAGGACTTAAAGACTTACTTACTTTCTCCTTCTCAAGAATTAAATCAACTTGCCTTTGAATTTCGTGATTGACATCTGGATTTGGTTTATATCTTTCACGATTTTGAAGGCTAGCTAACAACCCTCTCGGCAACTCCTTGGGGATTATTCCTTGAAATTCCTGAAAAAGATAACAAGACTAGGTAGAGAAGAAGATGTTAGATCAAAAGAAAAAGTGTTAGTAAAAAGGGACCTTCGGTTCCTTTGAAAACTAACAAAACAAGTAATACTTGTTTTGTTCGAATTTCCCTGTCTACCTTCGTCGGATTTATAGACAAACACTCTTTTCTCACTTTTAGAGCACTTGCCTTTTGTCTCACATTAGGCTCGCCTTTTTCTTTACTTTTTACCTCGCCTTTTACCTCATGGGTAGGATCACTCTTCTTTTTCAACTCGCTCTCTTCTTGTAATCTTGCCTATTCTTTCTCTCTCAATTGTTGCATAATTTCTTCCAAAGAAGCATTAAATTTTGCCTATGCTTTCAATCTTGCTTCTTCTTTCTCTCTTAATTGTTGATAAATTTCTTCAAAAGAAGGCATCATTTCTCTCGGTTTGTGGGGAGTTTGTAACCCATGAGCATGTTTAAGAGAGTTTAATCTCTTATTACTTTGCTGATATGAAACTCTAAGAAGTTTCATCTCTTCCGTAATCTCTCCCATTTGGATCACCGTCTTTTGCAACGCCTCTAGAATAAGCTTGTCTTCATCACTCACCACGGATTTGGATGGACTTCCCTGATAAGACATGTTATACTTTCAAGAAAACACACACAAACTGTTAGATATCAAAGAAAAATTCACTCTTTATTCCAGCACTACTCGTAAAAGAACTTGAAACTCAGGTTCCTAATTTGTTGCGTTGATACACAGCTGAAAAATAAAGGAAAGAAATCATATCTTTGACCTACAAGAAAAGTTTAATGAAAGAAAAGAAGATGAATCTTGAAAAATTTCTAAACCTAATCAAGAAAAGAGATACTTTTTAAAGGTATCCTTTTGTGTTTAGGAAGAGCAATTCTCAATCTTTACTTTCTTAATTTTCTTGTTTCTTTATTTTGTTGACTTTCTTGAAATTTCCCTTCTTCTTGGCCAAATGATATCAAGAGTGAGGCTCTCACGCAATCAGTACTTGATGTATAGTGATTGAAGAACACGGCTAAAAAATTAAAGGGGGAACGTTTGCCAATTTTTGGACGAGGCTCTATCACTATCGTTTCAAGAAATTTGCTTTTTGGCTTTATAGTTCACTATTCAAACACACTAATATTAACGACTGCTCTTTCTCAATATATGCCGTATGCTTTTTCTTTTTTCTTTTTTTTGTCTCTCAAGCAAACAAGAAAATTTATAGAAAGTTAGAAAAGGTACACAAAAAATGAGATGAACATTTTGCTCTGATACCACTTGATGAAGAACCGAGGTAACAAGTACCAAGATTCGACACTTTAGTTTAAATCGGATCTTTCTCTATTCTTGAACTAGTTTCAAGGGAATATTCTCAACGCAACTCTAAAGAAGGCTAAGAATCGATGGAGGCTGAAATACCACAACAAGTGAAACTAAACTTGTTGATACAGTAACTCAAAGATGAATGAATTCTATAAAGAAGTTCAATTCACTAGTAGCTAAGGAATAACCATACCAAAATATCAATATCTCTAACGTAATTACAATGGTGGCTAAAATCCTTATTAAATAGAGGTGGATTTCGGCTATCTAACCCTAGAAAGGAAGAGTCCTTGTAAATAGAGAGTAATATTGATATTTTGACTAACAAAATACCTTGTTTTTTACTTCTTTTTTTTTTAAAATTTTTTTGGTTAAATATCTAAACGACTCATATTATGGAATGAAGGGAGTATTGGGATTGGATAATTTGTCTCCTATTATCTTGGAGATAAAGATCATCCCTAATGGATAAATAGCGATTTTAGATTTTTTAATACATTATTTAGTATTTTATCGAAATTATTATTAATAGTGATAATGAAATTAGTCTAAGACCGTGAATGGTGTTACGACATATTCGATAATTTATAGATTCAAAGATAATTTATATATTCGATAATTTATAAATTTATAGATAATGTATTGGAGGGGGTGATGATAATGCCAGAGCACAAATCCTCCTGCAAGAGCAATTTATGTGTATGTGACAAAATTAACCCTCTAGCATATCAATTAAATATTTCTACTCTATTTCCTATTTTCTTTCACCTCCTAAATTCTCTCATCTTTCCAATCTTTTCTCTTATCACCATTTAATTCTTTATTTATTTTTCTCTCCATCTCCATTCCTTCTCTATCCCCAACTCATGAAACTTTTCTCTATTTCCATCTTCATGTATTTTGAAGAGTCAAACTCTACATCGTCATCTTTCTTTGCACTATTATTTTTTGATGTACTACTGATATCATTTTTTTAACTTCTCTTTTGCGCCCTCCTATTTTATCCACTGCTCAATCTTCTTTTGTTGATCATCAAAAATTGAATGAGACAAAAGAGACGACAGCTCTGAATGTGGCAACAGAGAAAAAAATGGTTATAGCATAAAATACTAGGAAAGTATCTATCCTTTAACATCTCTATTGTGTGCCAAATCTGAGCAAATTGATATTATCCTAAATTAGCTTTCAATGTAATTATGATCAAATTGGTTTTTTATTGTAAAAAAAAATGGAACGGATTAAATGGAAAACATGTATAAAATTAGGTTTCAATGTAATTATGATCAAATTGGTTTTTTTTATTGTATAAAAAAATGGAATGGATTAAATGGAAAAAATGTATAATTATTAGATGATTAAATTAATTTTTTTATTGTAAAAAATAGAGAAGGAACGGATGAGAGAGAATAGAAAATAAAAAAGAATTATGTGGAGGATAAGAGAGAAGATTGGGGATGAGGAGAGAAATTAGGGGTGAGAAATTAAGAAAGAGATTTGAAAATTTTAATTAATATGCTAGAGGGGTAATTTTGTCACATACTACAAAATTTATTCTGGCGGAAGGATTTGTACTCTTGCATTATTACTACTGTATTGGAGGATTCAAAGATCTAAATAACCATACCAATAATACACTATATTTTTGCAATAGAATGTTCTATATATTTTGACAAATTTAGGAGATGAGATTTGACTTTGATTGAAATTATACTATGTTACCATTTTTAATTAAGAGAATTGGTTGTGATCAGACCATGCACAGGTGCAGGTCGAATTCGAGAGTTTTAAGGAAATTTGAGTGGAAAAATGTGTTAGTGAAACTTATTAATTTTCTTAGATATTTAATTAAAAAATTAGTTGTAAGATCATACATTAATGGAAGTTCAATTTGAAAGTTAAGAAGTTAGTAGTTGGACCTTATATTATTGAAATTTAATTCTCTTTCCATCTTTGTTCGAGAAACACTCTCTTACATTAAGGACCTTAATTTTGTAACTTTAGATAAAAGTATCAATACAACAACAAACAATAATAACACAGTCTTAATCCCAACAAAATCAGGACCGGCTACATAAAATATTGAAAAAATTATGTGTGATCATAATATAAAAACATTATCTCAAAACCAAAATCTCATCAAAGTCTAAGAAATTTTAATCACTCTTTATAACTTCTCTCCAAACCTTACTCAACCTCCATCTCTTGCAACCTTATGCCTCCACTCTTCAATTTTTTAACCGGAGCGACACTCGATATTCTTTTTATGTGTTCAAACCAAAACAAATATTTTTCCCTCCTTGTATTCAACATATGCCACTCTCATTTTCTCTCGAATGATTTTATTTCACATGATATCCTTCATGTATGCCCACACATCTATCGCAACATACACATTTCTGTAAAATTCATTTTCTGAATATGATATTTTTTCACTGTCAACATTCTGTATCATACAAAAAAGTGAGTCTGATAGTTGTTCTATAAAGCTCCTTTTGAGTCCAATAAAATATTACGAATGCACAAGACATTTGTGGCACTCTTCAATTTCAACAAATCAACTTTAACTTGATGTGCTACATCATCATCAAACTATCTATCTTTTTATCTATCTTTTTGAATGATAAAACCGAGATAGTAAACATAATCATTCACCAAGATCTCCTCGGCATCCAAAGTAATTACACTATAATCTATAACAGAGATGAATATACTTAAGTGGTAGGGGGTCTTGCCCCCACCCCAAATTTTGGGTTTTTTTAAAGATCCCTAAACTCTATTAAAATTTTAATTTAGCCCCACTAAAATTTCAATTTTTTTTGTAATATAACCATTCAAAATATATTGGCTCCTAGGGGTGTTCATGATTCGGTTTGGTTCGATTTTACACATTTTTCAAACCAAACCAAAATATTCGGTTTGAAAAATTTAAAACCAATCCAAACCATTCAAAATCTCAAACCGATGCAAGCGGTTTGGTTTGGTTTGATTATTCGGTTTTTATGAGATACAAAATAAATTGATTATAGAGTAAAAATAAAAAAATCTTCATATAATTACTTAACTGCTAAAAATATAGAGAAATATGTTTATTATTTTCACAAGTTAAACAAAATAAAGAAAATAAATTAATGAAATTCATACAAATTATTCCAAAATTATTTTACAAGAATAAAAAGTAAAAAAAAAAATACAAAAAATTACATCATTAGTAGTTCAAAATAAAAGAAAAGTTTCAGGTGAATTTAAAATCACATACAAATTTATGGCTATGCAATATCTTACTTTAGCACTTGACGAACTTGCTTGTCATGCGTATAAATAAAAGATAAATATGTTTTATTACAAAAGAGTCATTTAATATATATATTCGGTTTGGATTATAATTTTTTTTAAACCAAACCAAAATTTCGATTTTAATTTAGTCCAAAACGAAACCAATCAAATGCTTTGCTCAAATCGAAAAATCGGTTTCAATTGATTTGAATCGTTTTAGATTGGCCGGTTTCGATTTTTTCTAAACACCCCCTATTGTCTCCCCTTAATTCTCATTCTGCTTTTACCTCTGAAAAAAAAAGGACATTTGGCAATGAGGTCTAAGAACAAATGGCGGCTGGTAAAGCTCTGAATAAAAGGACGTTGGCTCCGGTGCAAAACGAGGGGTAATTTCGCACGTATAGAATTTTCTTCGTCTATTGGATTAAAATTTTAACAGTTAACATTGATTTAAAATGAATATATTATCTTGAATCTCAGAACACTTGTTCTAAAGCGTTCTCGTATATACTAAAAAAACTGTTCCGCATATGATTCGGACTGAAATAGAATAAAAGGAGTGAGTCACCGTCTTCTTCACGTGAACAACATGGATGCTTTGGCCTTTTGCAAATTGGCATGGGGTTGGGGACCTCTCTCTCTCTCTAACTCTCAATCATACGATATCATATGTACTACTCTTAACCGTTGAAAAGAAGACATCTGATCCCCAATCAAAACAATTATTGTTATTGGATAAGGTGGTGGCCTCTAGGACATTTGTCTCCTATCTTCTTGGAGACAAATATTTTAGGCTTTTTTTATTGGATAAATTAGCTCATATATTATAGAAAATGCCATAATAATCACATAAATCATTTTCACTTTTTTTTAATAAATTTTTATTTTTACTTTTATGTAATTTTTAAACTATTTTTTAACTGATTTTTTTTTAATCCAATTAGTGTAAAACTTATGGTCTCTGGCCACTTTTGATCACATATTCTGCACGTCGCCAATTTTAAGGATTTAAATTGACAAAAATGCCCAATTTCGACGACATATGTGCAGAACACTTGAATAAAAGTGATAGGAAATCATCAACTTTACACTAATTTGACAAATCAGTAGTTTGACAAAAAGAATCAAAATAAAAGTTTATTAACCAAAAAGAAAAACGAAAATAGTTATAGTTATAGTTATATATCCAAATGTCTCATTTCTATACAAAATTATTGAAAAGTGAATACTCAATTTGAGATAAGTATAAAAATAGAGGAGGCAAAAAGTTCTTACCTCACACGAAATAAATTACACTCCCCAAGAATCCCCATGTAAGTATGTATATAATGCAAAAGATGGAACACAACTAATACATAGTTGACCAGTCTACTCTTAGCATGCACCCTTGCGACCCGACAAGGGTGCTGAACCCTTCAAAGTTCAGCATCTGCAGAACAAGGCTAGAACCATAAGATCTTTAAGCATGAGATCCAAAGACCAGGAAAACCCGCGTCTTGTAGTGACCAAAAACCGCGTGACACACACGATAAAAAACACCACAATACCCACGAACAGAACAGCTCGTCTCACTCACCTACAATTTCTTCAGGATTAATGGCGATTACAGAACGTTCACCACGAAATCCATCTTCACCTTCCTCAACAACTATTACCCACTAACGGCCGAACACGATATCTACCATTAATTAATCTCAGAATTTTGGAATCATATAAATCGAATAATGAACACGAATTTGAGTCACAGTCTGCAAAACCTAGAAAAACTTAAAACGATTTTCCAATATCATAATAGTTATTCTAGTTTTTATAGATAACTATGGAGAAAAAAAAACAAATTGTTCAAGTGTCCACTGGCTATAAACATATTGCAGACATTAACAATCAAACCAAGGAGAAAAAAATCTGCCTACAAAAACAAATTAGATAGGCTTAAAATGTCTGATTTTTTTAGATTTACTGAGATAAAATTATCTAAAATATCTGGGGATGCGTGCAGTTTTTTTGCGGAAAACTATGACACGGATGAAAAATGTATACTCCTCTCTGGTAGACGTAAGCTGTCAATTACAAAAGCGGATATTGAGCGAGTTTATGGGATAAAAAATGAGGGGAGAAAGGTGAATTTAGACACACTACCAGATGCATCATAGGCTAAGGAATAATGTGCAAATAGCTATAATGTAGAGATCAGCAACAAATCATACACGAAGGAGAAACTAATGAAAGCTTTGTTGGAACAAGATGAAATAGAAGATAATGACAAATGGTGTGTCCTCTACATCTTGTTAGTAATGTCTATTGCAATGTTGGCAGATATTGTCGAAAGCATGAACATGAGGTATGCAATGCTATTGGAGCCGTTGACAGATGCAAGAAAACTTAATTGGGCAGAGTATTTTGCAGCAGTGATGCACCAAAGACTGGAAACAAATAAAATAAAAATGGTTTTAGTACAACAAAATGTAAAACCTGTAGGAAATTTGCATTTCATGATGGTATGTCCTATTTACTGTTTTTTATAATTGTGAATAATAGCTATGTATTGCATTCTTAATAATTGTAGTGGATATTGTTTTGAATTAGTATAATGATTGAAAATATGCTACATAATTTGTATAATTTAGGTAAATAACTGTAACATATTATAATAATAGCTATAACACATGTAGATAATAACTATTACAAGTGGTGGCAAGTAGTAATGAAAAACTATAATGGTAAGTTGCAACATATATAGCTATTATGTTAGATGTTAGAAGAATAAAAGATTTCAAATTTTAGGTAAATAATTGTAACTTCTAAGGATAATAATAGCTATTACATATGTATGTAATAGCTATTGGTTATGTACATAATAGTTATGTGTTGATATTAGAATTTTTTATTCTTTCATATTGTTGAACAATTTTATATTGTTTGTAACACCTTATAATCTCCTTAAAACAGATTCATTATCTTGACTACGTGACCGACCAACACAAATCAGGAGTTACGACAACATCAAAATACTGGGACAATCAAAATGTCTTGGTTAAAATGCAAAGCATTCGGGAGATTGGGTTCTCAAATATGGATGAGGGAATTTATGTAGGTGAGGAGAAAGAAGATGAAATAAACACTAATGAATCTGTTCCAAAAAAAAGAAGAGGAAAACCTCTTCTATACAACAACCAAAGGGTAAAGTTATGTCCACAAGTAACCGTACTTTTGCAGAATTATATAACCTGGAAAAGAAATATGAGAACAAGCCGAATCGTATAAAAGGATAGATAATTCAATGAAGGCCCAAGAAGAAATAGAGCCACCCCCAGAAACATCCCTTATTGTAGAAAGATTGGACAACTCAATAACAATTACCTATTCAAGAAGAAAAAGAGCTGTGCCATCAGAAGATCAACAAGAAAACAACACGCCAATTTAGAAAGAAGCTGAGGTATGAGCAAAATAGCTATCTATTATATTAATAATAGTTGTATTATACGTGTCTTATAACTATTATTGATTTCAAACATCTTTATTTGAGAATCTGTCTTTTCCATACTGTTTTGTTTGTAAAAACAATTTTGTTCTGTATTATATTAGATTGAACCTGAAGTTGAAGAACGTGAAACAACACAAAAGGTAAAAAACTCAAAGGGAAGAGGGAGAGGGAACCAAAGGGGAAAGGAAAGGAAAAAACTTCATCGATTAAGAAAAAAAGAAAAAGTAAATTACCCAATGTTGATGATGCGTTGGTTAAGTTTTTTTGGGGTAAAGGACCCGAGAATATGGCAAGCCTAAGGGATGGACTCATCACCCTAAATAGAAGAGACATGATATTAATAAAAATAGGGGAAAGAATGGAGAGTACGGTCATAGATGCTTATGCACACATGTTAAACAGAATGGAAAGACGGGGGAAGACATTTATACGCTTCTTCTTCATAACAACACTAGCAAGTATTGCAGCTGGTTCAAAAATAGGTAGTGGGGATATAATTCAATTCATTGATGACACGTTCTTCAAAACACTACCTTATCTGCCTAGGGAAAAAGAAGAAGAGCGATGGATACCATTTGAAGTAGACATCGTAAGTTTCCTTTCCTATTATGTTATTTAACTCTTTTCACAACTATTCACTAAAGATATAATTATAAATTACAACTGTCATAGCTATTACAATATTGCATACCTATTTTAAAATTATTCACTAACATCCGTTCAATGTGTGAAACATACAGTTTTACATTCTAGTCTGTATCAATGATCACTACTGGTTGATCACAATTGACATGAAAACGGGAAGATGGTGGTGTCTAAGCAACCTGAATATGGAAAGTCATGTTATCGATACCAATTATATACCGATTGCAGATGTGTTTTTGCATTTCTTGAACCATGGATGAGGTGTGCTTTACCAAATGAAAATATACCTACGTTTCTGCCAAGTTTTGAGTGGGGCTCAGTACCAGAACAACAAAGAGATTGTCCTAACAGTTGCAGTGTCTTCTTAGTAAGTATGATGGAACACTAGGAAGGGCGCATCGCAGAAAATTGGTTTTACACATGGCCGACCGCCAAATATGATGCCGCAAAGCGGAGAAGCATTGCTTCACAACTGATGAATCAACCAGAGAACACAGTTCTAGCATGAAACAAATCACAAGAAAAACTTAACCTGGAAATTAGCAAAATTTTAATGTAATGCTTTTTAATGAGAATCCGGGAATATGAATGATTTTTAATATATATTCTTTTACCGTAGTTTGGATTTTCTGTGATTAAAGTATATCAATAATATGTGAAATGAAAGTAACATTTCAAGTTTTATGTTCACAATAACAAATTGCCATGAATATATAATAACCGTAAGTTATATAAACAATAGATATTAATTTATATTAAAATCAACATGAACCTGTATCTTGTTGAAATTTGCAAGATTAATAGTCGTAATGTATGACACAAATATTTATAATCTACTACACTAATAGTTATTACAAATGAAAATTACAATTGTCATCATCAACATTCCTGAAGTTTATTAACATAATAGTTATAAGGCACTTCACTAATAGCTATTACAAATGATAACAACAATTGTCATGATTGACATTCCTGATGTTTATTAACATCTAAATAACTCTTAAAAAAAAAATAACTCCTAAAATAGTTATTAAGAAAATTAGCGTATTTAGTCCCCAGAAATGTTCGGTTTGCCCGTATAGACCCTAATGTTTAATTTCATCCTATTTAGTCCCCCAAAAATTTTCGTTTCTCCCCAATATTTAATTTCAGCCTGTAAAGTCTCATATCTATTTACGTGATGCATATAGAGGTTCCACCACCTCTTTCGCGGGGGTATAATGGTCAGTTTCAATCTATAAAATTTATAAAATACAAAAAATCAGTATAAAAAGGAAACCCCAAATTCTATTACCCTAATTTGGAGGAACTCATTTGCCTTAAGTCCACCGCAGAAGAGGTGGTGGAACCTCTATATGAATCCCGTAAATAGATAAGGGACTTTATATGCTAAAATTAAACATTGGGGACTATACAGGCGAAACGAATATTTTTGGGGGACTCAATAGGCTGAAATTAAACATCAGGGACTATACGGGCGAAACGAAAAAAATTTGGGGGACTAAATAGGCTGATGTCCCTAGTTATTATGTTTAGCCCCCAAGCCGGATCTGTCTGATCTGGTACAACAATTCCATCAGAGAATATATGATGTGCATCATCACTGTTTCTGACCTAAAATTGAAAGGATAAAGACAACGTCACAAACATATTAAATGTAAAAACTGTCTTATTATTACAAGCACAATAGTTATTAACATCGTCATTACAACTTGAAATTGAATCAAAACCACTATGATTTTCCACCGAAATAACTATGGAATAAAAAACATGAATTGATTATCCATTGAAGGAATCATAAAAAATTGAAAAAAATAAGAAAAGGAAGAACAATAGAATTTAGGGTTTTTTTTGGTGTATTGAAACTCACGATTATCATGATTGTGAGAATAAAAAGTCATGTTTCCGAATTTGAATCAGGCATCGGTGATTGTCTGACCACCAATGCGGCAGGGATTACTGAAATCGAGCAAAAATCCTACAGAAACATATCAAAGGCGCAGGAATTTGGGAATTTAAAAGCTCGATCAAGTGTGGCGCGCGATCTAGACATCACACAATTTGCTAGTCACTAGATCTAAAAGGCACAGATCCAGCGGCCAACAACCCGTGCCGACTATGTTGAAAATGCCCCATGTCAACACTGTATCCAAATGCGCACCCTTGTAGTCATTGGCATTGCGAACATTGTTGACCCTAAACTAGACTATTACTTAATTTCCCCACTTAATAAGAATTTCACATTAATTCTCTTTTTCAACGTTGATTTTATTGTTTCAATACAAAGATGATTGAACTTCAACCTTAAGAGTTTCTACCTGCTCGTCTTTAGGGCCAGTGAACTGAAAATTATGTTTATTGTGAGCAACTTGGATTTTTTTTTTTCCTTTCCTTTGGAGCATCTCAAAAGTAATGGGGACATTGAAAACTAAATCGTAGTTACACAAACGACTTATATTATGAAAAGATCAAGGAGTATAAGTATTTATTTGTTTTTACCCATCTTAAAATTTTCATAATTACACAAACGACTTATATTATGAATAGAGTGAGTATAAGTATATATTAGGATAAACATCATATATTGGTTTCCATCCACCTTCAAGTTTTTACCTCATGCAAATACAAATGCAACAAACTTATGGACATTGATTTAGCAGTACTATTGCAAGTGAGACATGCTTGTGCATGAATTTCTCACATCCTTGGCAGCAACACCAAAATGAAAAAAAAAAAAAAAAAAAAGTATTAGGATATGGCAAATATCACAACACACTTTTAAGTGTTTGTTTGGTAAATATTATGCTTTTTATTTTTTTATTTTTTATCTTTACTATTTTATAACCATAGAAACGGTCATATCATTCTAAATTTAATTACATATGGGATGCCCTATTACTTTGATTTACATCACTTGAAAAGTGAATTAATCAAGATCATGACAACAAATCAAACAAAAAGAATTATAAAATTTTCATAAACTTATTAATTAAGAAAAAATTGGACTATATTACCAATTCAGGATTGCATATGTATATAGAAACTTCATGCATCTCTGACTGAGAATTGGCATTGTCTTGGGCAATTCTGCAAAAAAAAAAAAAAAAACACATATAAAGTGTTGCCTTATATGAGCAACAAGGACGAAGACAAGGGACGGGGTGGTAGTTGCCCCCGAGATTTCTAAAAATACTAGTAGATGTAGTAAATTTTATATGTAGTTCGGAATATTTAATCAAATTCTCCCCCAATATTTTTTTTGCAATTTTTATATGTAGTTCGGCATACTCAGGGACGAAGCACGAAAATTTGGCGTTGGGGCGAAAACTGCAACAGTACGCCGAACTACGTATAAAAACTGCAAAAAAAATGTTTGGGGGCAAATTTAATAAAATATTCCGAACTACATATAAAATTTAATATTTCTAGAAGTATTTTTAGAAATTTCGGGGGCGACTGCGCACCTCGTTTTCGTCCCTGGGCATACTGTCGCCCCCAACGCTAAATTCCTGATTTCGTCCCTGATGAGCAACCGGCAGTATTTTTGCGAAAGGCCAATGGAAACAGATAAAAATTTATTCTAACTTATAAATTATTTTATACAGATAAAATTGTCCCAGAGTTAATATATTTATATTCACCTAAAAATTCAAATATATATACGCAGAGTTGGTATGAACTATGAAGGAAAGAGGAGAGTAGAAGAGAAGATTTTTAATTTATTTTTTGTTCCATTCTCTCTTTTTTAATATATATTGATAATAAATAAATTAGTACTATAATTAATAGTGTATTTTCGTCCCTAATGTGTCAATAACAAAAGAAGAAAAATAGAGTAGCCTAGTAGGAATTTGAAGAATTTAAAATGTTTCGGTGGATTATTCTGGGAAAATTCAATTATATTACCGTTCTTATGGACTGCCCTCACATTCTACTCGCATGAATTATATAGTGTTTACTTACAGATGTAGACTCAGCTCAATTTATGTTAGAGGATTGCGGGACTAGTTCCAAAAGGACGGTTCTGGGATTGGGTGACCGATTCTGATCAAATCAATCATGACTCAATCTTTTTATTTTTTTATTTTTTTGATGGATCAATCATGATCAAGAGTTGAAACCTCGTACTAGGTAGTGTCTGAAAACATATGTACCAGTCCTAATTAACTGAAAATTTAAGACACTGGGCCATACAATTTATGATTCTCCCTACATTGAAAATCATATCCAAGCATATTACACCTCATAACCTTATGCTACATTTCCTGCCAAAACACAGTTAATTAATAATAAATTGACCAGAATATAATATTCCAATCTATCGGACATTGTAGAAACATTAATTTTTTCCCAGAAAATTCTTATCAAACTATAAAAAAGGGGGAAAAAAAATATTACATATAGATTCTCAATATGTAGATGAAAACAAACCAATCCATTAAATAATCTTATAATTAAAAGTTGTACAATATTATTATAAAGACACCTACTATTTTTCACTCCACATAAATAAAACTAAAATTATTCAAATGACCAATGCTATAAACAATTTTACATTAAGAAGCACCTCCACAATCTTGCGGTACGGTTAGATGTGTGTAATTTCATACTTTCAACCAGTAGGATTCAAACATCTTCAAAGGTGTATAAACCATGTATCACCTTCGAGTAACGACTTCAGGTTAAAATAAAAAAAAAGTGCCACTGCCTCCACCACCCACCACCATGGCACCACCACGTCTGCCTCCTCCTCCTCCCCAAACTACTGCAAGAAGTAGTCAGAATCCCTAACAATTCACACCAGAAAACAACATTGCAGTTCAGCTGCCCATTAATTAGCAACCCTATATACCCAATACAACACAAAAGCACACAACACTAGTAATCAAGAACATATATATAAAGATATATAGGAGAAAAGGCACTGGTGGGATACAAGGATGAAAAAAAGGAAAGACGAAAGAGGCGAGTTTAGGTAGCTAGGGCAAATAATCGTATGTACCCGTGTATATATAATTAGAAATTCTGAGTGGTTGACACATGAATAAGAAAATACACGGATACAGACGATTTTCACCCGGTAGCTAGTATGATGAGGATCGTATTGGGCCTACTCGCAATATAAGAAGTAACATAAAACTATTAAAACCCTAATTATAAATCACACACACAAAACCTTAATTATAGTTACATGTCTCTAACATGAAAAACATTGGGGTTTTTCACTACAATATCATACATGTAAACGGAGTTGAACCTGGAGAAGTCTCGAGGAAGGGAGATTAGGTCAATGGAAGAGTGTTTGTGAAACTGTAAGAGATCGCGATCTCCACCGTCGTACCTTTCCCAACCTAAACCCCTCAAGATTTGCTCAAGATAGCTATATGAAGACACTACTTGACCAGAGGGTAAGTGCACTAACACCTTTCTTCTTGAAGAAGAACTACCACTTCGACCGTCTTGTTCTGCTGCTGGATTTTCAACCAAGCGAATTACACCATTATTATCGAAAAGCCCAAACACCTGACATTTTTAGCTATCTTGGGAGTATTGTAGTGAATGAGGGTTGGAGCAAGAAATGGAAGGGAAAGGGAGTATATATAGGATATGTGGGAGGTTAGTTATGGATTATTTTATTTTATTTTCGAAATAAAACAAGGGAAAAATACTCTTGGAAGTGGACTTAAAAAAGATAGATGATGATAGGCTAGTTTAGCTTTAGTGTGGAATATAGATACTGTGGGACCTTTTTGGTTAAATATAAGGGCACAAGATTGGACTATTGATTGTGATCGTTTTAGGGCACACGTTTCATTCTTTGGGTGGTTTAAGGAGAATCCGAGTTCGGTGCAGAGGCTTTATAGTAATTTTTGCATGAGTTGTTTTCTTAACAAAGAATCTCAGTCTACCGGACAACGAAGCGTAGCTCATGCGGTTAGATCCTTCACTTCCAACTGATCGGGAGTTCGAGTTCTGCTGGAGGGGAAGTAGGGAACCACTATTAATCATCCTTTAAAAAAAAAAAAAAATCCCAGTCTACCATGATTTAACACAGACTCTGTGTAATACTTTCTAAAATAGTTTTAATTAGATAAAATAATATTAGCATATGCTGAATGACAAACCTTCTCTATATATAGATAAATAATTTTTTTTTCTTTTTTATCAGTAAACTTTTATTTTAATTATTTTTATACATAAACTATTTTCAAACTACTATTTTTTGTCAAAATAATATAAAATTAGTGATCTACAATCACTTTTGAACATGTGTTTTATATATGTTTGTCAATTTTAATGGTATTTTTGTCAATTTAATTCCGTAACACTAGAGATATGCGCAGAACAGGTGATTAAATTGGCAGGAACCCATCAATTTCATGCTAATTTGACAAAAATAGTAGTTCGAAAATAATTTATGTATAGAAAGAGATAAGATAAAAGTTTACTAACAAAAAAAGAAAAAAAAAATTATTTATGTATATATAGAGCTTTCAATGTAAACAATAAGCATACTATAAATGAGAATAAATATTGCAGGGATTGTTAGTATTGTAGAAGATTCGGCGCCCAAGTTGTATGGTCTTCTTAGTATCTAGTATATTGTTTATTATATTAATTTTTAAATAATTGTTTCAAATGAAACTATAATAAAACCTCTATACAGTAATACTTTCGGGACCGGAGAAAAATATTACTATAAGGAGGTTATTCTTAAATAGAGGCTTACATATACAAATTATAATTTTTTTAAAATAACTAATATACAATATACGACACTTGTAAATGTGTCCCTTTATATTTTAAAAACATAAATTTAAAAGATATATAAGATTAATGAGTTTAAAAATAAAACAAATTTACGTACATCATACATGTACAATGTGTATATATTAAATTTAGAAAATTCATTCATGTACATACATAATATAGGAAATGTAAAAAAAAAATGTATGAACATCATGTATGCATTTAAAATATTCACTCATGTATATTGTATTTTCGAAATGTCTTTTCGTTTGTTTTCTTTTTATTATACATATATAAATGCTAGCATAATCATAAATTTCATTATCATTTCAAATCATACATTTTCTACTTCAAGCAAGACATGACACCTAAAAATAAACGAACTCAAATCACTGAAAGTATTCATGTCGAGTTGCGCAAAATAAACCAACCCAAAAAATTAAGTCATTGTCACAGACAACTTTAGATAAGTATTTCATATCATCTCAAGTTTAATGTAGCATAGTTAAATAATTTTTGATATTTTATATCGATATGTAAATATATTTAAAATTTAATGTTATTTAATTACTATATGGAGGTAAATTTCTTAAGGATGGTCTTAAAAAAATATGGAATATTACAATATAGAGTTTATTCTTATTTATAATTGGTCCCGAGTTGGGACCATAATTTTTTATTGCTATAAGGAGGTTATTCTTATATAGATTATTACTATATGGAAGTTTTACTGTATTTTGATTATTCTAAGCATTTTAAATAAAGATAATGTGAATGTACTTGTGAAGCAATTTTATTAATGTACTAAACAATTACTAAATTTAAATTTCAGTTTGAGATCATTTGTCTAATTCTGTTTTCACCCCTGTCCATTCATACCAAGCGTCCACCTTGACTTTAGAGTTCAAGATTTTTCTTTAATGTTCCATATTTCCTAAAGAAAAAATTACCACATACCAACTTTAATAATAGTAGACAGAGAATATTTAAACATAGTAAGATAGAAAAACAGAACTATAAAGTTTTACTTCTCGGAGGAACAAGTAAATGGAGAAGGAGGGAGGAGTGTTTCTACTTTGTTTTGAGGTTATATGCCGTTTGAATTCTGTGTGACACTTCGTGTTCTACTAAACAAATAACTCCTAAACCAACAAAATAAATTTTAAACTTTAAAAAATAAATTTTAAACTTTAAAAGATAAATTTTAAATATAATTAATACTATAAATGAGAATATTATTATATGTGTTATGAAAATATTAAGGTTGGAGTCCTTATTCCATAACCCCTTCAACATTATGGATACCTTAACTCTCTATTGAAAGAGGAGTTACAAGAAGTCCATAACCTACACATTCAAGCTCCATTATCTACCCATTATGAAAGGTTTCATAACCTACATTTTCTAACCCTATAAATAGAGGGCTTATTTTGATGTAAAAGGAACTCATGAAATAATATAGAAATACTTCTCCTATCTCTTGTGTTTTGTCTACTTCATCTTTATATTATATTCTAGTTTTGTGGTGGAATTCACTCTAGAATTCCATCCATTTCATAACACGTTATCAGCACGAAGTCTCTTTAGTTTAAGAAAAATAATTCGGTTAATAATTCCTATATTACATCTGAGGCTTATATCAAAAGGAGGTTAAAGTAAGTTGATTATTTTTTTTGTTAAAGTTTATTTTTATGGCTAACCTTGCTAAGCTTGATTTTGTAGCGCTTGAGATCACCGGGAGAAATTATATGTCATGGAAATTGGATGCTGAAATTCATCTTGATTCAATGGGTCTTGGAGACACCATCAAAGAAAATAACATAGCATCAAACCAAGATCGTGCTAAGGCTATGATCTTCCTCCGTCGTCACCTTCATGAGGATTTAAAGGCGGAGTATCTTACGGTGAAAGATCCACTTAATTTGTGGACTAATTTGAAGGAAAGATATGACCACCTGAAGATGGTCATACTTCCAAAGGCACGATATAATTGGTCACATTTACGACTCCAGGATTTTAAGTCTATTAGTGAGTATAATTCAGCCATGTTTAGAATTACTTCTCAAATGAAATTATGTGGAGAAGATATTAGTGATGCTAATATGCTAGAAAAGACATTTACCACTTTTCATGCCTCGAATTTGCTCCTGCAGCAGCAATATCGAGAAAAAGGTTTTACAAAGTATTCTGATTTGATTTCTTGTCTTCTTGTGGCTGAACAAAATAATGAGTTATTGATGAAAAATCATGAATCTCGACCTACTGGTTCCACTCCATTCCCTGAAGTGAATGCGACTAGATTTTATAACCGTGGAAGAGGACGTGGTCGCGGACGTGGCCAAGGTCGAGGACGTGGTCAAGGCCGTGGACGTGGACGAGGTAAAAGCATTCCCTATTATAATAATAATGAGGATGGTTCCTCAACCGTGAAAATGAATGATAAGAAAAAAGGGAAATATATTGATCCACAAGATCGTGAAGAAATTTGTTATCGGTGTGGAATGGAAGGTCATTGGGCTCGTACCTGTCGTACAGCTAAGCACCTCATTGATCTTTATCAAGCATCAATTAAAAAGAAAGCCAAGAGTGTTGAGGCAAATTACACTTCCCAAAAGAATACTAATGATGATGATGATGATTATATGAATGATATGTCTGTTGATGTGACACACTTGGATGTTGCTGATTTCTTTGAACATCCGGAGGGAAAGATAGATCATCTTATTGGTGATGGAACAGTCCAGAAGACTTAATATGGAACAGTCAAGATTTAAAATTTTATTTTCAGTTTTAGATTATTATGTCTATCTTTCATTTCAGTTAATTAAGTAATTTTTTTTTCCATTCAAGTTCTCTTTTTAGTTTACTAGTTTTTTTTTGTAATAAATAGTACATTTGTACTATGATGAATAAAAGTATTTTATTTCCTTCATATTTATTAAATTATTTTAATTTTGCATTGAAGGAAAATGGCTATTGTTCCCTCTTCCCGGATTAAAGATTGGAGATAGTGATATATGTCTTATTGACAAGTGGAGCAACACACACAATACTTAAAAAATGAGAAATATTTTTTTTTTTAGTGTTATGAAAATATTAAGGTTGGAGTCCTTATTCCATAACCCCTTCAACATTATGGATACCTTAACTCTCTATTGAAAGAGGAGTTACAAGAAGTCCATAACCTACACATTCAAGCTCCATTATCTACCCATTATGAAAGGTTTCATAACCTACATTTTCTAACCCTATAAATAGAGGGCTTATTTTGATGTAAAAGGAACTCATGAAATAATATAGAAATACTTCTCCTATCTCTTGTGTTTTGTCTACTTCATCTTTATATTATATTCTAGTTTTGTGGTGGAATTCACTCTAGAATTCCATCCATTTCATAACAATATGTGATGTTGCACAAAGTATTGTAGACGATCCATCGATTAACCGAATATTAATGAGTATTGTAGACGATCCATCGATTAACCGAATATTAATGAGTATTGTAGACGATCCATCGATTAACCGAATATTAATGTAGGCAATATGTTGACAAACCCATTTATAGTCAATATATAGAAACGTGTGGCGACCACTCAATCACGTGTAGCACACGTGATGTACTGTGGAGATAGAGAAGTTTTAAGTCCATGACTCACTCTCCTTTTCCAAAAAAAAAAAAAGGTGCATCACTCTCCTTCTTATCTCCGGCAAAAAATTGTCTGTCCTCGTATACATATACCCATTCATATACATAATTATTCAATATTCACACTGTGTATATATAATTAGAAAAAATGTTCATATGTCAAATTTTGAGGAGCAAATAGCTTTTTCTGCCACAAAACTAGTTACGAGTGCTATATCTGCCAAAAATTACATTTTCGTGCTATATCTGCCACAAAACTAGTTACAAGTGCCATATCTGCCACAAATCGTTTTTTCGTGCCTTTTTTGCCATTAAACATTTTATGAGTGCTAAAAATGCCACAAAAAGAGGGAGGGTGAAGGGAAAAATAGGTAAGAGATCAAATTAATTTCAATTAGACCCTAAAATCAAAAATTTATATCATATTGGGTACCTAATTTTATTTTATTTTTGATACTTGACCCTTCTTCCCAAATTTACCAAAACCCTCACCGCTACCTTCTTCTTTCTTCTCTTCCCACATCGAGCCACCACCACCTCCCATCCCGTTACCCAATCCCTGTCCCTACCCATACCAAAGAGTACCAAAAATGACAAAAAATGACTGCTTGAAGATTTGGAGAGGCGTAGTGAAAATGATAGCCTAGCAAAAATGTCTAAGAACAATTAGATATTCTTAGGAAATTGGTCTGCATTTTGCATATTGCTTTGTGAGAGTCCTTTTTGTTCAAGAATTCTGATGGTTTTAGATGCAAAGCATCTATGTTAGGTTAATTATGTACTGCAAATTAGTGTACATTTTGTTTAGTACTTTAACTGGTATGTATTTTGTTTAAATTTTTTTGATGGTTTTAGCAGCAAAGCACTTGGTTAATCATGTAGTGAAAATTGATTAGGATTTTGCTTATTACTTTGACTTATATGTATTTTGTAAAACAGTTTCTAAAGGTTAGAGGAGCAAAGCATTTGTGAAATTTGTTATATGTGTTTGAAATATATATCTAGAAGTGCTTTCATCATATGGATTGCTATTCTATGTTAATTTTCAGGGGGGTATGGGTGGGGACTAGGGATTGGGTGGCGGCGGTGGCTCGAGGTGGGAGGAGAAGGAAGAAGAAGGTGGTGGAGGCTTTGATAAATTTGGGAAGAAGGGGTCAATTATTTAAAAAATAATTTTGTACCCAATTAAATATAAAAATGTGATTTTAGGGTCTATTTGAAATTAATTTTATCTCTTACCTATTTTTCCCTTCTCCCTCCCTCTTTTTGTGGCATTTTTAGCACTCATAAATAATTTGTGGCAGATATGGCACTTGTAACTAGTTTTGTGGCAGATATAGCACGAAAATGTAATTTGTGGCAGATATAGCACTCGTAACTAGTTTTGTGGCAGAAAAAGTTATTTGCTCAATTTTGAGTGATAAGTACATGTATGAAGATATGTATAGGGACAGACGATTTCCACTCATCTTCTCCCAACTTGGTTTTCGTCATATATAATTGAAAAGGCATTTACCCAAAAAAAAAAAAAAATGTTTCATAGGAGGATTGTATTGCATGAAAAGAAAACGAATTACTTAATCATGAAAATCGACCCGACTAGGGTGCTGAACGCCTCAATGTTCAGCACCTGCAAAACACCATTTTAGCCACTAGATTAATAAGGCATAGATCCAAAGGCGGTATAAAACACGCGGCCCATCTGTTGTTACTAAAGCGTGCCACACTGAATCCATATCTATTAAACAAAATCTCGTTATCATCGTCATTCCAAAAGCGTGATCAACTAGAAATTCTCCCCAAATTGAAACCCTAAATCGGGATAATCCCCTTCCACCATAACTGTAACCAAGATCTCTAGGACAATTTCGTCCATTAATTGAAAATCGGAAGAATTTTGTGATAACTACTACAAAAAAAGTTTATTTGAAGAATTTTCTCAGAGATTAATCATTACCACCATTATCAAATAGCTATTTCGAGAGTTACGCATATTACAATGGATCAAAAGAAGCAAATTATTCAAGTTTATACTGGATTTAAAACCATTGTAGACTTCAACAAACGAATGGCAGACAACAAAATTTTGTTCAAAAGCCTCCTAGAGAGACTAAGGATCACTGGTTTCTTGGGTTTCACAGAAATTAGATTATCAAATATTTCAGGGAAAGCATGTCGTTTTTTTGCATAAAATAACAGTGAGGACGACAAGGCAATAATGTTGTCTGGTGGCCGTAAACTATCATTCATAGAGGATGACATTGAACGAGTATACGGGTCAAAAATCAAGGCAAAAAAGTCGACATTCAAACACTGCCTGATGCAAAATGGGCAAAAAATTACTGCCGTCAATCATACAATGTAGCAGTCACAAACAAAGCGCTCATGAAGGACTATGTGTTGAGGGATTTGTTAGAGTGCGATGAAATTCAGAATGAGGATAAATGGTGTGTACTGTACATTTTGTTCGTAATGTACAATGCTATCCTGGCAACAATAGGGATAATATGAACTTTCGAATTGCAAAAATGCTAGAGCCATTGACGGATGCTCGAAAGATGAATTGGGCAGAGTTCTTTTTAAGTGAATTACAGGATAGCCTAATCAGTAATAAGGCCAAGATGGCTTCTGACCAGAAGAATATCAAGGCAGTAGGAAATATGCATTTCCTAATGGTAAGGATCTGTAACCAATATATATGTTGGGCTTAATAAGTGTGTTGCATGTCTGTAATACTTGTAATGTATATAGTTTACTGTGTTTTTTATATACTTGTGCTGGATTATGTGTGACTTTGTTGAAAACTATATGATAGGTTAATAGCTATTATTTATTTGGTAATAGTTGTAAGGTGTAAGTTTTCTAATATTTGAAATGGAATAAAGATGGGACTGTGAAAGTATAATACTATATTATTTGTCAGGAAACAAAGTACCTGAGGTCAACATATCTATAATGTTTTCCCTTAATAGTTATTGGTATGATGTTAGCGATAATTGTTTAAAGATGGGACTGTGAAAATAGCTATTATCAGTGTTAATAATATGTATAACAAATGTATGTAATAGCTGTTATCTGATAATAAACTTGTGTCATACTTTATATAACATTTCTTTAACACAAGTTCACTATCTTGATTACGTGTCGGGCCAGCACACCAGTGGCCTGACTACAACATCCAAGTACTGGGACAATCAAACTGTCTCAGTAAAGATGGAAAGCATTAAGGAGAGAAAATACTTAAATGTTAAGGAGGGAGTATAAGGTGATCAAGAAGAAAAGAAAAAACAGGACAAAAGAAATGATCCAAAAGAAAGGGATGTTGCAAAAAAGAGGGAAGATCTAGAAGAAAAAAAACATGGAGAAACAGAAAGTGACCCAATGCCAAAACTTAACAAACCATTTTATCATAAAGTTTGTATAGGGAAGATTAAACAATCAATACCAAAATTGATGGAGTTGAACATAATTTATGAGAGAAGGTTGAAAGAGATAAAAATACTGTTAATAGAAAATTATGAAAAATACAATTATTAGAGAGACAATGCTGCTGGCACCTCTGAACAAAGGGAAAAAAACACAGCTCGGTCAGTTCTAGAAGAAGTCAATCCAGAACCCCAACATCAACCAGCAATATCAGTTTCATTAGATAGGGATTCTGATTCAGATAAAAGGCTAAATCACCCCGAAAAAGACTTCACAGAATCATTCGAGGAAAACATGGCTGATTTAATTAAAAGGGTACAAGAGTCCACTGTCACATGCTCGAAGAAAAGGAATTCTGCGGAAACAGTAAATGATGATGTTGGAGAAGAAGGGCAGAAGGGTTACAGTGAAGACCCACACAGATGGGGTCGCATTGTGGAGGAAGATTACACGCAGAAATATACAAAAGGCAATATAAGTGTTTAAATTTTGAACATAGAGAATAACTGTAATATCAGTGCATAATAGTTTTTAGAACATTATAATAACTATATTTATATATTTGAATTTGAAAATAGTTATCAATATGGATATCTAATAGCTATAATATTTGTTAATAATACCTATTTTGAACTTCTGATACCACAAGTGACTGATACTGAAGTTGTGCAGGCTGCGAAAAAACAAAAGGGTAAGGGAAAACAGAAAACAACAGAGGAGAAAGAAACTAAAAAATCATCATCGATGAAGAAGAAAAGACAGACTAAACCAAACAAGTCTGTTTTTGGTTCTCCTTATGTTGTAGCACAAAAGACGGGACTGCCAGAGTTATCCAATGTTGAGGCTGCATTGGTTGATTACGCTTGGGGTAATGGAGATGAAACGACTATACACTAAAATTATACACTAAAATTCATCCAATGTATCAAATGTGCATTTTTACATACTAGTCTGCAGCAATGATCATTACTGGATGATCACGCTTGATATGAAACAGGGAATAAGGTGGTGTTTGAGTAGTCTTGATGTTAAAATGAATGTTATAAAAGAAGTGTACGAACCAATAATAGACACTATTTTTAGGTTTTCTAGATACATGGATGAGAGATGCTTTGGCTGCAAAGAGTGTGCCTTTATTACTGTGAAGCTTTAAGTGGGGTGCAGTTCCATCACAGTAAAATAACTGTCCTGACAGTTGTGGCATATTCTTATTTAATATGATGGAACATTAGGAAGGCCACATAGTACTTAATTGTTTTACCACTTGGCCTACTGTGGAGTATGACGCAGAAAAAAAGAAACACATTGTTTCAAACCCATGAATCAGCCAGATAATATCATCCTGCAATACCGTAAACAACAAGCAGCTGCATTTCATCGTAGGAAGTAGAAATGGATAACTGTAAAACTGTTTTTTGAATGATTTTATTGAATAGTTAATGTCCTGGAATATCATTGATTGTACATATTTATATTGCTCTATTGTTATTTGGGTTTCCTGTGAACACGGTAATTGGCTAATAGTTATTATATTGAAATACAATAAATGCAAGAAAAGTTATTGTATGGCCTCAATAGTTATTGTTAAGGTACATTATAGTTATTAGATCTATTATTAATATCTATTAAATAACCTTACAAATCTAATCACAGTTTATCAACTGAAAAAATAACATATACTTCTATGGGAGCTTTCTAATAATAGTTGTATGCAAATAACATGACTGCTATTAAAACTTATAAAATGTATTCATAAAAATAAACTATTTTTTAAACAATCACAATTGGTTGATATCAACAATGCTATTTCATGTACATAATAAATGTAATATGTATACAAAAATAGCTATTACATCTGGGATATATACTTGTTCAATTTTCCATTGCATCACAATGCAAGTGAAATGTTATTTTAATCAAACAGTGATCTGTCCACTCTAGAGCGTCCTCGTTTCATAATGGCTTTCACCCTCTGCTTGTGCAACGTCACCTGACTTTTGAGCCTCTTCTTTGACCTATTCAAATTGGGTATTTCTTTCAATGGTATCACTGTTTTGGAACTTGTAAACTCATTGACACGTCTTCTGTTAAAAGTGTGTTCTTCAAATTGCTTGCAAATAACATCAATTTGACTATTAACGAGTTTATACGCCGCATCATTTGAACTAACACTAGTAGCTAACACCACCATTTTACCACAAAGTTTCCGGTACTTTCCCCCCATAATCACTAGGTATTTCATTAGCCCTCGAAATGCAAGAAACCTCATCACTCTTGGCATGTTTGGTCCACCTACTCAATACATAGTGTGAGGGCAGCTCCCTAAATTGGGTATGACTACCAAAAGAACGAAACATTGTCATGACCCTTAGGGCGTGTCGACATAGCCACCCAAATGTTTCAAACAAACAACACGAGCGTTCAATAATTGCACCCGGAACATCAACCATTACAGATTTTTCATCAAGCTTCTGTAGTATGCAATCGAAAAATACATATTTGAAAACAATAAAAGCCTTCTTCCCACTTAGGTAATTGGATGGATATTCATCAAATATGTAAGACATAGACTGGTGATACTGCAATCAGGAAAAGAGAAACAATGTTATCATTATAAAAACATACAGATCTAATAGCTGTAATACTCCTACCTTATAGCTATTATGGTAGCGACATATAGTTGTAAACATAATCAGTCAATAGAGTTTTTACCTCATCTTGCTATTTTGAAAAAATAGTAGGAGTATACTTTGCAACATCACTGATGGCAAGATGACTGTGAGGGGAGTTGTTATTTGACACTTTGTCTCTTGCATCGTATTCCCTTTCAAACTCAACTCGACGTCTATCGTTAATCATTCTATTAAAGCGGTTGAAAAACTCAACAAGATTGTGGTCCGGTTTTAAATATCTTCTTAAAATACCGTCACAAGACTCACTAAGCTGGGTTGAAACCATATCAGCGGTGAAATGCTGTCTAACCCAAGCAGATGACCATTTTTTCCTAAAGCGATGAATCCACATGAACCAACTTTTGCTGTCCTCCCTCGGAAAACATTCTTTAATCATCTCATCCCATACATAGTTGAACTCATCCTCGTCGTCCACATTGTACATTAAGTAACAAAATTTCTTGAACTCATTTGTGCACAAGGTAGTAAGTTTCTTCTGAGCGTTTTCACGTATATGACATGTACATAATACGTGAAATGTGTTCGGTAGAACATTCTTTATGGCAGTAGCAATTGCAGCGTCTTGGTCAGTGAATATAGTTATAGGCTCCATATCGCACATACATTTCACAAATGTTCCGAAAGCCACTCAAAAGACGGGATAGTCTCATCATAAAGAAGTGCAACTCCAAAAATACAACATTGCCGATGATGGTTGAACCCAACATACAAGGCTGAAAACAGAATTGAAGCAGTATCAACATCAGTTTGCAACAACTGTATCAAACATGCATTATAGCTATTAAATGTTAATGATATCACTATAAGGTAAGTAACTAATAGCTATCTAGTGGCAGGGGACGCACGTGGGGCTACTTTTGATAGGTCTATTTCTGATACCTCCATCCATATCCATCATTTTGTTAGCCTTATAGTGGCAGGATATGGACATGAGGTTTTGTTAGATAGGCCAAATTGTAACAACTTTATCTCGTACCCAACGGGTTAAGGGCTTTATATATATATATATATATATATATATATATATATATATATATATATATATATGTGTGTGTGTGTGTGTGTGTGCTAATTTACCAAAAAAAAAAAACTAATAGCTATTACAAGTATGATAAATGATTGTTAAATAGCATACTCAGAGTTAATATATTTACCTATTAGACGATAATTTTTGTTGGTCCCGAATGTTGTGTCAAAAGTGATGGAATAACCAGACAAACTGTAATCCATCTCCATTCTACCATCAGCCCAGAAAATATTAACAATTTTATCCTCGATATCATAATAGAATGAAGGGTTTTTTATATGCTTCGCTTGCTGGCCGCTAGATCTAAAAGGCGCAGATCCAACAGCCAACAAGCTGTGCTGAAAAAGCTCTACTTCAGCACTGTAGACGCGGGCCATGAACATAGACGAAACCAAAATCTTAAAACATGTCGAGACTTTTTTTTTTTATAACTATTATATATTTCTATAACTCTTGTACTCACTTTTGTTTTAGCAAATTGGGTTGATTGTTTAGTTTTTCATATATATTTTTCTAAGTTTTATTCACTTCCTTTAACCTTTAAAGCTAGTTCGATAGACAACAAATGCAAACATGCATACAAAAAAGATTGACCTAATTAAAGATTAAAGAAAACGATAACTCATGGATAATAAAAAAAGCAAAAGCATAGAGGTCTTTTTTTAGATCCTCCCCCACAATGCACTCCGGCTGCTATGTGGAACAGGAAAAGTTCCGCACCGTGAGAAACAATCTGGGTCGTCGGATGATAGCTTTGAACGGTCCAGATTTGGAGAGAGAAAAGTTTTTATTTTTTATTTTTTAAATCCAGCATCAACTTTTCTTTCTCCAAATCTGGGCCGATAAAACTATTATCCGATGGCCCAGATTGTTCCGCACGGTGCAGAATTTTCCCTGTTCCGCATAGGAGCTGGACTTCCCACAATGGCGGAGGATACTGAGGGCAGAGTGGGCCATGGCCCCCCAAGATTTTGAAAATTTGCACATTAGTACTATGAATATATGTTTTGTATAAATAGGTCCTTATAATATAAAATGTCTTGACCCCCTAACAAATTTGAAATTTAATAGTAGTACTCTCTAACACATAGTTTCACCACTAACTATCATAATAATATTGTTTATTACTCAATCTATCGGATTTGAATGTATAATTTTCATTTTTTGATGTCTAAAATTAAATGTCTCATTTTCTAATATAGAAATAACTTTGATTTGATCTTCCACTAGTAGTCACATATAATCTAAGAGAATTAAAATTCACTAGTATATTAGTCTCGCCAATTTCTGAATTAAGTAGATTATGCTCTACTTAGTACTAACACAGTTCAACAACTAACTTTCTTAATTTCATTGATTAAACTTTATTAACAGTAATGATGTCGGTTTATTTTTTTCCAAATGTAAATACTATGGTGATGTATTTAGCCAAAAAAAAAATGGATTGACAAAATCTCAAAACGTAAATAGTTCAGTGACCAAAATAGCTATTAACTCTTCTATAAAAAAATGCATACATTTAATCAAATAATATTTTCTTATAAATTTCTCATGCTATTTTGAAGTATGGTCAGTGACAATAGTCTCTATAAATTAGTTGATTTTTCTTCATTTTATAAATTTTATTGTGAATTTTTAAAATTAATTTATGTTTATTTTTTAATATAAATATCGTTAAATACAGTTGTTCTAATAAAAATATATTCTTCTACCTCAAATATATCGTCTTACACCTTGAGAGCGAATTTTAGTTCGGCCCCCCCTAAATTAAAATTCTGGCTCCGCCACTGCTCCCCCATGATATAGACATAAAACATGTAATGTAAGTCAACGGGTAGGTAGGTCGCTATACTATTGGTGTAATTGAATTGAGTCTTTACCTGAGTTTAATAATCAAGGTTGAATTCAAAAAAAAAAAAAAAAAAAAAAATTGGATTGAACTAGTGAATGAAATCTGAAGCATTAAATCATGGAAATGTTGGTTTAAGTGTGAGATTAATCTAAGACTAAGACCTAAAATCTCATAATGAAACACAATTCAATCAGACACAATACATATATATATTTTTATTTGAATTATGTCCCAATGTATTAAAAAAATATCTTCTTATAAAATGAATTGGTGCAACCATAAAATGAATGAAAAATAGATTAATTTACCCTATATATAATGTGTTGTTAATAGAAAAGCTAATGCAATATTTCATCTATATATATATATATTGAGATTCAATATTTCATCTATATATAGCTTTCTAGTTTCATGTTTATGAAGCGCGTGCTATTTACGTATTGTATTAATAGCCAACATAAGTTTTCTTAAACATATTCGCAAGCCTCTACTCAGCTCTAGTTCCTTTTTCTAAGAAACAATTGTGGGATTGTAATTTCTTATTTTTTCTAAATTTAAAATCATTTGAAAAAGTAAATTTGGACGAATATTGGCATTTTCTAAGTTGGATTACAGCATCACCTATTACGAAACAAGCATATATGAACTTTCGGAGAATGCTTTTTCTTTCTCTCGGTATATTACGCTATGTTCTTCATTGCTGCAATTTTTATTAAGTTGCTTTAAAAAAATACTATTCGATTTTTTTATTTTTATTTTTGTATACATTGAGTTTTTTTTTTTTCATTTGTTGAAAACAATCGTAAAAAATAAAATAAATCTCTTCCACAATCCAATTGAGGAGGAAATGAGAAATGAAAATAGATTTATATCATTATTTTGTATTTACCATATAAAATAGGGTAAAAAGCGCTCACGTCCCCTAAACTATTCCCTTTTTGGGTTTTTGACCCTCAACTAAAAACGGTCAAGTTTTACCCCCTAAACTATTTCGGTTTTTGGGTTTTGACCTTCCATCCATATTCTCCGTTACATCATAACGGAAGTCCAAAAAATGGGGGCATTTTTGGGCAATCTATATAAGATCCTAAAATTTTTGTTTTTATAAAAAAAAAAAACTTATTATTCTGACGAGAAAGAAGAAGTCGCCGGAGAGAACAGTGACAGAAGAAGCCGGAAGTCGGGTACCACTCCTCTTCTCCAACCACCAACTGCAAATTCCAACCTCTAAAAAAAATCTTAAAAGACCATTTTTTTCCCTTAAATTTAATTCTATTTATTATGAATGATATGATTTTCCCAAAATGTCCCCATTTTTTGGACTTCCGTTATGATGTAACGGAGAATATGGATGGAAGGTCAAAAACCAAAAAGCGAAATAGTTTAGGGGGTAAAACTTGACCTTTTTTAGCTGAGGGTCAAAAACCAAAAAAGGGAATAGTTTAGGGGGCGCCAGCGCTTTTTACCCTATAAGATATTATGATTTTTAAGTAAAAAATAGTTTCCATCACAAGTTATTGTAAAAAAGCACTCATGATTGTGCTTTTTCAAATTAATTTAGTTGGACTTATATTAAGACATAAACAGAACACATCAACAACTTATTTTAAACCATAAATTATAAGCAGATACTCTTTAAACAATCGAAAATAGACCTGTATATTAATGTAAAATATTTGTTCTAGCTGCGTGCATTTTCTACTCCCATGGACCAGTAGGAATCTTTTGTCCTCGTTCAGTGTTTCATCCCATGTCCTATTAATAAGAAATTGACATGCATTAATTTTTTAATTTAAAAAGTTATAACCTAAAAGAAATAGTGAAACCCGTAAGGGGAAAGTTAACACGTGACAATCATTTATTCGTGGAATAGAGAAGACTAGTGAACTTTTTGCCCCCATTCATATTCGTTCGTAAATATATTATTGATGCATATTCTTTTTTATTTTCCTGTTAGTGAAAAAATATTTTCTTAATATGGTAAAAGGTGGATTTATCTATCATTCTTGCCCGTGAAGAGAATATATGCTTCTTTCAAGTATTTTATGATCATATTATGTTCTTGTATATAATATGGATTCTTGTAGTCTTCTATTTTATTAATTTATTACTAAAGAATTAAAAAGGATGCTTAGTCCAGCGGTCAATATTGAGGCATCATTACGTAGTTGTCATGAACTCGAATCATTTTCCACTTCTTAAATATTTTTCTCTTACCCAGAAAAAAGAAATCATTTTCTCTTTTTCTCATAAATGACATAGTGGGAAATTATATTATTTCTTGCCCACATCTCCTCCATCTATTTTTGTATAGACACTACTTGGTGAATTAATTTGGGAAAATAATTGAATTAAAAGATGCACAAAAGTTTATAGTTGAACGATCATGATCTTCCTGCAACACTTGAGATATTCTGTTTTATATTTTGTTTCACGTCTCTTATCTCACTAATAATTACTTGAGAAGTGTCTCACTTTCTCTTAGGCTTCCATCAAAATTTTAGGTATATATTTCAGGAGCGGTTCAAAAGAAGTCCAAGTGCTCGGCCGGATAAAACCTCTGAAAATTGGGTGAAAATCATATGTCCCCATTCCTATCCTCAACCAATCAGAATTTACTATATAAACATTTTTTCCAATTATATATACACAAAGTGAATTGTGATTGGCTGGAGATAGGGATGGGAAAAGAAACGGGGACAATAGATTTTTTGCCCTAAAAATTGGGGCTCCAAATATTTCGTGTATATATATAATATTTTTTAATTTTTACCTTAATGACTCAATAGTCAATGCGCTAATTTATAGTATTTCTTTTTAAATTAAATCATAATAAAATTTTAATATATTTACATGAAAATCTTTTTTTCTCTAGTTATATAAGGTATTATTTAAAGTTTAGTACATGGTCCCAAAATGATTGAGACTACCGTAATATATATATATATATATATATATATATATATATATATATATATATATTTGAAAAAAAACCTAACACTTGACATATTATTATTGGTGGGACAGAAGTTTATTTAATTTATTTAAAAAAAACTAGCACTTGAAAAATTATTATTAGTATGATAGCTAGGATACGAGATACAAATATGAGACAAAAGATTGTGAATTAGTTTACTCATTTTTTAAGTCAAATTTACGGGTGAAAATCCTCTGTCCCCGTTTGTGTATGTCCCCGTGTCCCTAACCAATCAGAATTTACTATATAAATATTTGTTTTAATTATATATACACATGGTGAATTGTGATTGCGTGATGACCTGTGACATACATCGATTTGTGACAGCAGGATTTTTTTGCCCAAATTTACCCCCTCATTTGTTTTAACAAATCCGGTTGAGATCGAATATAGGCCATATGGTTTGTTAATAGGAAATTTTATAGTTTCACGAACATTAATTAGTCGCTCTCAAAATGTCTTAAACTCGTAATCTTATCCTGATCAAACGCTATAAATTTGGAAAATGCCAAATATTTGTTTCGTAATAGGTGATGCTGTCAGGGAAGAATCTAGAACTTTTAGGTTGGGGCGAAAAACTGCAACAGTATGCCGAATCACATATAAAAACTGTAAAAAAAAAATGTTGGAGGAGAATTTGATCAAATATTCTGAACTCCCCGCCCTCTTGTCTTTGTCCCTAGATGCTGTAATCCAACTTGGAAAATTCCAATATTCTTCAAAATGTCTTAAATTTCTTCCTTAAAAATAAATAATTATATAAAAAAAGTTTATTTCTCATTACGTGGAGAATTTTAAAGAATCGCTTGATTCACATCAGAAGTATTCCTCCCTAATGTGGATAAATTATTTTGAGTCACAAGTACTTCTCCAAAGGACCGCCACAATTTTGTGTTGTTTCAGCAGTAGACAACTTTATATGAATGTTCTCTCTCAATTTTCTTTGATGTAATTTTGGTTGCAGAAACTTTATGCTTTTGTTGCTCACATGTTATCACATGGACTATATGGTCCTTGATTGAATGATGTGGAACATATACATATATACATATGTATATATATCATATTAAATGTGTCTTTTCTAATCATATACCAATCTTTGTGGATAGGATAGTCTGTAACCTTGATACACTAAGATATTTTGGTGAATCCTTTTCCACCATAATTCTATTGGTCCCCATATATATTTCAAGTGAGTTCCTATCATTGCCAAAGCTACTAGCTAGCCTATCTTTTATGAGGACAAGACATTTTCCAATTGATAAAGATGTGAGGAGACTTTAAAACACTCTTCTATATATAATAGTTTGAAACCTTTTTTTATTAATGAGAATTAGTTATTAACATATTCCAATTTCTTTCATATTTATATATAAAAACTCTAAGGTATGTTAAGAAATAATTTATGCGGTTAGCATGGATGCTCGCAGTAAAGTATAGATTATTGGAAGTTCACATACAAGAAATAATTAGTTCATGATCGGCCATTGACAACTAAAGCACGCCATTGGGAAACAATCATCATGTGATAGGTCCGTGGGTGAGACGATTGCGTCCTATGAGCGTATTTGATATAAATTGAGCTGGACATATAACATTAGTTTCTAAAATGTACTATCTATGGATAAAATGAAATAAGAATATTACTGCTACAAAGTGCATAGTTACCCTACAACTTAAGTACAGGCCCGTCTCAAACATATCTCGACGCCTGCACATGAAAAAATAGATCAGATTTTAGTAAGATATATATATATATATATATATATATATATATATATATATATATATATATATATATATATATAAACAAAACAAAAAAATGCACTAATTTTTAGGTTAAGTATATATATATATATACAAAAAAAATTAGCGATTTTAAATTTAAAGTATATATATATATATATATATATATATATATATATATATATATATATATATATATATATATATATATATATATATATATAAACAAAAAAATATTGGGGCCCTGATTTTTAGGGGGCCCTCTATGATCACTCACTTTCGCATCCCCTATTAACCGGCACTGGTGTATGGTAAAAAAGATTTTGAGCAACAAATTATAAAACATCAAAATCTTCAATTTTTTAACTAATAATTATATACAAATTAAGAAAAAAAATTAAAAATTTGGGGCCCCTGTAAATGTGAGGCCCGGTTCCGGATGTCACCTTGGACACCCTTGGAGCCGGGCCTGCTTAAGTATGGGTTGGCAATCTAGTGAAGCTTAAGGCTTATATTTTGAAATTCTATAGCTAAGACTCCACTTTAGGTCTAATATACTTGCAGCATTCTTGATGTAATGTTATAGTTAGTTAAGACGAACTTATATGGATAGAGCTTATGTGCTATCCACAAGGAATGTATATCAATCTTTGAGATTGTCTAAGAAAACGTAACAACGAGTGTCACATGTAAGGGTAATTCTATCGTTAACACTTGTAGGTCAGAGACACTTATACGATATAACATTTTAAGGGGTCAATATATTCTCATGGTGATCACCAGAGGAACTAGGGTGGGGCATGGTAGGGCAAGTGCCCAACCAGTTTTTCTCCAAAAAACATTTTTTTTATTTATAGTTTTAGCTTTGTTTTTGTAACATCCCATCTCGTGAGCATTTTTTAGTATACCCATTTTGAGTCAGTTTTCGATTTCAAATTAGATTTTGTGGTTCGTGAATTATAGGAATAACACAACTTATATCTTAACAAGTTTGGTTAAAATTTTAACAAGCTTAACTGTGTAAATGCATTATAATGTTTATTAATAAAAGTTAACAAACTTAAATGTAGAAATTTGAAATTTTGTAAATTTTTTACTATATGATAATTATCAAAGATATTGGTGATGACTTATTTTCTATAACAAATTATCGCAGGTCTCCAGTGTTTCAAATGGAACAGATGTTTCAGGAGCCTGATAGTAAGGGTAAAGTGACTAGGAGTTTGTGATGGTAAAATAAATCTGTGATGGTCATTTCTAGTATTTTTGGGATTTCATGTATTATATGCTTTATTTAATAACTCTCATTAATTTTGCATCTGTTAAGTTACAATATTAATATTGATCAGTGTCCTCTTCGAACACATTGTTTTTGGGACTATTTATAAGGGACTCTATCCCCACATAATTACATGTGGCCTCTCCCCACGTGATTATAATGTGTTGGCATCTCAAAGTCTTTATTCTATTTAATTTGGTCCAAAATTAAAATTGTTTTGCAACTTTTTTTGGGGTCTTAGAATTATGTAGATTCTCCGATGCTAGCCAAGAATATAAAGTTGTAGATTCTTGAGAGGAACAATGTAAAATTGTTTGAAAAAATTTGGGAAATTTCAGATATTTTTCTATACATTAATTGCTCATCATAAGTTGTATTTATACATGTTTAAGACAACTTAAATGTCGTCATTAAGGCTAAGTAAACCCTAACTAACTCTAACTAATCTAACTGACTAGTATTAATTAAATGTACAATCATTACAGCTCAATGTATGATGCGGGTTTGATCCATTCATTGTTGACCCGCGAGTTTCTCCACTGGACCCAACTACAGCTTGTGTTCGATTCCTCCTTGACACATCAATTTAGGGATGACAATTTGATCTGTGATCTGTTGACCCGCTCTGATCCAACGTCTTTTGGAGCAGATCCGATCTGCCACGTATAGAATACGGAGCAGATCTGCTCCGATCCGAGGACGGGGCAAATCAAATTTGGTATTTGTGTCTGCTTCGATCCGATCCGCCCCATATATATTAAATTATTATAATATTATTATTATTAGACTTAATTATGTTTAATTTTCATTTTAATATAATATTTGTACTTGTTTAAAAATTGATTTAGCATAAAATTTATTAATTATACTTGTTGGAGGCTTTTTTTTATGAATTTTAAAAAAATAAATAATGATTTTTATGGTAAAATTAATGATTTTTTTTAAAAAAAAATAGGACTGAACGGATCGGATCGGAGCGGATCAGATCAGCCCCGTGCGGAGCGGATCGCGGATCATAAAATTTTGATCCGGAGCGGATCGGAATTTGGATAATGCAGAGCGGATCGGATCAGACAGATATCCGATCCGATTTGCCCCGTTGCCATCCCTACACATCATAGAAGCCTTTTTCTCCTTTTTCTTCATTGCCATAATTTGCACTTCATTTCTTCTTTCTTTATGTCTAGCTTTTGCATACTCCATTTCATCACCCTTTGTCAAGCTGCAACTTGGTCCTTCTTCAAATTCCAGTTACCCTTCCTCAAGTCTAGGTTGGTACAAGTTGAACAGTCATAAACTCCTTACCAAACCTTTGAATATATCAATGCCAAGTGACTTAGTAAAAATATTAGCTAGTTGATTGTAGGTAGAAATTGGCATTGGTTTCAAGACTCCTTGTTGCAATTTTTCCTTAACCACATGACAATCAATATCTATGTGTTTTTTCCTTTCATGAAACACATGATTTTCTGCTATATATAGCACTTGAGCTATCACAAAACAAAGGCACTGGTTTGCCTTGTTTGATTCCCATATCACCAAGTAAATACACCAACCATTGTACCTCACATGTGGCCATTGCCATAGCCCTATATTCAGCCTCTGCTGAACTTCTGGATATAGTTTGATGTTTCTTAGATTTCCAAGAAATCAAAGAATCTCTAAGAAACATGCAAAAATCTGTGACAAATTTTCTTGTTTCTGAAGAACTTGCCCAATCACTATCACAATACCCTTTCGATTCCAATGTGCATTGTGCTGAATAGAATAGACCCTGATAAGGACTTCATTTCAAGTATCTAAGGATCCCGTTGACAACTTGTTGATGTAGAACAATATGATGATCAAGAAACTGACTTAATTGTTGCACAATATGTGCAATATCAAGTCTTGTATTAGTGAGATATAACAACTTCCCTATCACTCTCCTATATCTACTAACATCCTTATGAGGATCAGAATCTTTTTGTTCATATTTCATCTTGGAATTCATAGATGAAGAGATAGATTTGCAACCTAGGAAACCCTCTTCCTTAAGAAGATCCAAGGTATATTTCCTTTGGCATAAATTCATTCCAGACTTATTCATTGCCACTTCTATACATAGGAAGTATTTCAAATCACCAAGATCATTGATCTTGAATTCATCATGTACAAATTTCTTCATATCAGCAATCCTATCCATGCAATTACTAACCAGTATCATATCCTCCACATATACAAGCAATGCAATGAAATTTCCATCATGGTATATTGTAAACAAACTGTAATCATAAACAAACTGTAATCATGCGAAGATTGTTTGAAACCAAGCAAAAACAATGATTTAGTCAACTTACCATTCCATTCCCTACTTGCTTGTTTCAAACCATAAATGGATTTAGTCATTTATACACCTTAGAACCATCTCCATATCCAGGTGGTATCCTCATATAAATTTCTTCATGAATATCCCCATGGAGAAAAACATTGTTTATATCCAACTGATGTATGATCCACCCCTTGGCAACAACCACTGCCTCAAAACTCTTATTGTTGTCATCTTGGCAACAGGACAAAATGTGTCAAGAAAGTCTACCCCATGCTGCTATGTTTAGCCCTTAGCTACAAGTCTAGCCTTACACCTTTCTATCTCACTATTAGAAAATAACTTAATTTTATACACCCACTTGCAATCTATAGGAATCTTCCCATCTTGAAGATCAACCACTACCCAAGTGTTATTGGCTTCTAATGCTTCAATCTCAAACTTCATAGAATCTCTCCACACTTGATGTTTTATAGCCTCAAGGTAATATGCATGTACTTTAAGATGTTCCAAAGACATGATAAGCTTCTTGTGATTACTATTGAGATGAGTATAAGACATGGCCATTTGCCAAGGTATGAGGTGATGTGTTGGTAGATTTCTTGCAAGGCAAATGATACTCATAGTCCTTCAAAAAAGCAGGTGTTTTAGTAAGCCCGGTAGACTTTCTAACAACAGGTGTTTCAGCAGTAGGAATATCAGATAAAGATGTACAAACCAATTATGTGTTAGACTCAGAAGAATGAACAGGTAACTGTGACACACAAGTTGATCTATCAGTACTAGGAATATGAGTGAAATCTATAGGAGAATGAATAGAATGTGAAGAAGAAGATGAAGACTTTGAAAAGGGCAAAACATGCTCAAGAAAAATAACATGCCTTGATATGAAAACATCATGTGTCTTATCAAGTAAAATGTAGCCCTTACATGTACTAGATTGACCTAAGTAGACTGCATTTTTGCCTCTTGGATCAAATTTACCTCTTCCATGTTCAAGTGTACATGCATACATTGGCGGACCTACACTGGGGCATGGTGGGGCAGCCTTCCCAATTTTTTTTTATCATAGTTTTAGCTTTCTTTTTGTAACACCCCGTTCCGTAAGCATTTTGTAGTATACCAATTTTGAGTCAGTTTTCTATTTGAAATTAGATTTTGTGGCTCGTAAATTATAGGAATAACACCACTTATATCTTAACAATTTTTGTCGAAATTTTAACAAGTTTAAGTGTGTAAAAGGATTATAAATTTGTTTTGTCAATGTTGATTGTGCTCCTCCTTTAGTTAAAGTCTGCATCCACTGCATGCATAGCTAAGACAACCAAAAACTTTCAAACTGTTATAAGAAGAAGGTGTGTTATAAAGCTTTTCATAAGGACAAAGATTTCCAATAACAGGTGAAAGAGTAAGATTAATAATGTAAGTGGCATGAGTGACACAAAAACCCAGTTTTGCAAAAGGTAAATGTGATTGCATTTTCAAAGTTCTTGCCACATTAAGAATATGTTGATACTTTCTCTCAACAACACCATTTTGTTGAGGAGTAGCAACACATGAAGTTTGGTGAATAATTCCATGTTTGGAATAGAAAGAAGGCATTAAGAATTCAGGACCATTATCAGTCGTTATAATTTTGATAGAAGCAGTAAACTGATTAGAAACAAAGGAATGAAAACTTGCAAAGTAGCAGAAGCATCGGACTTGGCTTTTAACAAAAATATCCAAGTGAATCTAGTGAAATCATCCACAATGGTAAGAAAATACTTTTGATCATATATGGTAGGCTGTTTATATGGACCCCAAATGTCCACATGAACAAGTTCAAAAGAAGCCTTAACCTTAGTAATACTCAAAGGAAAACTAAGTTTATATTTCTTAGCTATAGAACAAACACTACATGAACAAACAAAAAGATTACAAGAAGAAGGAATAGTGATTCCTTTTATGAGTTTTAACCTAGGAATTGGCACATGACCTAACCTATAATGCCACAAGAGATCATTGATCTCCTTATTAGAAACATTTATAGACTGGGTACAATGAACTCTAGAAACAGACAAATGACTCTCATGAAGACTTCTTGTATCAATAAGGTACAAGTTCTGCCAGCCTTTAGCTGTCCAATCCTCCTCAAGGAAGGCAAGTCATCTATGACAGACTTCTCAGAGTCAGAAACAACAATACAAGAATTTTGTTTTGTCAATTGAGAGACTGATATGATGTTAAGATGAAAGGAAGACAAACATAAGACTTCTTTTAAAACAAGAGAAGAAGACAATTGGATAGTTTCTTTATGAACATGATGGGAAGTAGTGACAGACAAGGAAGAACACACAACGTGATATGTAGTACCTGAGTCTAAAATCCAATGAGAAATACATGTTGGAGCATTGAATTCTGCAATGTCAACATTGAAAGAATTGATATGATGAACTTCAGGCTGAGAAACAGTTACAATATCACTTGATTGTGTATGCAGGCTTTTAAACATTTGCATAAATTCTTGTTGTTATGCTTGTGTAAAACCTAAAGAAACATTTATTGAAGAATGATTGTTATAATTATTTTCAGTGTATGTCTCATGTTCATTAATAATCATTTCCAGTTAATATTTGATTGGAAAGATGATTTACTGATCTGTAACCTCCAGTGCCTGCATTTTCCATTATTTTATTTTTCAGAATTTCCTTCAAGAGAACCAGATATGTTGTCTGCATTTCCATTCCATTGCTTATTCATAGTATTGCCAAATCATTGATTGAATCATGGCTTTCCTCCTTTGTACAGCTTATGACCTGGTGGATATCCATTCTTCTTATAGCATATATCCATTGTGTCATTGATAGTTGCAAAAGGAACGTAAAAGTTCCTTCTTATTGAACCTTTTGAAGTTACTGCCAATAACATTAACTTGACTAATACTATCTTGTGTAACAAATCCAGAACCACCAGAAGTACTAGTTCCTTGATTGGCTAGTACTTGTACATCTTTTGTGACCTTAGTATCCAACAATTGGCCCTCATGTTGAGAAGCAAAATTGAGAACATCATCAATAGCAAGCACCTTCTTCTTCATAAGAACTTTAGACTTAACATTCTTGAAATTGTCATTCAGTCCTTTCATAAATTTAATGACATAATCATTGTCATAATATTCCTGCATCACTTCAAACACACCACAAGTACAATTTCCACAAACACAAGCAGGTACGGGCCTAAGCATAATAAAATCAGCCCAAAGAGTTTTCAAATGTGCATAATAGGCATCAACAGTCATGGTTCCTAGTTTTAAAGAATGAAATTTCTCATTAAGATCTGAGAGCCTATAAGCATTAGATTTTCCATACATTTTCTCTAAGTTTTCCCAAAATGCCTTAGAATTCTTGAAAGACATTACACTTTGTGCAATTATCTCTGTAATGGAATTAGTGATCCAATTCATCACTGTCTGATCAGCTTGGATCTAAGCTCCATTCAGAGAATCACCAGGATTAGGAATTTGAATTCCAGGAATGTTTTCAACAAAACACAATTTATTTTTTATTATGAGTGACCTTCTCATAGCTCTCATCCAACTATGATAATTTGGTCCTAGTAAAGGATTCTGAACCAGTACAAGTAAAGGATTCACATCTTGATGAACATAGAACGGATGTGAAGGATCCAGAGACAAATTTGCAGATGAACTCGAATATCCAAAATCAAAATCAAGAAGTTGATATGATTTCAGAAATGAACAATCACTATCAAAACTTCACCAAAAACAAAATCAAAACCAGCCAATAGCAGCTAGGAATGAAGAACAAGATTCGATTGAAAACTCAGAATGATCTAACCAACAAATCAAGAATTACAGCAGAATTTTTAGTGCTCTAATACCATGAAGAACAATGTAAATTTGAGAGGGAAAATTTGAGATATTTGAGATATTTTTCTATATGTTAATTGCTCATCATACGCTGTATTTATACATGTTTAAGACAACTTAAATGTCGTCATTAAGGTTAAGTAAACCCTAACTAACTCTAACTAATCTAACTGACTAGTATTAATTAAATGTACAATCATTACAGCTCAATGTATAATGCGGGTTTGACCCATTAATTGCTGACCCGCGAGTTTCTTAACTGGACCCAAGTACAGCTTGTGTTCGACTCCTCCTTGACACATCATAGAAGCATTTTTCTTCCTTTTTCTTCATTGCCATAATTTGCACTTCATTTCTTCTTTCTTTCTGTCTAGCTTTTGCATACTCCATTTCATCATCTTGCGCGGAGGTGGTTTTTGTTAGTAGTGCCCTAGGACCATTAGTATATGTTGTACGTTTTATATCTTTTTGAGCATGTCTTTTGAATAGTTAATTTTGGTTTTGAACATCAAATGTGTGATTTGATAGTAAAATTCATTAGCTTATGCAATTACTATTCTAACTGTCCCTAGTTTTATGTAATTTTCTTTACAATGAAATAAAACTAGTATGATGTTTGATTGATGATTATGTTTTACTAATCATGTGTAATGAATACAAATCTTATCATAGATGCAATATATTGGGATATATTGCATTGGACGTGATCTGTTAGAGAAGTAATACTTCATGCTCCTTAGTCATAAGTATTATTTCCTCAATACTATTTTGGAATCCTTAGGCCTTATGTCTCCATTGATTCTAGCATGAATGGACCCACGTTTTGACTCTATCAGACGTTACTTTTAATTGAGTAATCAATACGAATGATGATCGGATATAGTGTCCTATCATGGCTTGAATGTGAGAGGCATTGTAAGGGATTTGTCCCTCTCTATCATTAGAGAGAGATATTCATGGGCCCCTCGATAGGGAAGACTGTCTAAATGCATGGCCGTGCTCAAATGTATTTGATAAAGTGGTTATTAAATACCGTTTGTTGGAACAGTCTACCTGGAGATCGAGCATAAATATAAGTAAGTTTTATAAGGGTCAACTACCATACCTTGTGATTAATTTGGATATCGCGAGACAAAGGGATTAAATAGTGGATTGATATGTCTTCCTCCTCCAATTGATAGCTTTTGGTATCAGTAAAGAAAAACAATGGTGGATTTAATGGGGGTGCCAAGGGAGATTCCCCTCCCCGGTAACATTTTTATAATGTTGAATTTTCTATAAGGAAAAAATTATATATTTATCTGAAAAATCTTTAATAAAAACACATCTAGCTCTTTCCCCACTAAAATTTACTACATTGATGTAGGATTCTTGAATCTGCCCTTGAAGAAGAACTAGATGGTATAATGACCTAAAATAATGAAACTTTTTAATTTTTTTAAAAAAAATTTGCAGTTAGAATAGTATATTTTCTTATACACCGATGAAACCTTTTTATTTCAAGCCATTAATTTCATTTTCCCTTATTCTATCTACTAATAACATTTCATATTCTCAAGAGTTGAAATCTACCAAATGCGAGAAATAATTCGCACCGTTACCTGTATTACCTTGTTTCCATTTTTTTTTAGAATAATTACTTCATTTCTTCTGTTCTTAGCTTTATTTATCTTTTAAAAAAACATTTAATATTAACGTTTCCTGGTCTAAATATTAGAATTAAAAGAGAAATAAAAATTTAACATAATTTTCATTCGAATTTTATTTACTTAGAAGCATATTAAAAGAATTTTGAGGGGCCTTCTCATACGGGCTTTCGGCAACGACCTCATTCGCCCAAGACCATCCACGGTCATGTAGGAGGTGGTTGGTAAGGATGGGATAGAATGCGCTGAAAGAAAATGGGGCCAATGATTAGACTGACACTGTTTTTTGAGAAAGGCCAAAACATGACACTGAAATTTTCTGGGACAACATTTGTGTCCCACTTCCGTTTTGGGCTAAAATGGAAGTGGGACTTCCGTTTTGGACACGTGGATTGAGGCGCGTGGGGTGACGTGGCGTTAATTGAAAACGGAAGTGGGACTTCCGTTCTCGAGTGAAAACGGAAGTCCCACTTCCGTTTTCAATAGGCAGTGTGTTTTTTTTTAAAAATTTTTTCCTTCTAAATGGAAAAGAATAGTAACACATTTTTTGGTGACCTTGGTGCTCGTAATTTTGGCCGGAATCTATTTTTTGCCCTGGATTTTTTACTAAAATAGACTACGAAATAGATACTTTATAAATAAAATAAAGACAACTGAAATAACAAACAAATCGTATTACATAAAAAGGTATGAAAATGTTAACAAAGATCAAAAATAAATCCTATCTAAGGGGGTCACGAAGGGGTGTATCTATGCGTTTGTCTTGGGTTAACCCAGAGATAGTACATGCGGCCGTCCCTTGTCCGCACTGCACTACCCTCAGGGGCCTGGATGAATTCCGCCCCTTCGGTGTCGACCACTAGCGGCTCCTCTGGGGAATGGGCCCGCATCTGTGGCGTATGCTCCTGAGTCGGGTCAAGGCCAAGGCTGAAGGATGGCGCACCAAAGTACACTTCCTGTTCTCCCGGCGCAGAGGGTCTTGCTCCCGGCGTCTCGAACACAGATGAAGGATGCTCGAACTCGGTCTGCGAAGCCTCCTGCGAGGTTGCCTCTCCTGCACCGCGCTGTCTCATGCGCCTAGCCATGTTCTGCTCCTGAGTGGCCTGGCGGGTCCTGCGGGTGCCCTGCCGGCCAACTACCGCCCTCCCCTGAACAGGATCCCTGGGACGGACGGAAGGCTGCTGGACGTTGAGACCTACTACGTCGGGAGCCCGCGACCTGCAAAAAACAGCCTTCCCGGCAGCAGCGAAGGCATCCTTGAGCGTCTGCGGGGCCCAGGCGACCAGGGACCTGTACTGGGCAACGGTGCGGTTGCCTGGCTTGTCGAACTCTTCAATTAGTAAATTGCCCGTGTCCTCCTGCAACAAAACATAAAAGTTAGTACGTTCAGGGGAAAATAATCACGATCACATAAAAAAGATCTAAACTTACCATAAACAAGTCTGCTGTGGCGACGGTCTGAATACCCACGGGGACTGGCCTGGGATCCCGGTTTTGGAGGTTCGTCAGGTGCCGAACGGTAATGGTATTGTACCAACCCATGTACTCACGGGTTGGTGCAATAACAGTATCGATCGCTTCCTCAGCGCCCACTAGGGCATCGACCCGGTTGTCCCATATTTTGATGTAAGTACCGTGCTTTTTCTCCCAATCCTCTCGGGCAGGTGGTACTCTACCAGCTCGAAATAGATAAGAGGGGTGCGCGCCCGGCACGTACTTATAAACCATTCATCTGCAAACACCCTCGCTGCTAGGACAGAATCAGGGTAGGGCCTCCAACAGAACTGCATAATACGCAACAAAATTCTCATTAAACCTAAACATAACACATTCAGACTTGAATAAAATGCAAATAAATCTACTCACCCCCGTGTCTCGGTAATCAAATCCAGCTGCTCCCGAAACATATTCAGTTGCCCTTTGGGGGCATTGCGGAAGCTTCGGGGGACGTTCCACCTGGCCCCGTGGGGCCTAGGGCCGTCGATAACGTCCGGAACCTGGCCTCGGTTGGCAGGACGGAGCGATGAAATACGCTCCCACGCCCACAACTGTTCAAGACGTAACAACCTATGAATCAGCAATTAATTCACAAATAAAGAATGAAATGTAAGTAAATTTAATTAATAGGGGACAAACCTGAATGAGAAGGCAACAACCGGCGATGTCCTTCGAGTCCGCCATGCACGACACGCACATCTGGTGATACAAATGTGCGAGGACACCGCTGGCCCAGTGGGTCACGGCGCAAGAGGAGCAGAAGTCGCATGCTCGCTTTATTCCCCGACTTGTCGGGGAATAAAAATGTAGCCATCAGCAAAAAAGCCAGGGCCTTAGCCCTCTGCTCTACCTCGCGGTCACCGGCATCACCAGGAAGTGGCACGGCGGTATGGGCAAATACCTCTCTAACGAGCAAAATGTGGCCGAAAATATCCTTCCGGCGTGGGTCGGAATCCAAGCACTTCGAACACGATGTCCATCCACTCACCAGGGGAAAAATCATATCTGCCGCCAAAGGACACCACGTCACCCCTAGTGGGCAGTCCCAAAATGCACCCTACGTCCTCTAGGGTGATGGTCGCCTCGCCGCACGGTTGGTGAAATGTGTGGGTCTCCGGGCGCCATCGCTCTACTAATGCAGTCACGAGCGCGTGATCGACATTCATTGCACCAAGTCTACAACAATTGCCTAAGCCCAAGAAGTCGATGAGTTCTAGAACTCTATGGTTCGTTTCATTGTTATACGCTTGGTAAAAATGTCCTGAACTACTAATAACCTTCAGAGGGACGTTAAGGCTCGGTTCCCCGTGCCAAATACCTAACGACCTATGGGACCGTTGTTTGTTCAACAAACTGGAATCGACAGGTCCTGGATGAAGATAGGCGAGATTGGCCATCTACACAAAATAAATTCGAAAAACAATTTACACACAATTCAAAATGTAGCCAATTTCACAATTAAACGCTCAGTTTCACAATTAAACACTCAATTTCACAATTCCAATTTCAATTAAACCCTAAATTTCACAATTCCACCAATTAAACCCTTAATTTCAAAAGACACAATATTCTCACAATAAAAAAACTTGCATTTCATATTAAACAACAATTTAATTTCATATCAATGAACAATTTAACAATTTTTCCAAAAAAAAAAATCAATTTAGAGAATTTTACCTCACAAAAGGCAAAGGAGTGTGAAGGAGAAAGGCTTTGTTGGTGAGGAATGTGGGCAGCGGCGGCGGCTACCGGCGGCGGCGTGAGGGGGTCGGCGGCAGGAGGGGAGGACTTGGGGGAGAAGAGTTTTTTTTTGGGAGAAAATAGGAATCGTATTTTTTTTATTGCTTCGGAATTGGTATTTCCGTTTGGGGGAGGAGAGCAGGAAGATGAATCATTTTTTTTCTAAAATGGAAGTCTAACTTCCGTTTTCAGCCGACCGCCACGTCCCCCCACGCGCCTTATGCCACATGTCTAGAACGGAAGTGGAACTTCCGTTTTGGGTGGACAGAAATGTTCTCCCCAAAAATTTCGGTGCCATGTTATGGGCTTTCTCCCTAATCAGTGTTAGTCTAATCCTTTCCCCAAGAAAATGAACGTTAGGATTGTAAAGTATGCGAAGAAGAAATTTGTAGTTTTATTTAGTTTGTTTTGTCCTGCCAAAAATAATTTTCAAAAGTGATCATGTGATAATAACATAAACACCATCCATTAAGAATTAACGGCGAAACTGATGAGCTAAAATTAATACTTTTACAAAATTGGGGTATCAAAAACCACTAAACTTAATTTATGTGCTAAATTAAATAATAGTTAAAAATTCTAGTGTGTATGACACTTTTTGCCCTTTTAATAAAGTAATGGAACTAGGGGTATAAACACTTGTATGGGGGAGTGTCCTTTCTGAGAATAAATAGCCATTTTGGTCACCAAGGTATTTTCGTCCCGCCACTTTGGTCAAAAATGAGTTTTTTTTTAACTTTTTTCATCACTAAAGTTTTTTCATTCTGCCATTTTGGTCAAAATAAGTTCTTTCTTCCATTTTCATCACTAAAGTTTTTTAGGTCTTCCATTTTGGTCACTAAAGTTTTTTCATTCTGCCATTTTGGTCACTAACTTTAAGTGACCTAAATGGAAGAATGAAAAAATTTTAGTGACCAAAATGGAAAACTGAAAAAACTTTAGTGATGAAAATGGCAGAAAAAATTTATTTTGACCAAAATGACAGAATAAAAAAACTTTAGTGATGAAAAAAGTTAAAAAAACTCATTTTTGACCAAAGTGGCAGGACGAAAATACCTTGGTGACCAAAATGGCTATTTATTCCCTTTCTGAAGGAAAACTCGCTTTTCAACTACTCCTAAATCAGTCCGACTCCTATTCGGAACAGGTATTTTTTATTATGTGCGAAACATATTTTTTTTTTTCTCACAGAGGGAGGTGGCCTCAAAAGAGGAGAAGTTCAACAAGGGTGGAATTTATTAAGCTCCACGTAGGAGCAGGGGTGGCTAATAGGGAATGAGAGGTGATCGACCGCACAGGGCTTCCAAAAATTCGGGGCCCCCCAATTTTTTTTTTTTTATATATATATATTATTTTAGGTTATCTAGAGTTTTAATTTAAAGTTCGGCACAGGGCCTTCAAAATGTTTGAGACGCCACTGGGTAGGAAGTGGGTATCGAACCCTCGATCTCACGGTGTGGGCAGTGCCAAACCCCACTGGGCTATGAACACTTTGATAGCTAAACTTAATTGATTCCTAGCGAAAATGAAAATATTCTACTACCTTATTCCAACTAGGCAATGACGCACTTGGAGGTGAGGTTTAGCGGTTGCCCCCCAATATCCTTTCAAACGATAAATTTTTATAATTTTTTTTATTTTCTATAAAAAAAAAATTATTGATGTCGTATTTCACTCCCCTCCACTTCTCAAATCTTTGAAATTTTCGTACTTTCTCCTCCACCTCTAAATTTTATATTCGCCCGTTTTATTAAGAAGAAGAAAAAAAGAACATATATAGATAGTAGACGTTTATTGTGAGTAAGTAAAGTTTTAAAATGACACGGTAATTCAAAAAAGAAAAGAGAAAGGAAAGGAATAATGAGTAGTTGGATTTCATTTTCATAGAACTCAAAAAGAATAAATGAGAAAAAGTAACATCTTAAGAAGATTAGGTTTAACTAACAAACACATACGAAAAGAATAAACGATTTGTAATTGTTGATCATTCGATGTACCTTATTTTTGCGAATGAAATTAAACAAAAATCAACTAGCTAATCAAATTAATACACGATTACAAATTCTACTAAATTTTTTTATACATTTCTTTCTTTTTTCTAAGATTCTATTCCATTTCTTTCTTTTTTCTAAATTTTGATACATTAAGATTCTATTCCTTGAGAGATTCCTGATTTTTCAAAAGCTTTTTTTTTCTCTTTTTCTCACTTTATTAGTTTTTTTTTTTTTTTAGCCTCATAAGAGGAGGAGGTGGACGCCCTAAGAAGGGAGAATTATTTTGCCCCATATTGGGGGAGGGTGTCGAACCCGCAACCTCACGGTCGTGGGCAGAGGCCAGCCCCACTGGACTGTGGCACTATTGACTCTCACTTTATTAGTTAAATATGAACCACCATCGGCGGCTACGAGGGAGTTTCAAGTGCTCGACCGCACAAAAATTTCAAAAATTGAGGATTCTAAATTTTTCGTATATATATATATATATTCTTATTTAAATTTAGTAAAGTGCCTAAAATAATTCAGATGGCCTGGCCACCATCACAAATACTTGGTGAGATCGTCTTATTCTCCCTTTACAATTTGGTAACCAAAAAGTTTCAACTTTATTAATTTTATTTTCTCTTTTAAAATAAATGGAATGTCAATAGAATTGCAAGAAAAGTTTGATGGAGAAATCCCAACCAAAATAAAATAATATTTCTTTGTAAAAAATGGTTAGCCATTGCTCCATTTTGCGTATGGGAGAATCAATGGAAAAGGTTATCTCCACTACAATGCCCAAATTCCAATATTTCCTAGTATCCAACTTCAATCCAATTTTAGTGCTCAATCATATAGGGATCTAGTTAATTGAAAATGGTTTAAATAATTTATTTATGAAATATTCTCACACATTTTTGGTGTTCTAGTGTGAGAGGAATGATTCTATTTATAAAGAGATGCACAAATAAAAGTTGGATTAAAGGAATAATTCTTGTTAAACAAAAGGGATTAAATTCCCATAAGGAAGATTTCTACAATTAGGGGGTTAAGCACTTTAGATCTAACTTTTATGACATATTAGCCTTTAATTTTTTTAAATTAAAATAAGACAATGCCTTTATACTACTTTTGCTAGGATTTAAATCCTAAAGAAAGAATAAGCTTTTCAATTGATACTGCGTGACAAATTGTTAACCATGAGTTAATGTTTCTAAAACTTGTCTAATTCAAGTTTCTTCAGCATGATATTATAATAGAACGCTGTTACTATAATAAATGTTACAAATGGTTGATATTCTATTTCAACGGTATACATTGTCATGTCTCTTATAATGAGTAAAGTATAATACTTATAAACGATATATATTGAGTACATTAGATATATACCAATATTAAAGTATTGAGTACAAAAATGAGCAATAAAAATGTTCAAAGTTCCTATGTTTATAGGAAAAAAATGTTCAATGAGTAATATATGTACTATAGGATATATATATAGCTTTTTAATTGGCACTGGGTCAGGGGCGAAGACAGGGCCCCTCGCGCTCCCTAAATTTTTAAAAATACTACTATTTATCAAAGTTTTATGTGTATATTGGAAAATTTTATCAGTTTCGCCCCCCAAGAATTTTTTTTTGCCCTTTTTATTACCCCAAAAATTTTATCAGTTTCGCCCCAACACTAAATTCCTGGCTTCGTCCCTGCACTGGGTGACAAATTGCTAACCATAAGTTAAGGTTTGTAAAACTCTAATCCACTTTCTTCAGCATAATCATTGAATAGAACGTTGTCATTGTACGAATAAAACTTGAATTGATTTACGTAAGCAACGGTTGTTATTAGAATGATTGTTACAAATGGTTTATATATATTCTATTTATTATGTACACCGTGCCTGTATTGTGCGTACAATGCATGCATCTCATATGTAAATAAAGTATTTCCAATACTAGGGGTGTTTTGGAAATATCGAAATTGACCGATTCAAACAGATTTTTCGATTTGAGTGATGCATTGGACTGGTTTCCATTTGGACTAAATTAAAATTGAATTTTTTATTTAGTTTAAAAAAAATTGAAATATCGAAATTGACCGATTCAAACTCATTCAAACAGATTTTTCGATTTGAGTGATGCATTGGACTGGTTTCCATTTGGACTAAATTAAAATTGAATTTTTTATTTAGTTTAAAAAAAAATTGAAATATCGAAATTGACCGATTCAAACTCATTCAAACAGATTTTTCGATTTGAGTGATGCATTGGACTGGTTTCCATTTGGACTAAATTAAAATTGAATTTTTTATTTAGTTTAAAAAAAATTATAATCCAAACCGAATATATTTATTTAATATATTAAAGGATTTTTTTGCAATATATATTTCACTTTTTATGTAGGGCTTTATACCCGAAGGAGCCCTTCCAAAAATTCTCAATGGCCAAAGTCAAGCCCAAGCCAAAGAGGGGGTTTGGAAATAGTTTTCAACCAGCAATAGACGCGCCTCGGTTAATACCTCACTAGCTGCGTCATTGCCCCAAGCGCAAAGATAATACATATTTCACTTCTTATTTATACACATGACAAACTATTTCTCCAAGTGCTAAACTAAGAGATTTAAGAGTCGGCAGTTGATACGTGATTTTAGATTCAACTAAAACTTTTGTTTTATTTCGAATTAATAATTGTGTAATTTTTACTTTTTTTCCCCTTATAGAATTATTTTGCAGTAATTTATTTGAAGTTCACGAATTAAGATAAATAATTTATTTTTTATTCTGTTTAACTTGTGAAATCAAGACATATTTATTTATATTTTTAGCAACTAATTAATTATATAAATAATTTTTTGTTTTATTTCTACTTTATAATCAATATTTTTTGTACCTCACAAAACCCGAATAACCAAGCCAATCCAATCCAAACCAAATCGATACAAACCGAATGCGTTTGAGACTTTTAAATGGTTTGAATTGGTTTCAAATTTTTCAAACCGAATATTTCGGTTTGGTTTGAAAAATGTGTAAAACTAAACCAAACCGAACCATTAACACCCCTAACTTATATACGATATTTATTGAGTATATTATTTATATATTAACAAATTACTATTATTGTGTACCATTCACTAATAATAGTCTGTTTTGGAGCCAAAATTCAATAGGGTTAGTCATAAACTCTAGTGTTAGACATATGTGTCTTGGTTATATTTAATTAGGGGTATTTGGTATAAAGATTAATAATTAGTATGTCTCCATGAAACATAAAATTTATTGCTATAGCAAATGTACTTTAGCTTCCTTAGCCTTGGGCAAAATGGAAACTTGGGTCATTATAGTTGGAAAATAGGACTCAAGAAATTGGTCGTATATATGATTAAGTAGTAGACCGGGCCAATGAAGCGGCCAAGGTTGTGGCCTAAGGACGTAAAGATAATAAATTTAAATTTCTCTTTTTATTTTTTAAATTTTATATTTTTTATAATATATAAGTTCCCCTTCTAGATTAATAATAAAAGTTTTTAAAAAAAAAAAAAAATAGTAGACCATATAATGAAGATAACAGCTATTTTTTTTTTTTAAATAGTTGCTTTATTTAGAATTTTAACTCCGAATAAGAATTCATTAAAATTTGTACAATTCAAAATAACAAAAAAAAATACTTATATTTCCCTTTTTACCCATGTAACACGTGGAGGACTTTTCCTTAGAAATTGAAATAGTAGTAGTTGAATTAATAGCCAAATAAGTCATCAACGTATTTGCGCTTAGCCAATTTCATCATTTTTAATAAATTTTAACTTTTTTTGGTCCCCAATATTTTTACAAGCTGCCAATTTCATCATTCCGTCCAAAATTTTGAAAAATCCGTTAATTTTGATGACGTGGAATAACGTTTCAGCTCCTCTCTCATTTTTCGAAGGGTATTTTTGGATCCATTAACCCATCACCCATTTGTAATACCAAGCTCCAATTTCTCACCCAAATTGAAACTTAGAATACTTCTATTTTCCCAATTTTTCCTCACACCCAATTATTCACTCACATTCTACAAATTCTAGATTATCTCTCTTACTTTGAGTACTTAGTTCATTGTCATGAAGTTTCAAGAGAGAAGAAGCCATAATAATTATTCAAAAGGTAATGGGAATGAATTTGATAATCTTCAACTGGAGTTTGGTGTTATTGATGGTGAAAGATAGCTAAAAAGGATGCCGAATTAATCAAACAAGCTTGGATTATCAAGATTTTAGTCATTATAATGGTTTTCTACTTGAGTTTTTTTTTTCTTAAGCAAAAAATGGATTAATGTAATGGTTGATAAGGATGATGATGTATGATTGTTAAATTTCAAAAAACTTCTAATGTGATGGTTTAATTCAAGATTTTGTGAGAACCTTTGCATTAATTCAAGATTTTGTGAGGAATCCTTTAAATTAATTCAAGGTCGAGCGGCAAATGATTTCAAAAAATGGATTAAGGATAAGAAATCGGTGGTGATGATGGTGGAGAGTTGTGGTATTCGGTGGTGAAGATTGTAGAGATGAAGAGGTATTTTTTCCCATTTTGCCCTTAGATGATAGAGGATGAAAGCACAGTTAGTCCACATCATCAAATTGGATGAAAATTACCAAGTTTCTAACGGAAGGATGAAATTGACAAGAACATTGGGGACCAAGAAAGTTAAAGTTTTCTAAAAGTGATTAAATTGGCCTATTTGGCTAGTGGTATTTAAAACTTCTTTATCCAACCAAACACTTTTTCGAAGACCTAGAACAACGAGGTCGGGTGTCACACCACATTGTCAGTCTTTTTATTAATAAATCTAGAACAATGTTTAAAAACTCAAACCTAATTTACAGTTATTCAACAGCATAAGATAAAGAAGAATCAAAGAGAGTTCTCTTAATAAACTCAAAACATTTGACTGATGGTTAAAATATGAATGTTATACAGCCAATAGTAAGTAACATACATCAAGAAGAGGGAAATTTCTTAGATCAATCAACCCCAGGTAAATTGTTCCCTCTGTTATTTCATTCAACGATACGTATAAATCAAATTTCAATGCTAGCTTTTGAATATTCGTAATTAGTGGGAAAAAGAAGCTTACGATGTTTTTGTCTGATAGGGATTTACAGTCAAAGATGACAATCCAACAGTATCAGGACTATTGAGCTGATCTAGTTGCTTCCTACCACGACGAATAAGGTACTCAATGTACTGGAAATTCTTACGATCGATTTGTTTGGAATTGAGGCGGAACTCAGATGACACGACTGATTCTATTTGACGGCGTCCTTCCACAGGCTTAGAGCGAGCTGCTCGCAGAAATCCTCTGTACAATGCAAGTACTTGCTTCTGCATCCCAGAGAGCCTGGAAACTCCCATTGCATCGTTTTTTAAATAGGCCTTCTCAACTCGTGCTGCTTTTCAGAAATTATACGAACCAGTGAGGCAGTTCTTAACCAAGTTTTACACTGCAAGTTAGAAACAAGAGCTGAGTAATGAATAGTTATTTGAATAAGAGACGAGGAAACATAGTAAACAGTCCAAAGAAAGATGGACGAAAAATATTTGGTAGCTCAAGGAAAGCAATTGTAATACACTAACAAGCTTAATTGTGCATTTGTGTGTATGTGTATGCATATGGATGATGCATCGGCGGTGTAATTTCACACTTAGTTGAGTTTAACTACCTAAACCAAACCAAACCAAACCGAAATACACTATATAGCATCTTTCAGCATATATTGAGAATCAGAGAAGTCCGCTATTGACATGAACACATTCGGTCTTGAGCTGAGTGTCGAAATTTTAAGAACGAAGCCAATCAGTACCAACACATTCGAAACAGGGAAAACAACTTGAAGATGTTTAGAAGCAATCACTCGCTTTAAATCTTCAACTATATGTTCAATCTTTGACAGGATAAATGGTATATCAATGTTTTTTTCAAATACATTCAAAGATTTAGGCGCAGGACAGATTACCTTTTTCTTTAAATTTGAGCTGGAAACCTTTGCAATTCTATGCTCTATCGTAAAGAACATTAAAAGACGCATTAACTTGAGCCTGCCTGGATTCTAGCATAATCAGTTTAATTGGAGTACGTTGCTATATCCCAAACTCAGTCGAAAGCCAATTAGCTATGCAAGAACAAATACGTATTGCTTGTATCGCATATATTTCTTAGCTAAGTTAATATTTCTGCTTCCAAAGGTTGCCAAAATCACAATATAAAATTTGCAAACATCCTGTTTCTGAGACCCAATTTTTTAAGGTGAATCTATTTCAACTATATTCCCAAAGACTCACTCGAATATTGTAATTTGTTTCTAAGATGATAGAGTCAAACGCACAAAAAGGTTTCACATTGTTACAATCTTCTCTTTACCAATTATGCTTCTAAAACATTGATAAGTATATACATCGAGTCTTATTATCAGATAAATATGGATTAAGATACACAAATATGAGTTACTTGAGGATGGTAAGAAAGAAGTAAGGGAAAATCTTTCGTCAACTCCAGAAGGATACTGTTTCATTAGCCAAGAATATAATTCCAACAATTTAAGGTTCCAAAACCTACCTTTTCTTTCTCATGCTTAAAGATGTATATTTGCTAACATTTTTTTGGGAAAGTAAAAATTTCCAACAATCAAATAAATGAGTTAAATATACATTATCTTTCGGCATAATTTTCAGGGTAATGATACATTCTAAATCTTTCAAACCAAATTTTCATGGCATATCAGCCTATCAAGGATTAAATCAATCGCATGATCTTTACAGGAAGGGTGGCAAAACTTGTATCTTGATCCTCTAGAAAACATTATTTCGGAAAATGCGTAATTATCATATTTCAATTATGCAAATGAAGCAACATGCCTAAAGAAGAATACGCATCGTATAGAAGGACAAGAATATATGCAACAAGCGAAGAAACCAAAAGGAATAACGCAACTAAATGGACAACAAACGAACCCCCACTCACAAATAGTTAAAGTAAGGTCCGTTAACATTTTCGAAGTTTCTTTAATCAATCAGATCAACGTCAAAATCTAGAAAGAGGTGTAAACTGATTTTCACTTCCAAAGAAAGAACAGACAACAATCAGATTGAAGTCTCCTTCTCCCTTCTGATATTTTATTGAGAATTGACTTGTAAGTTGTAACTAACAAAGTGGCTCAAAACAAAACAGGATATATTCGAGGCAAACTTATTTTAGAGTACTCTAGTAACATTTCTTGTTTATGCAGGAAAATTTTCAGTGTAGACAATTATTTATCTAGCCTGAAGAGTGAGTTATAAATGGGCAAGTTCGAGTTGTTCGTGAGAGTGTAATAACTGTTTGGCTCACTAATATACTTAATTCACCTGCATATAAAGAAAACCTATGCATCTGGCTCTTTGCATATCAGATTTAACGGATTAAAGAAACGAAAAAAAGATGTTCATTTTCATCTCTAAGTTGGATTGTTCAGTAAATGTCAAGAAAGGACAGGGAACATGTTTCAACCTTGTTACATCAGCAGAAGTTAACTATTCTTTTTCAACAGAATAGCTTGCTTTAAACATTTATATGCTGCAGCCTCCATTACAAACAAACATAGTATATTTCAAGCAGAAAAAAAGATACTCCCGCCATTCCATAATATAAATCGTTCAGGACATGTAGAGAAAATTAAGGAACCAAGAAGCAAGGTACTTTGTTAGTAAAAATATCAATATTACTCTCTTAAATAGAACTTGTGTACCAATAATTCTATTTAAGAGAGTACTCCCTCCATTCCTTAATATAAGACTTTCAGGACATGTAGCAAAAAGTAAGGTAGTTTGTTAGTCAAAATACCAATATTACTCTCTTAAATAGGACTTGTGTACCAATAATTCTATTTATTATTTAAGATTATAATATTGATATTTTGATTAAAAAACATTTTAATTTTATTTCTTTAATTTTCGCTATCTATCCTAAAAGTCTTATATTTAGGAATGGAGCTAGTGATATTGATATTTTGACTAACAAAGTATCTTACTTTTTCCTTAATTTTCGCTACATGTCCTAAACGACCTATTTATGGAATGTAGGGAGTACTAATTTTTCTCACCCCTTGCACAAAACAGAAATAACATTCCTAAGTTTTTTTTAAAAGGTTATATTAAACAGTTCATGAAACCATCAGTTTAGAAATCAAAATATTTCTTTTAATACCTAGTTTTTCTCAATGAATGAAACCCAGTATAGGTCACATACAGAAATGCGGCAAAAATTGCTAATTGTCGAAATTGGGGAAAGCATTAACCCAAAAAATCAAGAATGGGTCGAAAAACCCAAATCAATCAAACGTAAATTTCTTGATTGAATGAATACAAACATGATAAGATAGCAACGACCCAGAAAATAAAATTGGAAAAAGAAAGAATCAGAACTTACCAAACCAAAGAAAAATGAAGAACAAAGGAGCTCAAATGATTTGGGATTGTGGGATTCCTTCTTTCTTTTCTGATTGTAAAGCAAAAATTCGGCGCAATCAGACATGTGATGGGCTAATTAGCCACGACATTACAAGACATTTTCTAGAATTAGTTCCCGCCGCGCCACCTACAGCACACCCGACCCGAGTCATCTTTAAACCAAACTCATAAAGAGTGAGGGGTTAATTCAACCCAATTAGGGTGCGATGGTTCAATTCCTCCGTACCGTGCGAATATGTCTACAATCTCGGATCAGATGATATGAGGGTTATAATTGGTTATCCGTTTGGAGTACTCGGTGCACACATCAAACATGTTGACTAATCTGGGATCAATCTTACAAATTGGCCAACGACGTGATCGCTAAATGAGGATGTTCACCAAGTGATTCGATCGCTCGTTAACAGTGATGCAGCTCCAACCAATTATCTTAGAACTCAAATTATATGACGGCTATGATTGAAAATAACTATTTTAAATCCAAAATAACTATTTCGTCAAAAAAGTTATTTTGGTATTAAAATAGTGTTTTCAATTATTCCGATGCAGAAGTTTTACCTCTCTCATCTCCTTAACCAAATCCGGGTTAATTCAAAGACACTTTAATTTACATTATCCAAAGAGACTTTAATTTACATGATTTTTATTTGCCGCTCGGAAAATCATGATTTTTATTTACATGAATTTTAATTTACATGTAACATTGCAACAAGGAAAATCTCCTAAATAAATTGGATCAATACGATTTATTTATCTCTGTATTGTGTCAGGGATGAAGAAATGCAGCAGGATTTTTGAATAACTTTATGGAGGGAAGGTTAGTTATTGTGGTTAGTTATTGTGGTCAGCTGCCATTGTCCCCCTCTGGTATTCCTTCACTCTAAACACTTCCTTCCCTTATATCCATCTCAACTCTAGCATTTCTGAGACTGATTCAGGCTTACACAACTTGCAGGAACCATGGTGTGCTTTGCAAATTGATGTTAGCTGAGTTTGTTTCCTTTATCTCCTTTTAGTTCATTTATCTTATTCGTAGTATATGTAACTAAGTAGCTGGGGACAGTGATCCGGATTCTATTTCAGTATTTTGTTTTGGTGGAGACCTGACTCTATTGAATATATTGAAATATTACTGTTTGGGAACTTGTCTGATTGATCTTTTGTGTCATCTGAACTTTGGTTTAGTGATCTGTGGTGTTAGAATAGTCTGGTACATCACAAGTGGTATCAGAGCAATATCCTGCTATCTGTGAGGTTATGACTAACACTAGGAGTAAGACTAAGGATGGGGATAACCAGGACCCTAGGGAGGAAGATAAACTTAAACAAATCGAACAAGATAATATAGAATTTCACGGATACTTGGAAGAACAGATGAGAGTATCTGATCAGGTAGGGTATACCCTCAAGGAACACAAAAATATGATAGATGTACTGATGAAGGGGCAAGAAAGGGTACATAAGCAGATGGAGGGGTAATAGCACAGCTAGTGCAACTGACTGTAGCAGTAAATGACAATAAGAGGGTAGAACCCAGAGAAGGCAAACAACCTGAATTAGGGCAGTCAAGTACTTTCACTGGTACAAGAACTACTCATGACACTCCTCAGACTCCAGAATATGGCTATCCTAAGAATCCTATGGGGTTCAAGAGGGAGGGGAGAATTGATTATAAGGCACCTAAATTAGAATTTCCCATTTTTGAGGGCAGTGGGGCCAGGGAGTGGAGAGGTAGATGTATGGATTATTTCCAATTGCATCAAGTAGAAGTGAGGGAGAAAATAACTCTGAGTAAGCTGAATTTCAGAAAGAGAGCATACACTTGGGCTAGAGGAAGAACAGTCACTCACCCAAATGAGACTTGGGAGCAGTTTGCTGCTGCTGTGTGCAAGAGATTTGGTGAGAGTGATGAGAGACAGCTTATGGAGGATTTTAGTAGATTAAAACAAAAAGATAGTGTAAAACACAAGAGGGGGGGGGGGGGGGGTGAATTGGGTTTTAGCTAATCTTGTAAACTTTTTCGAATCTTTGCAATGCAAGTGGGAGTTTGAACAAGATGAACAAAAGCAAAGTAAACCCAATAACAAGACAAAGGATTTATAGTGGTTCGACTCACTCAGAATCTACATCCACTACCTTGAGCCGCACCCAAGGATTTTAAACAACTTCACTAAGAAGAATGTTTACACTTGTGGCTAACTCAATAAGAGTTTTACAACACAACCACAACTCAAAAACTCACAAAGAGCTTGCCCACACAAAGTAGGACTTTTACAATTGCCCACACTAAGTAGGACTTTCACAAATAACCCTATCACTAAGAAAGGGAATTAAGAATGTTAAAGAACAAGGTTGTTCACTCTTCTAAGTGAAAGATATACCTTTGAAGCACAAACAATTTCAGCTCTTAGAACATATGAAGTTCACTCTTTGTCTTGCATATGAAATAACACCTTTGAATGATTTAGATCATGGCAATGAAGTGCATTTTCTTTGTAGGTGTTTTGGCTTGATGAGAAATCAATGAGAATATGTTTTGCAAGCCTCTAAAAATGTTAGAGTCATTCTAAAGCTTTGGAGTATATATACATTTCAAAATATGGCTGAAAAACGACTCTTTAAAGGTCATATAACGGCTAGAACTCGCAGAGTTCGGTTGACCGAAGTTTAACCTCGGATGACCGAAGAGAAACTTCGGTTGAGCCTATCACCAAGTCGGTCGACCGAACCAGCCATTAGGTCGACCGAACCATGCTTTGGTCGACCGAAGTTCATTTGTCCAACTCTCTGTTTCTGGTCGGTTGATCCGAGCTTGAGCTCGGTTGACCGAACTTCTGAGCTGATTTTTCACACGTTTTGAAATCTTTTGAAGTCTTTTGAAATCTAAAATGTTTTCCCAAAAGGTAACAAGTAAGAACACTTGGAAAACTTTTCTAAAAGACTTATCTATGAAATCAAAGGCTTTTTGGATAAGAACACATGTAAAGATCATTTTGAAACTTAAGCCTTTTGAAAACGTGTTTATGAAAACATGCAAGACTTGAGTGTAGAGCTTATGTTCATGAGAGCTTTGGTTAGAGCTATATAAGATAAAGACTTATAGAGACAAAGCTAATCTAACCAAACCTAAGTCTTCAATCTTGAAAGATAAGCCTTGAATGATACGACTTTGAATCTTGATCATGGCTTGATTGAAGTAGTTAGAGCTTCCAATATATGTTCTGATATTCTATCACAAAGATATAAACATTAGACACAACATCGAGTGTTTGTCCATTATCAAAAACCGAGTTCGATCGCCCTTAGGGCTAACAGATAGTGTGGAGGATTACATAGACAAGTTTGAGGAACTTAGGTCTATAGTCATTACCAAAATGTCTCATGTTGATGAGGAGTATTACATTTCAGTTTTCATAGGTGGCTTAAAAGAAGAACTTAAGCACATGATTAAAGTATTTGATCTACAAACACTTGATGATGTATGTGACAAAGCTCTGCATTTACAAAGAACACTAGAGGCTATATCCAAACCTGGAAAGAAGCCTTCTGCATTACTGCCAACTCCCAAACAACATTTCTTTAACCCCAGAGGTTTGCCTCATAATGCACACAATAAGAATTTTGGTAACCAGAACCAAACAGGAGCCAAAAACCCTGTGACTTTCAAAAGGTTGTCTGAGGGAGAATATCAAATGAGAAAAGAGAAAGGACTTTGTTTTAGATGTGGAGACAAGTTCACTCCAGGGCACATATGCCCCAGGAAGGAGTTGAACATTGTAGTGGTAGAGGAAGTGAAAGAAGGGGAAGGGGAAGAAGAATACATATTGTATAGCAAAGAAGATGATGAGGAAGTGGATGAGGAGTTAGCAGAGATCTCAGTCAATGCTATGACTGGTCAGCTGTCTAATAGTACATTTAGAATTCCTGGATGGATTAAGAGGAGGAAAGTGTCAATTCTCATTGACACAGGAAGTACTTGCAGCTTCTTAGATACTAAGATTGTCAAAGAACTTAATCTGGGGGAGACAAACAGTAAACCTATGAGAATTAAAGTAGCAAATGGGGAAACCATGAGAAGTGTGGGTATATGTAAGGAGTTTGTATGGGAAATGGGAAAAGAAACTTTCAAACATGATATTAGAGTGCTAGATTTGGGAAGTAGTGACATGATCATAAGACTAGATTGGTTGGGGAAATATAGTCCAATTCTGTTTGATTTCATTGAGATTAGTCTGACCTTCAAAAAAGATCAGGAAGAAGTAGTGCTGAAAGGTGAGAGGGAACAAATGAAAATCATTCCAGCAAAAGCTAAAGAAATACTGAAGGCATTGGAAGGTGGTGGTCAAGTTTATTATGGACAGCTGCTGACCATGGGCACTGAGGCAGAAGGAGTGATACCTGTGGAAGTAGGTCAAGTTTTGAAGGAGTTTGAGGAAGTTTTCAGTGAACCTCAAGGTTTACCCCCAGCTAGAGGTCATGAACATAGGATCCAGTTGATAGAAAGGAGTCAGCATTTTAAACTCAGACCATATAGGTATCCACATTTCCAAAAGGCTGAGATTGAGAGACTGGTCAAGGATATGATAGAAGAGGGAATCATACACCAAGCAATAGTCAATTTGCATCTCCAGTTCTCCTTGTCAAAAAGAAGGATGGAACTTGGAGATTTTGTGTTGACTATAGACAGTTAAAAGCTATAACTGTCAAAGACAAATTTCCCATCCCCATTATAGATGAGCTTCTAGATGAACTCAAAGGATCTCAATGTTTTACTAAAATAGACCTAAGGGCAGGCTACTTTCAAATCAGAGTAAATCAAGAGGATGTGCCTAAGACTGCATTTAGGACACATTTAGGGTTATATGAGTTTCTAGTAATGCCTTTTGGCCTCACTAATGGGCCAGCTACTTTTCAAGCTCTAATGAACAAAATTTTTGCTCCTTACTTAAGGAAATTCATTCTAGTTTTCTTTGATGATTCTTGTATACAGCCCTAACTTAGACACTCATTTGGAACATCTCAGATTAATGTTCCAAGTCTTAAAAGAAAATCAATTGTATGCTAAACTGAGCAAGTGTACATTTGCCCAGCCCCAAGTAGAATATTTGGGGCATATTATCAGCAATGAGGGTGTATCTGCTGATCCAGCAAAGGTACAAGACATGATAGAGTGGCCTTTGCCTAAAACTCTCACCCAGCTAAGGGGATTCTTAGGGCTTACTGGTTATTACAGGAGATTTGTGAAGGGGTATGGCAACATAAGTAAACCCTTGTGCAAAATGTTACAGAATGGGGGATTTACTTGGTGTGAGGAGTCTAGAAAATCTTTTGAGGCACTGAAGCAAGCCATGAGCTCAACTCCTGTATTGACAATGCCAGATTGGAGTAAGCCTTTTGTCTTGGAGACTGATGCCTCAGATACAGGCATTGGGGAAGTAATAATGCAAGATAAAAAGCCTATTGCATACTTAAGTACGGCTTTAGGTCCAAGACATAGGGGGCTGTCTGTGTATGAAAATGAACTATTGGCACTAGCAACTGCTGTGGGAAAATGGAGGCATTATCTAGAGGGGGCACACTTCATCATCAAGACTGATCATCAAAGCTTGAAGTTCTTGATGGAGCAAAGGGTCACCACCACTTCACAGCAGAAATGGACCTCAAAGCTTCTGGGATTGGATTTTGAGATCCAATACAAAAAGGGTAGTGAGAATAAGGCAGCTGATGCCTTATCCAGGAAAGATGAAATCAGTGCCATGACCTCAGTCACACCAACTTGGATCAGTGAGGTAATTAAGAGCTATGAAGGAGATGAAAAAGCTCAGGAGAAAATCACTGCAATACTCATTGATCAACAGGGACAAGAGTCCTGGGAGTATAAAAATGGGGTCCTTTACAAAAAGAAGAAGATTTATATAGGCTGCCAATGAGGTATAAGGGAAAGGATCATAGAAGAGTTACATGCAACACAGCAAGGTGGGCATTCAGGAATGCAAGCTAGCTATCAAAGGGCTCAACAGTTTTTCTGTTGGCCTGCTATGAAGGAGCAAATCCAAGAGTGGATAAGAAACTGTGATACTTGCCAAAGGAACAAAGAAGAGAAGGTGGCCTATCCTGGCCTACTACAGCCCTTGCCTATACCAAAACAGGCATGGACACACATATCCATGGATTTTATAGAAGGGTTGCCCAAATCAGGGGGTAAGGATGTTATCCTAGTGGTGGTTGACAGGCTCACTAGGTACAGCCATTTTATACCCTTAACTCATCATTTCACAGCCATCACTGTAGTAGAGGTTTTCCTGGATCAGGTGTATAAACTACATGGGTTGCCAGAAAATATTGTCACTGACAGAGACAAAATTTTCACCAGCAGTTTTTGGCAAGCCCTGTTCAAAAGCTTAGGGACTCAACTAAACATGACTACAGCATATCATCCCCAAAGTGATGGTATGACAGAAAGAGTTAACCAAACTCTTGAAATGTATTTGAGGTGTTTTTGCAGCAACAGACCACACAAATGGATGAGTTGGCTTTCTTTAGCAGAATGGTGGTATAACACCACTTACCATTCAGCTATTAAGATGACCCCTTTTTGAAGCAGTGTATGGATTCAAGCCTACAATATTAGCCTTAGGACCCTACAGTACTGGGAGCAATGATGCAGTAAAGGAATACTTGGAGGACAGAAAGAAGATTGAAGGCTTATTGCAGGAAAACATCCAGAAGTCACAAGAAAGAATGAGACAATTTGCTGACCAGAAGAAGACTGAGAGAGAGTATGAAGTGGGAGAGTGGGTGTATTTGAAGCTCCAACCATACAGACAGGTCTCAGTAGCTTTGAGGAGAAATCTTAAGTTGTCAGCAAAATATTATGGACCATATCAGATTTTACAGAAATATGGCAAAGTGGCTTACAAACTTAACTTGCCTGAAGGTTCCATGATTCATCCGGTGTTCCATATAAGTCTCTTGAAGAAGAAGATTGGAGAGGGTAAAGTTGCCACAACTGCATTACCGCAGGTGGGGAAGGAAGGGCAGTTGAAGGTATGTCCTTCAGCATTGCTAGAAGTCAGCATGGTAAAAAAGAACAACAGACCTTATGTGCAATGGCTGATTCAATGGGGAAACCTGCCACCCGAGGAGGCTACTTGGGAGGATCCAGACTTCATCAAGACCCAGTTTCCAGAATTCCAGCCTTGAGGACAAGGCTGGGTTGAAGAAGTGGGGTATGCCAGGGATGAAGAAATGCAGCAGGATTTTTGAATAACTTTATGGAGGGAAGGTTAGTTATTGTGGTTAGTTAAAAGAGATTGGGGATTAGGGCTGCATTAATTCAATTAAGACCCAAATTCCCAATACGCCACCGTTCCATTTAACCAGCCCTGTATCCATCTAACGTCGTCGTTCTAGTTAATTCTATTACCTAAGCTGGAAACGGCATCGTTTGGGGAATATTCCACCTCAAGTCACCTGCGAACAAAAGAAGGAAGCTGCAGTAGGCCTTTTTCTGCCAATTAGCCATGGGGGAGCACAGCAGAAGGATTTCCACTGTTGATTCCTCTGACATTGTCAGCAGAAGATGAGTTGGAGGGATGAGATCTACCTAGGGAGCATAACCCTAAGTATAAAAGGAGCAAGACCAGCTGATAGAAGGGCATTCAGAAAATTAGCCCACAATTGGCAGCTGCCATTGTCCCCCTCTGGTATTCCTTCACTCTAAACACTTCCTTCCCTTATATCCATCTCAACTCTAGCATTTCTGAGACTGATTCAGGCTTACACAACTTGCAGGAACCATGGTGTGCTTTGCAGATTGATGTTAGCTGAGTTTGTTTCCTTTATCTCTTTTTAGTTCATTTATCTTATTCGTAGTATATGTAACTAAGTAGCTGGGGACAGTGATCCGAATTCTATTTCAGTATTTTGCTTTGGTGGAGACCTGACTCTATTGAATATATTGAAATATTACTGTTTAGGAACTTGTCTGCTTGATCTTTTGTGTCATCTGAACTTTGGTTTAGTGATCTGTGGTGTTAGAATAGTCTGATACATCACACATTGTTAATAAAAACAATGGGGGAAACAAATGCATCCGCCATACTGTTACACTTAATTTGACCTTTGTTTTTCTCATCTAACATTCCAAATTTAGTTGCATATGACAGTCATTGAAGAAGCTAATCTTCTTTAAGAAAAAAAAAATCAGGAAACTTAAAAAAAAATAAAAATTAATTAATTATGAGGAACTCGTCTCCTCAAAACATTCGAAATCAAATGCCTTTCTGTAATATAATCGCTTAAATTGTGGTTATAGTTATTCATCAAAAAAAGAAAAAATTTACAATATGGAGTAAATTTAACAATTTGGTATTGACGGGACGTAATTGTACATTGTGGGGAGACAACTTGATAATCTTAAGATTAATTATGTTGTAGATCTGCGTTATTTGTGGGTCATAGACTGCTCTATTGGTCAGGATCTTGAGCTGAACAGACACCCGCTATTCAAGACGCATCACACTAGTCCATCATTTAGTGCATAAAAAAACGTCCATCTAAAACTATTAGAACGAAGTATTATTTATTCATCTATCCGTTTAGCCTAATAATTGGTTATTTGAGATTTTGAAGTACAACTAGAGGAGGTGTGTCGGTGTGTTGTTCGGGAAATATTAGAATCATATACATTTTGGCATAGTGGCTTTTCAGCTTGCAAATTTTCTTCATCCACTAACAAATGAAGGGTCTTAACATTTGTTTTTTTTATTAGACAGAGGGTGTCCACCGTCGATAGTAGTGACTAATTCCTTTGTCACGGGGCTCTCCGAAGAGGTAAATGTATGGTCATGAAATGTGCTCCATTCCCATGGGCAGGAATCGAACTCCTGACCTCATGTTTAAAGGACGATGCGAACTACCACCACGCCACACCTCATGGTTCGGGTCTTAACATTTGTTGAAGAGGACAATTTTAACTCTTGCTAAAGTGCAATATATGTTTTTTTTTTTTTTAATTTGGTTAAATTATCATCAATAACAAAAAAAATAGATAGAATGGCAAAACCATTATCAGAGATGGAATGACGAACATGTTGGGCTTTGCCTTAGGCAGTCACTGATTTTTCAGAATGGTCATACCATGGCAACTAAAAAAGTGGGAAAACATTTTTGTCCAAAACAAAAGTGGGACTTCCGTTCTCAAGTTCCTCCAGAATTGAAAATAGGATAGTATTCATGATTCATGCAATTCAACTCCAAATGGAAGCAATTGCTTCATTTCTTTACTTGTTTTTTTTCATTTCCTTAATAAAAAGACAATTCAAGCATTTAAAACTTCAATCCATTCATATTCTCTATTTCCCTCACCTTCTCTTTCCTTCAATAATATTATGTCAGGAGGAATTATTTTTTAACAAAATTTTGAGAAAGTGAGATGTATACTTTTGAAAATAACTTCAAATCAAATAATTTTTCTTGTAAAAATTGAGGCGTTTTAAAAAATGTTGAAAGATGATTGCCTCCCAGTCCCACCCTCTAAATCCACCGCTAAAGGTAAGTAATATGGTCGTGAATGTATTAACAAAATTCTAGTCCATAATATGTTTTGTTTTCTTCCAACTTATCACGTTGAACTCATGAGACAAGAGTACAAGAGATATGATGCATTAAGCATAAGTATTGTTACATCGCATCATTATGTTTTGAGAGGCAAAAGGTCATCTGTCCCTGTGTATGTCCCATTTTCTATAATCAATCAATCATAATTTATCATGAGTATATATAATTAAAAAAATATTTATATAATAAATTTGAAATGACCAACATGTTATCTTAATTTTGGGATTTCATAGCACGCATGTTTTTTTTTCTCCTTCCCTTTTAATTAAAAGCGATTCGGTTCATTAAATTAATCGATTTAAAGGTACATCATGTATTCAACCAGACTATGCCATTTTAACTTGATTTTTTTCCCGTATTTTTAAGTTTCAAAATTGTACATACATATAAATCAAGCATTTCAACCCTATAAAATTGTGTTGGATATTTCATCCTTTTAAATTTAAATAATTAATAAAGTATCTATCAATGACGAACTTTGTCATTAACTTGAAGAGTCAGTGTCAAGACGTCCATAGCCCAGTGGGGCTATGATCTTCCCACGACCGTGAGGTCGAGGGTTCGACACCTCTCCCCTACATGAGGTAAATAAATACTCACTTCCTAGTGCGGTCCTCCTCCACTGGTGAGGCTAGTGAGTTGATACTCATTTAACTTTACTTTCTTGAACTTTGTTCCATTTCAGTATATTTAAATATATATTTTTACATCGCTGTGCGTAGCACGTCTTCTTTACTAGTATAAAACATAAAATTGGGGCCCCCAATTTTTGGAAGCTCTGTGCGAGCACCTTAGTCTAAAAAGTTACAATTGAATAATTTACATTAAAAATTATGATACCTATATTTACTTTGTAAAACAAGAAGAAGAATTTTGCCTCCATCTACTCATCAATATCTTTTACAGCATCCTGTAAAAGCACGAAGAACATCATATTTAAGGACAGAAAGAAATGAAGCATGTTCAGGGCATTTGCATATTGCTTACCTTCGCTAACTTAGTTACGTATGTGGCAGCTAATGCAGTAGCCAGTAGTCCTAACCCGAGTGTTATTAGCTGTCCGTTTCCTCCAGGGAGACCAACCTCGGACTCTTCTTGCTGAAGCATATGAATGAGAAGAATTAGAAGTGCGCTATTTTCTCGAGAAAAATCTGCAGTTCATTACAAATATTGTAGTACTCATCCAACAATAGGACTTAGGTTGCAAAAACAACTGCATTTTTATGCAATGGGCAAAGATGAGTATCTTATCAACAATGTATCTTTGAAAATCTTGTCGCGTCTCACGTTTATTAGATAATCCACCGTGGGGTTTACTTTCTTCTTCCAACAATACGACCATTCATTTCAAACTCGGTCGAAGTTTCAAAGAACTCAGCCATGACGATAAAGCAACATATTCATTATTTATAATAGTCAGAAATCTCTGGACACTGAAAGTTAGGACCACATTTCCAGAAACAGGGAAGAATTCGATCTGGTTTCTTTAATATTTACTGAAAAGTAAAAAACTAAAACAGGATCATTAACACCTTATGTGAATTCTTGCAAATGCTAAAGATGTCTCAGATTCTTGAAGGCCTCTCAGTTTTGTTGACCTTTCAAGTTGTCGACAATTAACCACTGTAGTAAGCTTATGTTTTCATAAAGAAACAATGTTCAGAAGTCGGGCAGAAAAATATATGGATATTGTCAGATTTAACAATACCTACAGCCTACAGGCAACATTAAGATTCGGTTGATTTACTTGCATGAAGAATCGTTCTAGTCTAATAATTTAGGTCAAGAAACCAAGAGTTTGCATCTTTCCAGACAGAATCTCAAGTTACGGACAATTTGGATTCCATGAGAGTTGTACAAACCAGCCTATCATACATCAATCACTAGAACCTGTGGATGCCCCCCACAGGTGTCAAATTTCAACCTCAAATTTCCAAATTCTTTGCATAAGACACTGATCCAATTATAACCTAACGACCTTACGATTCTCAAGACAACTTGCACGCTCCAAGGTAATAGGCAGTTTAGGAAAATGATGTCCAATTAAGCTAATCCATTAGTTACCTTCATTGATTTTTAATACGATTGGATCAGGTAGATTTTCTTATGTACTAACTGCAGCTAAGCCTATGTTTGGATCTCATTGTGAGGGCATCGTCGAGGACGAAAGCTTAAATTTAAGTTGGAGGAATAAAACTTTTCATTGGCCATTTTGCTTGCAAATATGAAAATTCATTCTCCCAAACACCTCTTCACAGATAAATTCAAACTTCACTTCCATGGAAGATTGTTATCTTATTTATCCCATCAGAATCTAATTCACTTACCAACTTGAATTTGATTGGTTTTAGCTTGCAGGCGATATAGCCTGCAGAGTTGGCATCTGCCAAAGTACACAACCTATCAAGATTATACAAGTAATTCATAACCTAACCTAGCTCTCAGAAGTAAAAATTCAACAAGTATACAATCAAAGACCCTAACCTCAACTTAGATTTAGACGCAAACCTGGATCTCGACCATCAATATTGGGCATTCAATTCACAGGGTTCAATGATTACATTTGGAAATATTAAGTGTGTATTTGGACACTATCTCCGGACATTATCTAACAAAAATATTTCACTTTCGGTCTCACGTATTCTCTCACAAACAATCCACTTTTACAAACTCCAAGACAATTTCTCAAACCAAAATCCCCTAAAGGTAAAGGAGCTCAAGGATAACATATATGATAATCTTGATCAGCATAGTTAGGAATTCTGGTTCGTTCTTGACCCTATTTGTGCATTAACTAATATCTCTGCTTCAAGAGAGCTAAAAGCCAGAACATGCAACTCTAGGCATGGAATCACGAGTAGGCTTAATTTGGAAAGTAATTGTTCGAAGAGTGATATTGAGGAACAAGGGAATATCTGTCACCTAGACTCGGGTACGGGTGTCGGATGTGGACACATATCTAAGTGTCAGGTGTTTATACCTCTAAAAGTAAGGACACAAGGACACTTCTAGGAACTCGGACACTAGTACGTGGATACAGAAATAATTAGGAGCATACAAGGAAATTAATGAATTAACTACCTTTTGTAAAGGGAAAGAGGCCTATAATATCCTCCTCACTATAGGCAGGCAGGATGGGGAAGATCACCATTGGAGATGCACCTAGTCTCTGTCAAAGTACAAGAATCCCATACCCACACGCCCATGTCATATCGTGTCGGACACGGGTGTGGCAGCCAAAACAAAGAGTTCGGGTAACATAGGAGAATATTACAGATGAGAAGACGAATGATATGACCTAAATAGTATTTAGTTATAGAGAGCAATCTAGCAACCAAAAGGAAAGGCTGCAGTAGACTTAAGTTATGCAGATCTATTATTATCATATGTATTACTCCTTCAGTTTCATAATACAAGGCCTTTTAGCTTTTACATCTCTTCTCCAAATATAGGTCCTTTCCAATTTTCATGGATATATTTCTAAATTACCCTTACTATAGAGAGAAAGGAATACATGTTGGTGGTTGAGACTTAATGGAGATAAATTAAATGCCCAAGTTTATAATAGTAAAAATACATCTCGTCTTCACCTTCCTTAATCTATGCTAAAATACCTAGAATGCCTTCTACAATGATACGGAGGGAGTAATATTTATACGAAACTTTATACAAAAACAAACCGGAGTCTTATATTTCTCTCAGCAGTTGTAAGAGAACACTTTTGAAAGGTAATCAAGTTTTTGTAGCTCGCTTGAGACAATTAGCTTCCCTTGATAAAGAAAATAAAACGGAAACCGTGCTCTCTTGATTAGTAGAAATTGAAATTTAGCCGACAAAATTGTTTCTCTGTTGTAGAGAGTATCACATGTTCTTATCAATCATGTGATACCAAAAGAATGATGGTAGCTAAGCAGTTGAAGAACAGATCATGCAACACAATTTTATTCATTATCTAAAACCCATTTCAGAAGCTCTATTCTTATTACGAAGATTGAGCGTAGAAATTTAATATGTTGGAAGTTACAGGCCCCTAATATTATCTACTTTAAATTAGTGTCAATTATTTCTTATAAAGAGCAAAGTGTAGTACCGGAAATTGAGAAATTTATGATATTGGAAGCATTTTTAATGACTGAAATTTAAATTAAAACTCACAATAATTGCTCGGCCGAATGCACCAGCACTAACATACGCCCATGATCCTGGAAGCATCCCCAACCAACTGCATGCAGAAAGTAAATGAAACATTGTTGATATAAAACTTTTGGAAAAGCAAGACAGTAATAGTTAATAAGTCACAACAATGTCCTACTCTTTTCCCTATCCAAATAAAAGCAACAGAACTGGAAGCTAAACAAGCATAAGACAAACCTTCCCAACACGTAAGGCAAGAATTTAACGGATGTAAGACCATAAAGATAATTTCCAAGTGAAAACGGTAGCAAAGGGCTCAAACGAAGAAGGGTTACAATTCTGAAACCATTTTCTCCAATTGCTTTGTCTATTGCAAGAAATTTCTTGTTTCCTTCAACAAGCTTAAGAATGCGCTCCCGAGCAAAATATCTAGCGATTAAAAATGCAACACTTGCAGCCAACTGAAACAAAAACATAAAGCTTCATTTTCCCAGACTGAGATCATTATTATTCCATGACGGAAATTACCAACTTACCGTTCCACTTATAGAGACAAGGATTGTTCCGGTGACCGTACCAAACAGTAATCCAGCTGACATAGTCAATGGAATGGCAGGAATTGCTAGGACCTGCCAGACATATATCAATTTAAATCAATATATGAATCCATAAGAAAAATATTTATAGTTCCAGAATTCATGTTACTGCAGATAATATTTGGAATACAAATAAGATAATACTTCATTACCGCTGAGAACAAACAAAATAGAAACTAATACGAAGTTGATATAAAATGCTCAAGTGTCTAGAGTTGCATGCTTACTTCTAAGCCAGCGTAAACCAATACGAACAGAGCATATCCAGCTGGCCCATAACCTGCCCGAAATTAGAAGTTATCCATTATGCCATGTAAGGAAATAAACAAAAATAAGTCTTGAAACAAATTTTGATCAAAATTTCTAGAAGCATATAATGACAGCCATCAACACGTATGAAAACATGACGGCAAGTTATGTAATGTACCATTGTCCAGAATAAACATTGAACAGATTTGACAAAATTAATTACAAGGCAAGCTGTAAATAAGAAATGACAAACCATATATAATCTAAAAAAATGGCTTTAGATCTGTATAGAACTAAATGTGTCAAATTCTTCAACACCTTCAAATATTTCACCTGCTTGAGCAGTCTTAGATAATCCATTCTCTTCTTTTCTTTAGCCAAATGATTCACCGTCTGCCCTGCGACTTCTTAAGTTGTCTAAGAGAGACTGATGAGTATGATTGATATAAATAATTCAGTAATGAGGTATTTACTTCTGAAGCTGTATAAGATATGTTTGAGGTATATTTTCAAACCAGAGAAGGAATCAAGGGGAGGCGGGGGCGCCTAAAGTTCTAGTTCCGTCCATGTTACGAAACTTACTAATTCCATACTTCAGATTTCACAAACTCAAATGGCTTTGTCATGCCAAAAGAAATCACCTCAAGCACTCTCAAATCTATGTGTCTGAGGGTAACAATTACACCATTCAATAAGTCATTCGCTTTTTACAGCACATTAATCCTTTAACAAAGCTAGTCAATTGAATTACCACACTAGCTAGACGTAACCAAAAATTGGACTACATCGATCAAACTGCTCAATCCAAGTTCAACCCACATGGACAGCTAAATCTCCTTATTCCACCACAGCAAAGCTAAATATCTCAATCATTGCAATCTCTTATCATAAAACTTTAACCTCTTTAAATAAAATAGATTCCATTTAGTATTGCGTTCTTCAATGTCTGATGCAAGTAATTTCACAAACCATGTACTCCCTCCATTCCATAATATAAGCCGTTTAGGCATGTAGCGCTGAAAATTAACGAAGTAAAATGCAAGGTACTTTGTTAGTCAAAATATCAATATTATTTTCTTAACTAGGAATTGTATACCACTAATTCTATTTAAGAGAGTACTCCCTCCATTCCTAAATATAAGACTCTTTAGACAATTTGAGAAAATTAAGGAAGTTGTCATTTTCATTTAAATTTCCAATATTATCCCCCACCCTCCCTCTCTCTCACTTCTTTGTCATAAAGAAAGGAAAATGTTGAGGGTATAATTGGAATAAATTGTTGACAACTAATAAAACAACCTTAAACGACAATTAATTTGGATACCTAGATATCTCCTAAATGACAATTAATAGGGAATGGAGGGAGTAATATTGATATTTTGACTAACAAATTACCTTATTTTGCTTCCTTAATATTTGCTACATGTCATAAACAACTTATATTATATAGCTCTATTCAATTGTCTAATCAAACATCAGTTCTGGCATGAATTAGAAAACAAACAATTCAAAACCCATGATTGGAAAACAAAATCAAAAAGAAAATTTACCTTGAATAAAACCGGAAAACTGGTTCAAGAAAGCATTAACCTGATCCCTATAAACATACCCAACAGTCCCAAATCCACCAACCACACCAATCAACAAAATCCCAGCCAAGATTGTACCTTTAAGAGCAGTATTATCACCACTTTCCAATCCAACGTCATTATCCTCACTATTATCATCTTTAGGACTGAAATTCAAGAACCTATTAAGCCCCCTGGGAGGTGGGGCATTAGTGGGAGTCTTAGAAAGCCTTTTTTTGGTCTCTCTTAATGAAGAGGATGGTTTCAAGAAATGTAAACGCTTTGTTGGTCTGAAATTGAACTGAAATAATGAAGAAATTGTCACTACTGGTCTTTGTTGAAGAAGAGGAGATGAAAAGGTAAGGCAAAGTGGAGTTGGAAGTCTAGAAATTGTGGGCATTTTTTGTTTTTTTTTATTGTTTTATGGATTATGATTTGAAGGGATAAAAGAAAGGAAAAAGCTGAGATTTTTATTTCCTTTATTTGAAGAATAATACTACTACTGCTATGAAATATGAATGAAGAAATTCAAGAATCTGGGAAAGGTTGTCTGAATTTGTGGAGAAATTCCCATGTCTGATTTAAGTTTCAGAACACATTAAATTTTGTGTCTGTTGTTGCAGCACGTGTTTTTCTTACATTTTTCCTCTGTCTTTTTTATTTTCTTTTTTCATATCCCTTTTCTGGAAAAATTATATTGTTGTTACCTAAATTCTTTGTTACCTATGGTTCTCCTCAACGATAGTTAATGAATGAATTAAATCGCTTGGTTACATGACTCCTCTCTCTCTTTATCTTTTTCTCTTCTTCTTTCTCTTGAAGCTTCTTCATTTTTTTTAACTTCCATGACTAGATTCAACCATTCTTAATTGGATCTACCTATCTTTTTTTCACTTTTGGTGTGTTTACCCCTTCTTTTGCCGTAAATCTTGATGAATTTTTTCAAAACAGTATTATTCTCAAGACTCAGATGTAACACCAACTTCATATACTTCCAGATCTGGAGTTTATCTCTATACTCGGAGTTGTTTTGGACTCTTTCTTAGTTTTCTTCATCTTTCCGAGACAATCTATAGGAAGGTTGATACGCCAATGGTCTCGTAGATTGTTAATTTCTCGGAAAGGTGATGAAACTGAGTTTGCTACTGCTGTTCCAAGATCTCGGAGAAGCTGCTGCGAAGAATTTTATCATGTATTTATTTTTTTTTACTGTTTTTTGTGTTGTTTACCTGGTCCGGTTGTGGACTTTTATCTGTTATCATTATCATGGTGTTTACACCATTGTATAACTTTTATTTTTCTTGTATTTGCGTTTTATCTTTTGATTGTAATGACCTTCGCTATTTTATGATTAATGGGTAAATCTTTATTTAACAAAAAAAAAATTAAATCGCCAGATATATCAATTGAAATTTACCAGATATAATTGTACATCGATAACTTTCAACTTTTAAGAGGCTGATTTCTATATTCAGTTTATATTTGTTTATTATTGTATATAAAGAGTATATAATTATTTAGATCACTAAACTATTTAGGCTTTGTTGTTTTGGACATATAACTATTTTTTGGCTAATTATATCATCATAGTATCTATGTATGGTTGAAAATAAACCGTCACTACTTTTGCGATGATTTCTGGTCAAATTAGATCAAACATGTGGTCAATAATATAGGGGCAAAATTAAAAGTTAGTGTGTCAAAATATATGTTGGTCAAAATAAATCTGTCTCTTTTTATTCAATGCTCAAACATTAACAACCAAAGAATTTGCACTGAGTGAGGGTTGTGTTCAATTCCATTTTTCCCCAGAATTATTAGGAACATACCTGACAGACATCTAATTTGGCCGAAAACCACCACAAAAAGTTATGGCGGTTTATTTTCAACCACACATAAATACTAAAGTGATATAATTAGCTTAAAAAAATAGTTTAGTACACGAAACAACAAAGCGTAAATAGTTTAGTAACCTATATAGCTATTTACTCTATATAGCAATCCTAAATTTGTTAAGTTATTTGGATAATTTATAAAATAATTTCACTTTGACCTCACACCTACTGTCACACACAGTTCAATTTTTTACCATTTTCATTATTTTTTAGCATGCTGTGTAGAGCAAAAAATGAAAGCACCTAAAGAAATTTTCACAGCAACTCTACAAGGTTAGCCATAAAATTCCAAGGGGGAAAAAGGCAGTAGTTGAGTTTTCAGAATTATTACAATTAACATTAACAAGAAATGGGTTCAAGCAAGAAGAACCATTACAATGATGAAAATAAAAATAAAAAATCAGATTATAAATATAGTTGATTCTGTATGTATACAAATCATGAATCCCAGAACTAGTAGAATGTTACTATATCAAGAAGAACATGCTTGATGATGTGTGAGCTGGAGGAATAGCAAGAAAACAAGAAAGAAAATAGCTACTCTGGCCATCCCAGTGAGCTTCCTGGCGCTAATGTAACTCGTTTCTTTCGGCATTTGGACAAGTAGAAAAAGTCCACCTTCTCTTCAGCACAGCTGAGTATAATTCCGGCTTCTTCGTGGAGAATTTTCAAAGTGGAGCTGAGTGCAGGGACATCAATCTATGAAAGGAGAACCAATTTAAGTCAGTGAAGGTTTATTGGCAAAAATGACAGTTTTTACAAGTATAGATCACACTGCCAAATGTAAAAATTCCCTTTTTTTTCAGGAAAACATTTAATGAAAATTCACAAAGGAGCATTGGCGGAGGCACAGTGGGGCTTAGTGAGGCAATTATAGTTTTTTTTAGTTATAATTTTGTTTTTGGAATACCTTATCCCGTGAACATTGTTTATTATAACAAGTTTAAGTATATAAGAGACTATAATATTTATTTAATAAAAAAAAATTACTATTAGAAAAGGGTGAACAAAAGTGTGTATAATTTTTATCTATAACTCTAGGTAACCCCTTTAATGCTTCTTCAATGAAAATGAGGCAAATTTATGGGATTCAAGATTTAAGTTGGAAAATTTTTCTTGGTGTAATTTTTTTTTAAGTTTATGAAGCACTGATCAGTAGAGTGAAAAGACTATATTGTCCCCTCTCCCAATTGGTCCCTCAAGCAATAAAAGAATGGTTCTCCCGCACTGGCGGAGCCAAGGGCCACTTTTTTTCCAAATTATAGTTTTATTTTTGTTTTTGTAACACCTCGTCCCGTGAACATTGTTTATTGTACTCATTTTGAATCAATTTACGATTTAAAATTTGATTATTTAATTCGTAAATTATAGGAATGACACCACTTATATCTTATTAATTTTGGTTAAAATTGTAACAAGCTTAAAATGTAAGAGACTATAATATTTCTTTAATAAATAAAATTTACTACTAGAAAAGGTTGAACAAAATGTGTATAACTCTAGTCTATAAGATTTCATCAAAAAAAAATTTTGACTCCGCCAATGTTTATATGCTTTTATAAATTTATTTTGTCAATGTTAATTGTGCCCAAAAAAAATTCCTGACTCCGTCACTGCAAAGGAGGAATCGTATCGTATCAGCACAAGCCAAAAAGAATATTTCCTATACTCAATGGGAAATATAGATGAAACATCAGCTTTTGTACATCGAGCAATTACACAGTTAAAGAGATATGAACAAGAAGAGTAAAGGATGGCACTTAGTAAAAAAGTTCGCAAACCATTAGCCCATCAGTTGCAAATCAAAAGAATTGTCCAACCTTAATATGCCAGAAAAGAAAAGAGAAAAAATTACAAAATGATGATTTGATTAGAACCAGATGGAAGCTCGCGACTCAGAACCATAGCCGGACGCAGGAGTCGAAATTTAGTGGTGCAAATCGAAATTTGATGGTGCAAATCTGAGGGCGAAACTGATAAAATTCTTGGAGGGCAATAAAAAAGGGCAAAAAAAAATAAAAATTCTGGTGGTGCAATTGCACCACTTTGCCGTACATAGATCCGCCTATGCTCAGAACAGGGAGAAACCTATTTTTATTTCTTAAAAGTTTAGTTCATGAGAATCTAGTCATCTCACTATCGAAAATGAATCTAAAACTTTATTTTTTACTTCCTTAATTTTCACTACATGTCCTAAACGACTTGTATTAAGGAATTGAGGGAGTATTTAGGAACATATGGGAGGGTGAAAACTGGGATCCTGTGAAAGGCACACAGCCATAACATGAAACAAGCCTGGATCTAAGGCCCAAAACCAATTATAATGTATCATTACCTTGATGGTAGGATCAGTTGAATCATCAAGAACTTGAATCACAATACAATCGGACGGCCATGAAAGGTTACATGCAGCTCCAATGGAGATCTTGTAAACCTTTGACCAATTAACAAAGGTTTCAGAACAAACAAAAAGCAAGAAAAAAAACCAAATAATGTAGCAAAATCAACATAAGAAAAGAATTAGTACAAACCTCTCTTTCATTAAACATGGGGATTTGAACAAGAACCATAGGATCAGACCCACTTCCACTCTCTAAATCATCAAGCATTTCCAGAAATTCTTGACGAGAATAATCACGATTTATCTACCGAACTATCCTAGAAAATAATAGAAGACCCTTGGAAGCAGACACAAACCGTAATCTTCCAACTCATTGCAGAATATTGCATAAATAAAAGGAGTTCTTAATTCTACAAATCTTCATCACAAAAGATAGGCATCCAAACCCCAAGTTCAAGACAGTTAATAATTGCATAATAAACTATAAAAAATTTACTAATGACAGACATAAACAAGCAAATCCCAAGTGCGAGTTATGGAAAAAACAAAAACAAAATCTTTGTAAAACAATTTATAAGCATACAAGGACAGCCTTAAACTCCAAGTCTCCAACTACACAATAAAAAGTTACAGCTAGAAATCAGACGGTAAGCAAATTATCGATCAGGAAAGAAAGATATTTGAACTCGAACCAATTTGGAGAACTCAATGACCTTCTAAGAATCCAGATTTTGTGTGTGTTCAGTAATGTAATGCAGTGTGAATTTATCCAAATTCAAGTGAATTAGTCAGTCATAGTAATGGTTTACCTTAATAAATTAACAAAGGCAGTGGATATTATCTTTGGCCTATTGGAACACTGAAAAGCAAATATAAGAAAAATAAAAAATAGATTCTTTAAAACAAAAGAATCAAAAATAAATTCTTCAAAACAGGAGAATCAAATCTTTTGAATTAAAAAAAAATGAAAAAGAAAATAAACCAAATGCCAGGGGGAGACTACCAATTTGACCACCGTGATTGACCACTCCCTTTCCTCCAAGGAACTGGGAAACTATTACATTAACGGTCACTTTTTTGGAATCCTTGTCCCAATTGGACATTGATTCCAAACAAAATTCAGTTTATAAATAACCATTGCCCAAACTAAACCAATCCCATCTCATCATCTTCTTCTCTTTTGCTTACATTACTTAAATGGAAACTCAATTGATGAAAACTCAATGGGTGAAAACTCTTGATTTCATCTTCAAACTGAAGAATCACTTCTCAGAGTGCAAAGAAATCGAAAAGTACAATCAATTACGTCAAGCTCTCAAGGATTTTGCAGCTCGCAAAATCAGTAGTTCCGATGCAGTCTCCATTGCAAAATCAGTTTTAGAAGGGCACGATAATTTGTTTAAAGAATTCATGGTTTTCTTGCCTCCCAATCTTCAAGAAATTGCTCAAACACGCTGCCAAAACAAACATCCAGAAGAAGAAGTATCAGTTTCTGGTGACGGAATTCAAAAAATTGGAGTAGAAGAAGAAAAAGCATCTGAATTGAAAGAAGGGATTGAATTTCTAAACAAGATTCAGAGACGATTCGGAAACGGCGATATTTACTTGTTCTTCTTGACCACCATGTCCGAATATGGTAACAAACAAATTTTCATCGCCAAATTATTCGCAAGATCCGCCCCCGAAAAACCCCATGAAGAGAAGTCCGAATGGGAACAATTGGCCGCCGAATCCGCAAAATCCGAAGCCAAAAAAGCAGCGGCGGAGCTTTATGAGAAGATCTTCGAACTCTTTTACGGGCATGCCGATTTAATCGTGGAATTTGAGAGAATTTTGGAGGATAACAGAGAGGTGGTAACCAATGAAATACAGAGAATTAAGAATTTTCAAATGGAAGATCGGATTCAAGAAATTGATACCTTATGGTTCAATATCAACGAAGCCATAGAGAAATCGGAGAAGGTATTGAAGGGACAACGCACAAGGGGACTTATCGTATATGAATTTGAGATACATCGGAAGATTGTACGGAGATCGGGGACCTGAAGTAGTGGAATTATTGAAGGAAAATGAAGAAGGGGTGTTGCCTAGGGTTCTATTAAGGTTGAAGACGAAGGAAGATGAACTGAAGAGGGCAAGAGAGGATAACTGCCATTTCTGGACTGAATTGCATAACCTGCGGAACCAGATGAAGAATAAGAAGATTAGGATTAATTGATTTTATCATTTTTTTTTTTTACTTATTTTTGTTTATTATTAGATTATTATTTCGATAAACAATTAAATCATTACAACTAGTTCATTCTTTGTAAAAAACTCACCATTCTTTAAGTATAATAATAGTGAGAAGTTTTTTGACATTTTTTTTATTAATGTTTGAATCTTGATGTTTTTCTTATTTATTATGTTTGAATTTTGATATTTTTCTTTAGCACGGTCGAATAGATTAGTCCAGTCTAAATCTGCGAGAGCTTACTTTAACATACCGGATTGTACTTAGTTTTTTTTTCCGGACTATCAAATGCAACGTTCATACTCAATTCATGTAAAATTTGCAGACTACGGACCGAATCGTACTTAGTCCTTTTTTTGTGAACTGTCAAATGCTATGTCCATATCCAGCTTGAATTGGCGATGAATCAAATAGAGATAGGGAATACCAAATTGATTTAAAACGAACATCTGTCTTATTTTTAAGGGACACATATCATGTTTTTTGTGCATCGAATCACCTATTCTAAAGCGTTTCACACTGGAAAAAAAAGAGGATCCGGACTGGTATCAGCAGGTCTTATTTTCAAATGATTGCAATCATAGATTCATAGGAAATAAAAATTAGTCGTCTTGCATGAACATGAATAATTTGGAAGTTTGCTAGTATATATCTAACTGGAATTATGGAAATTTACCGCAGTTTGCTGATAATGAGGACCTTCAGCTTGAATGAAGGGCCTCCATTTTCTGATAAGATAGCAATTGGATGGAGTTTGGCAGACATTAAAGGACTTGGTCCTTCAATTTGCATGCATCAAATTTTGCTTGAAGAATGAGCAAAACATGTTGAATTCAGCAGCCACAAGGAATGACCATTTTCCTCCAATCTTTGCTAATGTATCAGCGCAATTATTTGCCTCTCTGAAAACATGCTTGACTTCCGCATTATGGAATTGCTCCAATGACCGCATACAATTAAGAATAAGGTTAGAGTGAGGGTGATCATAAACATCAAGCAGAGCATCAGTGATGAAGCTCACTACTATGACAAGTGTCATTTTATTGTAGGAAGATTGATCTGTTTGGTCCTCAAACTATATCAATTTCCCTTTTATTGTACAACAAGGAACAGTTTTAGGGCATATAGTTTCGGCTAAGGGTATAGAAGTAGATAAGTCTAAAGTTGATTTGATTGCTAATTTACTTCATCCTATCAATGTCAGAGAAATTTGAAGTTGTCAAACGAACCTTAATTCTTTTCCTCATCAGAGAAGGAGAATTTTATTGTCCCACGTAGAGGAAGGATGTCGAAATCGGGACCTCTTAGTTATGAGTAAAGGCTTGCTCCACTGGGCTACGGCCTCCTTGACGAAGCTTTCTTGAACATGCATAATCATTGGCGGAGCGAGGGGGTCCTGGGAGACAAGTGCCCCCAAGTTCCCCCAGTTAATTTTAGTTTTTTTTATGTAACACTCAGTCCAGTGAACATTTTGAATCACTTTACGATTTAAAAATAGATTTTTTAATTCGTGAATTATAGGAATGACACTACTTATATCTTAATAATTTTGGTTAAAATTGTAACAAACTTAAGTGTGTAAGAGACTATAATATTTATAAGATTTTTATCAAAAAGTTCATAATTACTAATAGATTATAATATAAGATTTTATCCAAATAGTCTACAAGTTATAGTCTTATAGACTACAAGTGGCTTTTGACATTGGCTTTTGAAAATGAGGCAAATTTATGGGATTCAAGATTTAAGTTGGAAAATTTTGATATTAATTATGGTTCATTAGACTATGTAGGTGTGGGATCAGTGTTGTCAATATTCGTTCACATTAATAATAAGCCCTCCATGTTTCCTCCAACTTCATTTCTAATACCCCTAATATTTCTAAATGGCCTTTTATTTTGGTCTAATCATACAAAAAAGGTCTTTGGGGCCTTTTTATTCAAGCTTGTTCTTTTTTTATTCAACAATCAAACATGATGTATATTTTAATTTCCATAGTAAATATTTATTTTTTCTTCTCGAGAGTCCTTCTCTTTGAATGACAATGAAAACTTTGTAACTTTGCCATTTTTTTTTTAAGCCAGAGGTATTAGAGGTTTATGAAGCACTGATCAGTAGAGTGAAAAGGGTGAAAAAATGTGAATAACTCTAGTCTATAAGATTTCATCAAAAAAAAAATATTTGGCTCCGCCACTGTGCATAATTCATGTTATATTAATGGTTAAGAGAAAATCGTATATAAGTATAAATGATTTATATTTTTCTCTTTTTGTTTATAACTTTTCTTTGTTTTCTATTCATAAACTATATTCAAAATGCTCTCTTTGCGTATAATTAGTGATCAGGCAGTGGTTTTTTGCACCACTTAATCACATATTTTGCATGTGTAGACGACAATAGGGTAAATTAGTTCTTCAAGCCCTTCCCTCCATAATATTATGATAGAATAATAATATCCATAAGGGTAGCTCCAGTTGGTTTGAGAGTGATAAATTGTGTACAATGATAGAATAATAATCAAATCCCATCAAAACTACTTTCATGATCACTGCTTTTAACAAAAATAACTGTTTAAAATGGTTTTGTATGGAAGACATTGAAATAAAAGTTTACAAACATATTACTTTCTCTAATGGTAAACATAAAATAGCAACTTGTAAGTATAGATGAAACTAACAAAATTTTAAAACTCTTTTTTCGTCATAAAGATTAAAGTGTTGAGGAATGTCATGAAATTTTTTAGCTTTCCATCTTTCCATCTTACAACTAGAAAATGTGTTAAAATTAGGGGTGTCAACGGGTTCGGGTCGGCTCACATACCTCGAAAATATGTGAGCGTGAGTTCAATATCCAAACTCGAATTTTATGTGAGCTGAGCGCGTAAGCTTGACCTCGCTCAGCCGAAAAAAGCTCGAACCCGAATAAGAATAATATAATTAATATATTATATATATTAATATAATAATACTAATTAAAAAGAAGAAGACCTATAAATTGGCATTCATTGAAAAATTCCTTTAATTTAGTGAAGAGGAAGAAGTGATGCATTATAAGAGTGAACTAGATGTTTATTTGGAGGAAAAATATTACCCAACAAAGAGTGGTAGTGTTGATGAATACTTTATTATCTTGGATTATTGGAAAGAAAATTCTCTTAAATTTCTTATTTTGTCTATGATGGCAAGATATGTATAAGCAATTTTTGTAAGTTCAGTAGCATCTGAGAGTGATTTTAGCACCGGGGGTCGTGTTTTAAAATCAATTTCGTAGCTCACTACTTCCATGTACATTTGAATGATTGTAGAAGAATTCAATGAGATTGCCGGAATTGGATTTGGCACCAACAATGGAATTAAATCACTCTTTTGCAATTTCAACATTTGTTAGAATTTTAAGTGCATGAGTTCCTTTGTTTTTTATATAAGATTCATTTTGTTAGCAAAACAAACAATTCTGAAACTTCCGCTTCTCTTGTTTTTTCTCTATATATGGCCAAAATTCAAAGAAAACTTCGTTTATGCTCGTAATTCGGATTAATGATGGCTATTTAGTGCATATTACTCTTTTTAAAATTATCTTTCAGAATAAATTCTATAATTAACCGACATTAGTTATAGTTAAAATTACTCAAACTCGTAATCTTATATTAGGTAAACCTTAAAAAATCGTAGGTATAACCAACTACATTATAATTACTCACACATATGGCTGCAATTGAGTCGAACTTTGATTAACTATTAAAAATCTGCTCGAATTCAACTTTTTCTAGCTGGAGCTCGAACTTGAACGGCTCGAATTCGACTTATTTCGATGTTTTGCTTGAAAGTTCACGAATAGGCGCTGGAATATATTTAAATAATTATATTTAATATTATTTAAATAAAATCTCCTCCGTCCCAATTTGAATGTCCACTTTTCTTTTTTATCTGTTTCAAAATAAATGCCCACTTTCTTTAAATTGATGTATTTTTTCCTTAAAATTTCATAACTAACATCATATAATTAAAGAGTTAAAATCTACTAACACATGAGTTCTCCTATAATTAAGAATATATTGTAACTTTCTCATGATCAAACTAGTGTATTATATATTATAATAATTTTTTATTATATTATCACATTTTCGAACTTTTGACTCCAATTTGAACTTAAAAGCACGAGTTCGAATATAAATTATCGAGCGTCCAAATTGAACTTGAGTTTTAAAACTTTAAACCGTATCGAACTCAAGTATTATTTTAAGAACCTTGCCAGACTATTAGAATTATTTGCTAAAAGATTGACTAAAATAATTTTTTGGACCTTTTTACCCTTATAATTGGGTGAATCCCTTATACCAGTAGGGGATAAGATAGTCATTTAACACCTTCAATCTGAGAATTTAGAGTTTCTATTCCCAAAATTTTAGAAGTAAATCATTTTCCTTATTTTAAAACTCAAATCTAATTCGAGCACTAATTGAAAATCTCGTGTTCAATTCAATAAACTTAATGTCGGCTCTACTCGATTCGGTTACGCCCCCAGATTCACAGCTCCTACGTGTACAAGGAAACAAAAGAAATTGAGGCAAAGCCGACGCAGTTGACCACCTTGATCGGTGGAGGGACCAACGGTTCGGAGAACCGATCATTACTCCCAAGAATGTAAAAGCTGCTGCAACTTGCAAAATATTTGTTTTTAAGTAAAGAAGAAAAACGCGTTTCCCCATCTCACATTGTGTGGCCCTTGTCACAAGAGTTGAGATTTTTCTGATATTGATCAGGTCTACATTAACTTTATGTGGTTTAGAATTATCGACGTTATCATATAATTGTTATCTTCTTTCTCTGTAATGATGTGGTCAGTTTTGTACCAAATTGTACAATGTAATTGTAACATTGTAACATTTTTTATTATAATATTTAATATTTGGAATTTATTTCTTAAAATTTAGGTTTCATTTGATATAGTTTTAACACATATAAATGAAAATATATATAATTATAGTAAGTGAAAATGATTCAACATTGGTAAAAATAATGAATGCAACGAGACTAAAATGCCTTTTTTTTTTATTCGAAGTGTCACTAGCTGAGTGAGAGCATGGCTACTTCACGGCCAGTGAGGTCGAGGGTTCGATATCCTCCTCCTACATGAGGTTTAATAAATTTTGTCTTTCTTGGGCTCAACTGTGAGGTAAAAAAAAATGCCTTTTTTTTGGGTTCATGAACCTCATTTTTAATGTTGAAAGTTGAAACAGCCTTTTACTATATTATTTTGGCATAAAAGAATGGAGATGATTGTTCCGTGCATAATTTAACTGGCAAAATTCAACATAAGTAATATTATATTAACTTTATCTTTATTTAAAAGATGAGTACTCAATTTCTATTAATTGTAGAAACCAGCTCTTTATGAGTTACTTCATCCGTTTCAAATTAATTGTTCACGTTTTTATTTTTATTTGTCTCAAATTAATTGTTTATTTTCTAAACAAAGTATGTATTAATGACAATTTTTTCAATTTTATCATTCTTTCAACTCCTCATTGAATACTCTTAGTTAATTAAAATTATCATTTTCTAATACATATTTAAGAGATGGTGGGATATTATATGAGAGGAATGAGAGATGAAGATATAAATTTTAAATGAGATTGATAAAATTAATAAGAAATATCGATGCGTTTATCAAAGTGTATAATTAATTTAGAGACTGAGAAAATATTAGTGATCTTTATAATAAGAGAGAGAGAGAGATGGTCATGATATCTTCTCCTCAAAATGACCAGAGCCATTGCATCATGGACATGTGGGTCCTTCATTAAATAAATACCTAGCAAGTATGACTAGTTACTACCAATGTGGATTGCTTTCTGAAATGTCACCCTACCCTCTTGCAAACTTGCTCACGGCTCCTATGCGAGATATCATCACGGGACGCTCGGATGAGATTTTTAACGGCTTGATTTAGAGAGAAAAGTTTGTTTTAAAATCGATTTCGTAAATTTCACTACTTCACGTATACATTTGAATGATTGTAGAAGAATTCAATGAGATTACTGAATTGGATTTAGCGACCAACAATGGAATTAAATCACTCTTTTTGCAATTTCAACATTTGTTAGAATTTTAAGTCGCATGAGCTTCGCTTTTGTTTTTTATATAAGATTCATTTTGTTAGCAAAACAAACAATTCTAAACTTACACGCTGCTTGTTTTTCTCTATATATGGCCAAAATTCAAAGAAAACTTCGTTTATGCTCGTAATTCGGATTAATGATGGCTATTTAGTGCATATTACTCTTTTTAAAATTATCTTTCAGAATAAATTCTATAATTAACCGACATTAGTTATAGTTAAAATTACTCAAACTCGTAATCTTATATTAGGTAAACCTTAAAAAATCGTAGGTATAACCAACTACATTATAATTACTCACACATATGGCTGCAATTGAGTCGAACTTTGATTAACTATTAAAAATCTGCTCGAATTCAACTTTTTCTAGCTGGAGCTCGAACTTGAACGGCTCGAATTCGACTTATTTCGATGTTTTGCTTGAAAGTTCACGAATAGGCGCTGGAATATATTTAAATAATTATATTTAATATTATTTAAATAAAATCTCCTCCGTCCCAATTTGAATGTCCACTTTTCTTTTTTATCTGTTTCAAAATAAATGCCCACTTTCTTTAAATTGATGTATTTTTTCCTTAAAATTTCATAACTAACATCATATAATTAAAGAGTTAAAATCTACTAACACATGAGTTCTCCTATAATTAAGAATATATTGTAACTTTCTCATGATCAAACTAGTGTATTATATATTATAATAATTTTTTATTATATTATCACATTTTCGAACTTTTGACTCCAATTTGAACTTAAAAGCACGAGTTCGAATATAAATTATCGAGCGTCCAAATTGAACTTGAGTTTTAAAACTTTAAACCGTATCGAACTCAAGTATTATTTTAAGAACTTGCTGAATTATTGAAATTATTTCTTAAAAGATTGACTAAAATAATTTTTTGGACCTTTTACCCTTATAATCGGGTGAATCCCTTTATACCCGAGTAGGGAGATAAGATAGTCATTTAACACCTTCAATTTGAGAATTTAGAGTTGTTATTCCCAAAATTCTAGGAGTAAATCATTTTCCTTATTTTAAAACTCAAATCTAATTCGAGCACTAATTGAAAATCTCGTGTTCAATTCAATAAACTTAATGTCGGCTCTACTCGATTCGGTTACGCCCCCAGATTCACAGCTCCTACGTGTACAAGGAAACAAAAGAAATTGAGGCAAAGCCGACGCAGCTGACCACCTTGATCGGTGGAGGGACCAACGGTTCGGAGAACCGATCATTACTCCCAAGAATGTAAAAGCTGCTGCAACTTGCAAAATATTTGTTTTTAAGTAAAGAAGAAAAACGCGTTTCCCCATCTCACATTGTGTGGCCCTTGTCACAAGAGTTGAGATTTTTCTGATATTGATCAGGTCTACATTAACTTTATGTGGTTTAGAATTATCGACGTTATCATATAATTGTTATCTTCTTTCTCTGTAATGATGTGAGTGAGTTTATGCACAAATTAGTATAACGTAATTGTAACATTAGTAACATTTTTTATTATAATATTTAATATTTGGAATTTATTTCTTAAAATTTAGGTTTCATTTGATATAGTTTTAACACATATAAATGAAAATATATATAATTATAGTAAGTGAAAATGATTCAACATTGGTAAAAATAATGAATGCAACGAGACTAAAATGCCTTTTTTTTTTATTCGAAGTGTCCTAGCCCAGTGGGGCTTGGCACTACTCACGACCGTGAGGTCGAGGGTTCGATATCCTCCTCCTACATGAGGTTTAATAAATTTTGTCTTTCTTGGGCTCAACTGTGAGGTAAAAAAAAAAAAAAATGCCTTTTTTTTGGGTTCATGAACCTCATTTTTAATGTTGAAAGTTGAAACAGCCTTTTACTATATTATTTTGGCATAAAAGAATGGAGATGATTGTTCCGTGCATAATTTAACTGGCAAAATTCAACATAAGTAATATTATATTAACTTTATCTTTATTTAAAAGATGAGTACTCAATTTCTATTAATTGTAGAAACCAGCTCTTTATGAGTTACTTCATCCGTTTCAAATTAATTGTTCACGTTTTTATTTTTATTTGTCTCAAATTAATTGTTTATTTTCTAAACAAAGTATGTATTAATGACAATTTTTTCAATTTTATCATTCTTTCAACTCCTCATTGAATACTCTTAGTTAATTAAAATTATCATTTTCTAATACATATTTAAGAGATGGTGGGATATTATATGAGAGGAATGAGAGATGAAGATATAAATTTTAAATGAGATTGATAAAATTAATAAGAAATATCGTGCATTTGTCAAAGTGTATAATTAATTTAGGACTGAGAAAATATTAGTGATCTTTATAATAAGAGAGAGAGAGAGAGATGGTCATGATATCTTCTCCTCAAAATGACCAGAGCCATTGCATCATGGACATGTGGGTCCTTCATTAAATAAATACCTAGCAAGTATGACTAGTTACTACCAATGTGGATTGCTTTCTGAAATGTCACCCTACCCTCTTGCAAACTTGCTCACGGCTCCTATGCGAGATATCATCACAGACGTCGGATGAGATTTTTAACAGTTGGATTTAGAGAAAAAGTTTTTTTAAGTCAGTAGTAACTTTTCTCTCCGAGATCCCGACTCGTTTAAAATCTCATCAGACTAGCTCATTGTTCCATGAGTGTGGAAAAAGGACTGTTCAAACTTTTGATATCATTTACTGTTGTGCACAAAAATGTGTTATACACGCCCATATGATCTCACTCTACAGTCCGATAAAGAATTTGAAGGATGTAAAACAAAGTGATTTAGCTAAGGACGAAGACAAGGGGAGCTGGGTGGTAGTTGCCCCCGAGATTTATAAAAATACTTTTAGATATAGTAAATTTTATATGTAGTTTGGAATATTTTATTAAATTCTCATCCAACGTTTTTTTTTACAGTTTTTATATGTAGTTCGGCATCTGTTGCAGTTTTCGCCCCAACGGCAAATTCCTACCTTCGTCCCTGGATCCAGCGGCCCGAGCAGGTGGGAGGACTTGTTTTAACCCATTACAAAAAGCCACAAATGTAGATTGAAACTTTCACACTGCGACTGTCAAAATTTTACAATCTTGTACATAATCTACTACCCCGAAACAACCTAGGATGCTCTTGCGGACGTGAATTATTTATTGTGACTCCATTTAAAAAGAGTTTATACTGTCTAATTTTTTTTTAACAAGATCTTAAATTTAAGTAAGACTTAAACTAAGTAAACACTTGGCTTGACTGATAAACGTATAATTGTGTATGCATCACCATCATTCTCCCTCTAGAAAACGACAAAGATAAGTGAATCATCTTAATCTATAAAACACTTACAGACTACATTTTCATCATTAAAGATAAGCTGCGTGAGTAGACATAAACAATTCAACATTGGGACCCATAAAAGTTTCCAGAAATGTTTTTTTTTTTTGTTGAATAAAAGTTTGGGTGGGTTTGCGCCAGTCATGCTACTGGGTTAAAGCACTGAGTGACCATAGGGTCACTTTCTAGAAAGATCTTTCTGATTATCCACAAACACAACCCTCACGTCGGCAGTAGAAATTAAACACTGGACCTTTATAAGGACGTGACAAATTTTTACCAACTTAACCAACTTGTTTTGGTTCCATAAATGTTTATGCAATTATCCAATAAACACTATAAATAGTAACCCAAAAGAACAGCCCTGATCATAGAAAAAATCCCAGAAAAATGAGAATATTACCACTCCCTCCTCCCATCTCCACTTTCTTCCTCCTCTTAACCATCATCAACCTCCACCACTTCACGGCGGAAGCCGCCAAATGCCACCCGGACGACGAGGCTGGTTTACTTGCATTCAAGTCGGGCATTAAATCCGACCCATCAGGCCTACTCGAGAAATGGAAATCCGGAACTGACTGTTGTGCTACATGGTTAGGCCTTACTTGCTCCGATGACAACCGGGTCACGGGCCTAACCATTTACGGACAAGCCGGTCAGCCGAATTCAACTTTATCGGGTACTATTTCACCATCTCTATCAAAAGTGCAACATTTAAGTGGGATTTATATCCAACATCACCCGAATTTAAAGGGCTCTTTTCCAAATTTCATGTTTAATCTTCCGAGATTGAGCTATGTTTACATAGAGAACCTCGGGCTATCGGGTCCGATACCCGATAATATCGGTAAAATGACCCAACTCGAGGCTTTTAGTCTACAAGGGAACAGGTTTTCGGGTCACATACCGAGTTCAATCGGCCAGTTAACTCGGCTGACTCAGTTAAAACTCGGTGAAAATCTCCTCACCGGAACTATCCCTGATAGCATAAGGAATCTCAAGAATCTTACCTTTTTGGCCTTGGATCGGAACCAACTCACCGGAGACATACCGGACATTTTTTCCGGCCTAACAGATATGAGAGCTCTTAGTCTCCAACACAACAAATTTAGCGGCAAAATCCCACTTAGCATTACATCCTTAGCCCCATTATTAAGGTTTCTTGAATTGGGACACAATGGATTAACAGGACAAATCCCCGATTTTCTAGGAAAATTCCGAACACTCGATACATTGGATCTATCATGGAATCAATTTTCTGGGACTGTCCCAAAAAGTTTTTCGAATTTGACAAAGATATTCAATCTTGATCTTTCTCATAACTCCTTAGTTGATCCATTCCCAGTTCTTAGTGTTAAAGGGATTGAATCTTTGGATTTATCTAACAATTATTTCCATCTTGGAAATATTCCATCATGGGTTACATCTTCACCTATTATTTACTCTCTAAAGCTAGCGAAATGTGGGCTTAAGTTTAAATTAGATGATTGGAAGCCAAAGGAGACGTATTTTTACGATTACATTGATCTATCTGATAATGAAATTACGGGGAGTCCAGTGAGTATTTTGAACAGGACAGATTATTTGGTGGGATTTAATGGTTCTGGTAATAAGTTGAAATTCAATTTGGAGAGTTTAAGGATTGTTGGAACATTGAAGGAATTGGATTTGTCGAGGAATTTGGTGTTTGGGAAGGTTCCTAAAGCTGTTTCAGGGCTTCAGAAATTGAATGTTAGTCAGAATCATTTGTGTGGTCAGTTACCTACCACCAAGTTTTCTGCAACTTCTTTTGCTGGAAATGATTGTCTATGTGGTTCTCCTTTGTCACCATGCAAATCTTGAGAGTATGGAAATCTCTGAGATGAAAGTTTATGTGTATTCATAATCAGAATAAACCTGGTCGGCCGACTAAATTATCTTGATGTACATACTTCAAATTTTCTATCGGATTGTAGAGTGAGATCCTTTCGGCGTAGTAACGCCTTTTGTGCACAATAATCAAAATAAAGTATGCCGACAACGTTGCTCGAGTGCGGTGAGGTTTGTTTAATATTATTTGTATGTTCTAGGCTTGGACCACATAATTTCTCTAGGTGGGCGATTTGTATTTTCGCTATAAGTCGTGTTTGAGGCCTGTGGCATTGCCTGGGCCTTGGAATGGAAACCTCCTGTTACCTAATTGTTTTCTTAATCTTTTGTCTGCGATTGAGAATTTTGGATAGAGAAAAACTCTTTATATTTATATAAACTATTCTCGCTTTTCTATGTTTATTTTTGTTTCTAAATTTTTTTTGATTTACTTCTATTGTCAAATTAGTATACAAGTAGTAATTTTCATTTACTTTTGATAACATGTTCTACACATGTCGGCTGCCTTAAGGGAATTCTATCAACTTAATACTTTAATACTGGAGATATGTGCAGAAAACAAGATCAGATGTATCGAAATTATCAATTTTACTCTAATTTAACAAAAATAACTGCTCATAAATAATAGTTTAAGGATTGAAAGAGATAAAATAAAAGTTTATATATATATATATATATATATATATATATATATATATATATATATATATATATATATATATCTATCTACCTATCTATTATCTATTAATATATATATTACAGAGCACTTTTTTAGATTTTACTCTTCCCTTGGCGCCACGTGGCAGGCTCTCATCTTTTCTTCATTGTTTAATTTTTTTATATCTTAATTATTAATTTGAAGACTCCTTCTCTATTCTAATTTCTGGGAGTTTTGAATTTTTTTAATTAACTTACTAAATTTAATTGGTTGATATGGATTTTTTATCTATTTAATTATTTGAAAGTTTAAGGATATGTTTTGAATGGTTAGGAGATCAAATCAATATCTTAATTAATAATTATTAAAAGATATTAAAAATCAATACAACTATCTTAATTAATTATCATTATCAATAATATCTTTAATATTAAAATATATTTTAATATGAATTAAAATAGTAAAAGATATTATTAAAAATATTATTATCTAACTATCTAACTATCATACTACATAAAACTGTTTTCAGTTTTTAAGCTCTCTTAACTTCTTAAAAGTTCTATCTAATTTTCTAGGATTTTTAAAATTAATTTCAAAAGCTTATATTGGTTTCGATTATCTTTTTTTGCTATTAAATAATTTTTATTACTTTCAACTTTGAATTATATAGATGAGGCTGATCTTTTAAATTCTTACTATTAAGTAGTAAAAAAGTTTGAAAAAATTCATTGATCAACCATCATAATATTATGATGATCCGTTTTTTGTTTTTATCTATTAGGTAAAGATTGACTTTAACATAATATCCTATTAAAAGTTTGAAAAAAAATACAACTATGCACATAATTTTTACCCCTTCATTTCTTATAGAGCTTCTTTTATATATAATTTTTATATAAAAGCAACTTCTTTTATATATAAGTGGACGTTAATAAACTTTTGTCATAACTGATATGCAAGTCTCATAGAGCTTCTTAATGGCTACTCAGGTTAGTAGAACATATATGTTGATTATCATGATTATTATTTCTAATTATCAAATTCTTACTATGATGATTTTGATTATTAATTGTTTTTTGTTAATTCTCTCTATTTAATTCTTTTAGGTAAGAAACACAGAAGTTGCCTTGATTATTTCTTCAGAATCTACCACCAGGCATTTGTTTTATAATTTCTTCATATTTCGTATTTTTTTCTATTTTAAATATAAACTTCAAAACTTAATATTTTTCAATCCTAATTTTTGTTATGTTAAGATATTTTGCAGGTTTTCATACTCAAGTTTGAAGAGAACGTTTTATTATTCTCTTTGATAGATGAATACCAAGTTTGAAGAGAACGTTTTATTATTCTCTTCCAAAAATACATGTTAGGTTTTTATGGATTTGGAGGCACAATGGTCTTTAAATATGGCCTCAAAAGATATTCGACTGAGTTTTATTTTTTTTTCCGATCACATTTCTTTCATTTATGATTTAGTTATATGATATTCAATGTAGTCTTCATTAACTCTTTGATTTGTCATTTTCATTAACACTGTTTATAGTTTCTCCTTAAACAACCCTATCACTTTACTTTATAAATTATTGGAAATTTTTTATTTTTCGCTGGTTTTTTTATTTTTTATTTCTGTCCGATTCATTCTTATGGTATTGAATATCTTTTTTCTCCATCAACTCACTGATTATTATCTCTACCCAGATAAGAAAGTCAAGTTCTTTCACTAAGAGCAAGTAGATGTTTTTTATTAAGGTGGGAAATGTGTCCTTTCTCTTTTTTATTATATATTGTTATTTTCATCAATTCGTTTTGTTTGGAATTTTTTTTTGATTAATAGAATATTCTTTAGTTAACTTTGTTACTTTCATGGTTTTCAATTATCTTTTTTTTAAATCTTTTTAGTTATTATAAATTTAATAATTACCTCCTCTTAATTCTTCTAGAAAATATGATTATTTAAAACTCATGGTAATCACCAAAAGATTCTCGAATCTCGATTGTTTTGGAGGAGTCATATTGCATGTTCCATAAATTTAGCAGCAAAAGGAAATTTATCTTTGAAAAACACCACACAAATTTCTTACATTTTATTTGGATGCTTTATAAATTCATATAACATTTGCATCATCTCTAAAGATCTTTAAAAAAAAAAAAAAAAAAAATTAAATATTATTGTTCCAGTAAAATTAATGAAACACTCTTTTTGCTCAACTTTTTTTTTTATTATCATTTTCTTCTTGGTGCAATGCTTTGGATCATAAAAGCTAGGTAAAAAAAAGTAACCTGAATATTTCCAAAGCGAATCAAGATATCTTGCTGCTTGCATAAGTGATATTCTAAGTTATCATTCCATTTGATTTATATCTTGGTATTTTTAATATTAAAGTTAGATTATTCGTTGTAGTTTTTTCCCTTTTTTCCCCATGTGTAGTGGCATCTATTATAGATTGAATTAAAAACAATCAAATTTGTTTTACCTATGGTATTTTATGATTTTTACGATACAATCATCAAACTAAAGGGAAAAATGAAAAAAATGGTAAGCCGAACTCATTGATATTTCTTATTTTGTTATCATAAAAGTCATAAAATCCAAAACATATAATAAAATCTAAAAAAAAAAAAACCATTCTATAGATTTAAAAACACTTTCTGTTTAGTTTTCTAATCTTTGAAATTTGATTTTTCCTCATTAATTTGCTATGTAGTTGTGTCAAAAGAAAACCAACGTAGACACTTGCTGTTTAGATTTATAAACTTTTCTATTTGGTACCTTTTGTAAACACTTTTTTTGTTCACATATTTTCAAGATTTAATGTATACTTCGTGCATAGCACGGGTATATAAGCTAGTATATATATATTACAGAAGCCTTATACATACATATATCTATATCTATATATTTCTTCCTTCATTTTTTCTTAGATTTTCACTTTTTTTAATTACAAATATTATTAAAGATATATCTCTTAATTAGATTAATATTGATTATTTAGATTAATTACATTAATTGAAAATTTACTCTTTATCTTAATAAAATTCAATTATCAAATTACTTCCTCAATTATCTCTACAATCCCAAATTTCTCTCATAAACTATATCTTAGTACAAATTTATAACTGAATATTTTATTAGATTTTTATGTAAAATTCTGTTTTAATTAGAAGATCATTTTAGTGACAATTGTTTATCTAATAAATTCAAAAAATAGATTGACATGTTATTGTTTTGTATTTTATATAATTATTGATTATATCAGTTTTTTTTATTATTAAAACATTGATTGGCGTAGGCATTTAATCATCTATTATATTAATAAAAATCGAAAATCTCAAAATTCAAAGAAGGATAGATATTGTTCGTGCTTGGACTCACTTCATTCGGTTAAACAATTGGATTGATGATTCATTCAATAGTTAATGTTTTTTTAAATTGAACGGAAATAGATAATTAAATTAATGTTTTTTGAATTTCTTTTGCACATTATTTTTCTTCTCGGGAAGAAAACAATTATTTTACAAAAAGAATAATACTCATTGTGCACGGTCACATGTTTATATTCTAAAATTTTGAACACATCACATAATTTGACAACTATTTTCTTTAATTTTTTTAATAAAATGCTAATTTAAATAAATTTTTCCACAAATCTAAACTGACAGTATTTTTTATATGATATAATAGTCTACAACACTTATAATTGTAATTTTTATTGATTCTTTTGATTGGTTACAACAATTTTTATATAATAAAATAATTTATAATACTCACTATTATATCTTTAGTTCAAAATTTGAACCACTAGATTAGTATTGCTCCTCCATTAAGACTTCTACTGCTCCTATAACTTTATCCTCTAGCACCTTAGTTCAATCAAAACTTCATCATATATAATTGCTTCTAATTATTCTTTTCCTCCGTGTCTGGTACCAATACTATTTTCTTATCTTTGTGTATTTCAAGTTCTTTGCAGTGATATTGATTTTTTTTAAATTCAGTTTTAATCTTTTTTTTAGAATATAATTCAGTTTTAATCTAATAGACTGTGTTTTAATAGTAATTATGATGTTTATACCAATATTCATTGATGTTTATGATTCTTTGCAGGGTATATAACTTTTTATAGTATGTCTGGTGTTTTACAAATTTGTAAGTTTCTTCCTCTATCCATTAATATTTTTTTTTAAATTTTGTTTTAGTTGAAAATTTTCATCCATATATATTGATTTGTATGTTTATTCTCATATTATGCAGTTTATTAATTTATTCGATCATCAAGGGTGCATGAAATGGTAAGTAAAAGTTGTAACTCTACACCCCTGTTCCCTTCTCTCGGTAATCTGATTAAAATCTCACAATAAAAATTGTTGTAATTTTTTTTCTTTGTTTTGGCACCAATATTATATAGATTGGTGAGTTCCAACATCACTGTCTATCACTACAAAAAAAATGAATTTTTTATGACAAAATTTTCTTGATAATAAGTGGTTCATTATGCTCAATTGACAATTTTTTTTTGGAATTTATTTGTAGGCAACGACTGATTCAGTTTGGGGTCAGATGTCAATGGATGGATTTCGTTAGACGTGAATATGATGTCCAGCACATTTACCTTTATCTTATAAATAGTATAAGATAGTAGATGATTAATGATGAGTCTAATAATGGGTACAAAATTGTCTCCACCATTTGAATTTAATGATGAGTCTAATATGATTTCCAACACATTTACCTCTATCTTATAAATAGTATAAGATAGTAGAAATGTTCAATTAGACCATTTGAATTTAATGTGAATGCATGAGCATGACTCTCTCTATGTCTTCAGATAGTTTTTTAAAGAGAAGAAATTAGCTGGAAAAATGGAAAGAGTGACTATCTATACATACAACTAATCATTTGTATTCATTTTGTGCCCACTTCTCTAACTTATCAATAAGAAATTGTCATGTGTTAATTTTTACTTAAAAATTAACACACGACAATTTTTTATTGATAAAGAGAGAAAACGAGACACTGAATAGAGACAGACGATTGTGATTTAGTTGTTTAATAAAAATTAACTACTCATTTTGTGTGTTCTATCATCCCATTCTATTAACTCGATTCCAATCCGCAAGGACAGAGTAAGACACCAAAGTTACTTAATTTAGGGGTAACCTTGGAATTTGGGCTTCAGGAATCCCTCTCTTTTTATTTATTATGACATCTTTATTTTTTATTTTTTTTATTATCTTAATGCATGTTTCATTCTTTTTAACGCTTATCTAAAAGCATAATGGAGTAATATACGGGCAATAGAGGTTGCTCTTCTTTATCTTTTCTTCTTCTTAATTTAATTTTGATCATTAATGGCCTTCTCATTTATTAATGATGAAGATCTATTCTTACTATTTATTTTTTGATTGTTCTTTTCACATTTTAGTATTTCAATACAATTTATCATGTCTGAAAATATCTTTCATATGGTTATCCGTTTAATTATAGCTTTTACATTTTCTTATTCCTATTATTCATTCAGTTTGTTAGTATTTAATTATAACTAGAAGAATACAAGAATATTTATCTCCTTTTTTATTTCTCCATCATTCTCAGTATATGTTTTATTCATTTTAAATATATTTAGTTCGTTGTAGTATATCCAGATGAATGTGTTTCTATCAAATTGGAATTATAGCTTCAACACTCCACCTGTTTTCATTGAATAACCAATTAAGAAAAGGAAAATGAATATGATACTTTGGTGGATTCATGTAAGATTTTGGTTCCTATTGGCCTATTTTTCTAAGGAGGAAAATAAAGAGTTTTCATTATAAGTTAATGAAAATTTCTCTTTGTATCTGTTCCAAGAAGTAAAAGTTTCGCAATGAGGATATGGACATTTCCTTTAAAAATGTATAACTTAATTTCATATAAATAGATGAGAAAGTGTAAATCAATTGGTGATGATTAACATGCATTAGGTAGATCTTCAATCTTACTACAAAGAGATTTATCGGAAATTATTGTTATCTAACAATTACTTTCAAAGTTGAAGTGACATTTTATTTACCGACAATGTATATCAAGTTGAAAGTCTTTTACCTTCTTTCTTTATTATTTTCTTAATATTTATTCGAAGCAATTCATAAGAGATTTTCCGTGCATAGCACGGGTAATTTGCTAGTATATATATATTACAGAGCACTTATACATACAGATAATTGTATCTATATATTTCTTCCATCTTTTTTCTTAGATTTTCACTTTTTTTAATTAATTTACTAATTTTTAATTGGTTGAGAATATTTAGGTTAATTAAATTAATTGAAAAATAACTTATCTTAATAAAAATTAAATATCAACTTTTATAGGTGCAAAAATGTTAAACTATTTTATTCAAACCGGGAGAGGGAGGATTCGATCCCCCAGCACTGCGGAGTCGAATCTTTCGTATTGCATTGCCAACTACTCTAGCAAGTATTTGACAACTGTTTTCTCTAATTCTTTTAATGGAATGTTAATTTAAATTTTATTTTGGTTGTAAACTCTTAATTGGCTTATAAGAGTATCCCACATCGAAAAGTTACATTATTTTTTTTTGAGTTTGACAATACTATAAAAGATGAGTACTTTGACATGTTTTGAGTTACAAAATTGAAAGTGACATTTTAGCCCATCAAATTAAGGAAGCTTAGGTTATTTGCTTCTTATATTTTTTATTTATATAAATATAAATAGTTAAAGTTTTAACAAATAACGGGTAATTCGGATGGTGGGTCCTCTCGAATTCGATTGAACTTATAATCAAAGTTAAAAATATTAATCTAAAGTCAAACAAGAGAATTAACAACAATAAAAACTCCCACATAAAAAAAATTATTATTATTTTTAAAAATTTGACAAATGACAAAACTATAAAAGAAAATTAATGTGCATAAAATTTATACTTCCTCCGATTCAAAAATAGAAGTTTTTTTAAAGAGTTATTTTTTGTTGGAAAATATAGGTCTTTTTACAAGAATGGTGCATTTATTGGCTAATTTACCCTTACATTATTTTCTCCATATATTCATATTTGTCAAAATGTATAGTTTTCATGCAACTCTTCATTAATTTATTTTTTCTTTTGGAGTATTAATTAGGGGTATTTTAGTCATTTTGATTAGTATCTTAATTTATGTGAAAACTCCCTAAAAAAGACTAATATTTTGAATCGGAATGAGTCTCTATCTATATTTATATTCGAAATGCATTTTCGGTTTGACTAATCACATCCTTCTAAATCCTACGTGTAATTTCCATGAATTTTTGTTCAATTAATTATTTTATAAAATTTTGATTGGTTGGTTAAATTTTACTTTTGTTGTAAATTCTTAATTTGCTTATTAGAGTATCCCACATTGAAAAGTTACATTATTTTTTGAGTTTGACAATACTATAAAATGGTGTACTTTGACATGTTTTGTGATACAAAATTACTTTGACATTTTTTCTTTCATTAAACATTACGTTTCCGTGCATAGCACGGGTATTTTTGCTAGTATATATATAAAAGAAACCATTTAAGAATCTTTTAAGAAGGAAAAAAAGACTTTTAAGACTTTATCTCTAAACTCTGCAAGTAATGGCAATTGGCACCAATTACAGCCATACTTGAATAGATAAAACAGTACATGTGGGATTTATGTCAAAATGACAATATAGCCAATGTGAAACTGGAGATCTGCATGTGCAAGAAACCATTTTTATGGGACATTTTAGATGAGAAACATGTTAAGATGGTGTGTATGAGTTAATCTCGATTACTTTTGCGGATGCATTAATATTAAATTAGACAATTGGGATACCATGTAAAGAAAAAAAAATGGATTTAACCTAGTGTGAAACACACACACACACACACACATATATATATATATATATATATATATATATTTGGTCAAAAAAAGCTTATAATATAAATAAGGCAGAATTAGTCAATGCCCAAAGCGTCATTACAAATCAATCTCTCAAAACAGGCCCCACTGGCATTCACTGTTACTAATTGACTAATAAAAGGGGGAGTAGATTGGAAAGTAAATAAGTCCGTAAACGGGCATGAAGCTCCAATTTTTGCCAAAATATATGCACATGCATTAACTTCTCTGTAAATATGGTACAAGCTATGTACCGAAATCCTCTACAAAGAAACCCTGCAATCATGTAAAAGAGGGAGCAAAGAGTGAGTCTCAATATTATAATGCGATACAAGATCAATAATAATTTAGCATCAACTTCAACAAGTAACTTTGTAACATGGAGACTCAATGCCATCTTCAAACCGTCACGCAGGCCCCATAATTCTGCTGTTAAAAAAAATATACTAAAGAATTTGATCAAATCAAATAACTTTGTTATAAAGAATTATGATAAATTATGATATTGATCAGACCACATGAATATAAAAAATTATAAGATGTTTTGAGGATATCAAGAATTATACCAAGTCTGTGTTAATTTCGAGCATGTTTGTGGTTGTCTCAGTATTAGACTAGACGTCCCCTAAACCATATTAAAAATCAAAGTGTTCATAGTCTAGTGGGGGCTTGGCACTACCCACGACCGTGAGGTCGAGGGTTTGATACCCGCCTCCTACGTGGGGCTTAATAAATTTCACCCTTCTTGAGCTCCTCCTCCTGTGAGGCCACCTCCCTCTGTGAGGTAAAAAAAAAAACCCATATCAAAAGAATTAGACTTGAACCTAAGTCCGCTGTCAAAATATATATACAAACTAATAATATGATACTTCAACAATTGAATACAATTTCTGATACTTTTCCAAAATTCGATACTCATTTTCTCTCTCTTTCCCTTTGGGGAGACCTTTAGGCTTTGTTTGATCCAAGGCTAGAACAATCATAGGTATTGAACAAATTACAAAGGAATTTGATTGAATCAATATTACAAAAAAATCATAAAGATGTTTTTATTCACAGAAGCCACAGTTTCCTGAATAATATATCTAAATGTTCAATAAAGTTCTCAACTCTAACTAAACAAAAGTGAGTGCAGAATCCTGAAACACAAGCCACTCTGCTAGTTTTTAACAAGTAACAAGCAGGATAATTAGCCCCTTTCCCTTGTATTAATATTCCCCAAACCTTAGTCGAAGACGACGAAGATAACTTCTGATCAGTCATCTCTAACTTCTTTAAACATTCTTTATAATAAGGGCAATCGCCTTCTTCGCTGCATTTCATTTCTTCCACCAAGATTATGCCATTAGGGGTAGGACTTCCTCCTACAACCCATCTTTCTTTAATTAGAGGCCAGCTCTCAGGAACAGCCTTTTCTTTAACTAATTTGTTCTTGTTTCTTGATTTTGAATTACAACCCTCCTCTCCATCTGAGTATATTTGTACAAGGAAAGGCGCTTCGTCCAGGTAATTTACAATCTGAACAGAATTAAGAATCAATATATCAGATAAGTAAATCATGTTTTAATCAACTATCAAATCATAAGCAATCTGCTTGGTAGAAAGATAAAGAGCTAATATATCAGTTTTAGGCCAAATAAGTCACATGTTGAAGACTTGGTGAGTATCTTTGTTTAGTGGTTTTGTGAAGAATTCTTATTATGCCTAAGAGGATTAATTATTTGATTTTATGACATATTATAAAGAAACTACTAATACTACTATTCAAAGAAAGCTAGCTTTGATTATCATATTTGTCATATTTAATGTTTTACCATTTCTTGAAGTGTGGCAAAAGGTATCTTCCACTTTAAATTTTAGCTCAATTAACAAGCAAGTATGGAAGAGTATAAACATCAACTACTGATTATTCCTACCACCCCCATCCCCACAACAACAAAAAAGCTCTTTCTCGGTCTGCAGAACACTAAAAATTCAGTAAATATTGAGCACTGATTACAGGTGTTGCAGGTTTTAAACGGATGTTGCATACTGTTTCGAATTATCTTGTCGCTATATAGTTTATCATCTTTTTATTTATGTGTCACCATAAGAAATCAAGAAATTATTAAATGTATTTTTTCTAAAGTTACCATTACTTTTCATTAATTCAGTTACAACTTACAACGAATTTTAAATGTAACAAAATAAATGTATTAATTGAAAAGTAAAAGTGTCCAAGTAACAGACTGGGTAGAAATTTCCATCTCAGGATCTAGAATATCTTGGTGTTGGTATATTCCTTTTCTTTTTATCTATAATTAGACTAATATATCTCAGTCATTTTCTTAATTTTAGTAAACCGTCTCAAAACAACAAATAAATGAAAACGGGAGAATATTACATATTATGTAATTAATGTTCATTCCTAATTAAAACGTCTTGAGGTATTTCAGATTCGTTTTACGCAACAATATTACAAAATTATAACACCTGTACTTTCCAAAAAATCTGAACCGTCAAGGTAAAAATGTACTCCCTCCGTCCCAAATTATATGTCCACTTTGACAAATACACGGGTATTAAGGTTTTGATGATTTTGATAGTAAAATATACGTAAAAGTCTAAGATACCCCTAATTAATTTTATTAATCTCATTTAAAATTTATGTTTTTCTCTCTCCTTCCTCTCTCTCACACACCATCCAACAATCTCTTAAATATGTGTTGGAAAGTGATAATTTTAATTAACTAAGAGCATTCAATGAGGAGTTGGAAAAAGGTAAAATTGGAAAAATTATCATTAATACCTATTTTATTTAGAAAGTGGACAGTTAATTTGGAACAAACAAAAATAGAAATGTGGACAGTTAATTTGGGACGGAGGGAGTACTAATTATTTTTGTGTTCAAACACCATAACCAGACCACTCTTTCCGGTTGATGAATGTACTTTTTCTATTAATTTAATATTGCTAGAGTGAAATGTCAACTTTAATATTTATTTAGTATTGAAAATCGAACATTCAAGCTAGGAAATAGGGTACTAAAAACAGAATCTTGAAGATCATAAATCATAAATCATAATGAACAGAAAAGAAAAAAACTAAAAAAGCATAATCCCATCAAATAAATTCCAAAAAAGACAAGAAAGAACTAACCTCAACCACAGAATCCTTAACCCACTGATCAAGTTTCCCAAAAAAATCCTCTTCTTTATCCACCATTCTCTTCCTAGTACTATAAATCTTATTATTCACAGAATGATCAAACCCAGAAGAATAAGAAGAAGACAAATGCTCATCTGATCTTGCAGCTGAAAAACTAATAGCGCTGCTGATCCCAGATAAATTATTCACAATAAGATTACAATTAGTCCTCTGGGCTTTGCAAATCTGATTATAATTTCTCAATCTATTATACATCCCACCACATCTTAAAATTTGAGTATTATGGTTCAAAAAACTCTGTAATTCATCAAAATTTCCACAGTTATTGGACCATTTTACACTAAGAGATGCCATAATTTTGAACAGACAGAGAAACCAGAAGAAATTGAAATTTTGAGTATGAAAGAAAAGAATTTATAGGAATTATAATGAATTGGGGTTGGAGAGGGATTCTGCCTCTGTTCCAATTCCCGGGCTGAATTGAATTTGATTTGGTTTAGAAGTTCTTCCGATTTGATTATAATTTATAGAAATGCTGATGTGGCAGGACATGTCTCTGCTGTCTCCATGCACGTTCCCGCTCTCGATTTCCTTGCGCTGTGTCCGTGTCCACGTTGGTTTTACTTTCGATTTGTTGCCATGTCATTTGCCTGTGGGTCATAAGTAGGCCCCCACAAAAAAAATCATTTTATAATTTTTACAACTACGAGAATGTAATTTGATGAGTTCGAATTTGAATTTGTTTTAGTTTGAAACTTAAATGGAGTTAAATTATTTTCGAATTGAATATAAAAATAAAACATGAATTATTAAATTATCTACAGTCTGGTTTAAGTTTAATACTGGTTTAAAAATGGGAATAAGAATATCAGTCTGTAATTCAATTCAAACAGAATTTATATATTTTAAAAATAAAAAAATATTAAACAAAAAAGAAAAGTAAGAGAACTCTTTTCTATTTCCTTTAATTTTTATTACTTTTTTATTTATAAGTTATAACTGTAGAAGATTTAAAGTTAAGAAAGTCATTAATTTTGTAATATCTATTATTATTTATTACGTTTTTATGTGTGTAAATGGTCTTATTTATTAGGTTAAAGAATTAAAAAAATCAGCTTATGACTTTAGAATATAATTAATGTTAATTGACTTTATAATATAACTAATGTATGATCCAACACATGAATTTCGAAATGGTACATTATATTGCACACTAAGTGCATCTCATCGTCAAAGTGCACCAAAATTAGAATACTATATATACTATTAGCGTGGGCATGTGTATCTAGTACTTAGTATGCTTCTTGCACCATAGGGTACGAAGAAAATTCTATTATAGATTCGGCTTATTTTCTTCACCCATGGTTCGTGAAGAAGTAAGGGATGGATGAGAAAATTTGACAATTGTCATTTATCAGAGCTCACATCGACCGACATCATATTTTATCTTTTACAACAAATAACGAAATAGAACTCATCGGTCTGTTTAAGGGAATCCAATTAGCTCTCGCTCTCAATATCAGTTTTTTGAAATTATGTCGATTCTCAATTCATTGTGAACGTAATCGATAATTGCAAAAACCCAAAATTTGTTAACCTAGTTGTCATTACAGATCTCTATTTTTACTGATGGATAAATTAACTATTTTTTTTATTATATATTTGACGGTAAGATAATCAAGTGGCTGATGTTGCTACTAATATACATGTACTATTCATCATTGTGTCCAACTGTCCGAAATAGTTCCAAATTTGATAAAATACAACTAAATTTTTTTTAAAAAAAAAGTTTATAACCCCTTTAATTTAACAAAATGACAAATATTTCAGTAACAATAAACACAATATTTTTAAAAGTAATCAATTTTGTGAAGAACTATTTGCACGCTCCCTCCTAAATTGTCTGCACACTCATCTACTCATTTCAAATAACTCTAAATAATACTAATAACGTAAATAAAATAAATAATATCAATCCACAATATATAACACACAAAAAGAAAGTAGTAAATAATTAATATGACAAAAATAAAAATAAAATGAAATATTGAAAAAAATATTTTTTGGGCCGCATGCAAAATCCTCCAATGGCTCAAAGAAGGAGCCGCTTTCCCATGAGCATGCGGCTCCTTCTTTGAGCCATTGTAGAATTCTACATGTGTCCCCCTCGTTATATGCTGAAGGTTTGCAAGCGCCTTCAGTTTTAGACGACTGGAGATTTGCACGCGATTCTAACTTTGGGCAGTTGAAATTTTGCACGTGATCCCGTTTTTCTGGTCATATTTCATTTCTTTCCGATTCGATTGATTTTTTAAATTTTTTTTCAAAATTTTAAAAATTAAGCATTTAAAAATCTCAACCAATTTGCATATTTTGCTATCGATTTGCTTAAATTTGGTAGAGATGGTGAGAAAGAATTTTGTTTAAAGAGAGAACAATATTTTTAAAAAAACGTGAGGGAAGTGTGCAAAAAGTTTATAAGGGGTAAAAGTTGGGACACTCAATTATATTACAATTCTCGTGAGATTGACACTATAGTCACCTCACATGAATTGAGCGGTCTCCACATATGTAAGTTAGTCTATTCAATTAATATTAAAGGTTTGTGGGCCAATATTACAATGATACCATATGATTGAATTTTCGGTGAAAATGAACATCATGTCACTTTTCTTTTTCAACATTAGAAAATGAATTAAATTTTAAATATTATTTTTAGTGCTAATGTGCCTCATCCTTTTTAAAGTACGAATGGGCGGTTGCTTTATAAAGGGAGAGAGAAATGTCTCATAAGAGGAGGAGATAGCTATAAAAAATGAGACAATTAAAGATTACCCCATTATACGTGGAGGATATCGAACCCACGATTTAATGATCGTGGACAGACCCTTACCCACTAGTGCTAAGGAACCTATGATCCTCCTCCTTTCTTGAGGCTCTAACTTTTCCAGGTTGACTATCCCGTTCAGCCACAGAGAAGAGCCAGTGAGCCACCATCTTCCACCGCTATCCGCCACCAGCACCACCAGCAACCGTTCTATCTACCTCCTTTTGTAAAGATTTCGTAAGATTTCTTACTCTCTAAGTGATAGATAATAAGATTTCAAGATTTTGTATGGGGTCCCTCACTTTTTTTTCCTTCTTTTTCGTATTTTTCCATTTCTGGGTTCTTATGATTTTGACTACTATTAATAAATTAATCATTTAGCTTGAACTTTTCACTACTTCATCTGCCGTTTGGTTTGTGATTTTTCCAATTCTATATGTTTGTTTTACTTGAATTTGTTTCCTTATGAAGCGATTTTCCTAGTGATTTTACCACAATTCCTGTTGCAGGTTTGATGGGCTGAAATTATCGACATTTTTTAACTATTAATTTTAATAATTACTCCCTCCGTCCTAAAGTTCATCAAATTCTAGCGTAGGATATGTTAAAATGTCAAATATTACCCTATTTAATTACTCCAGTTTAATTCTAGCTTCTTTTCTCTCATATTCTTCTCTCTCCAACATTGAATGTAAGGTGTAGTATTGGAAAAAAAACATAGTTAATGAGCCATTTATTTAGAAAGTGAACAATTAATTTGGGACAGATTAAGAAGAAGACGTGGACAAATAATTTGGGATGGAGGGAGTATGAATATTTGTTGTTACAGAGTTGATATAATCTTATAAATATTGTGTTTTAAATTTTATGGAAAGATTACATGTTTCTTGCGTGGGAGAAGGATATTGAATTTCTTTTAAGTCTTAACAAAGGCTTTATCCATGTGAAAATTATTGAATTGGATAAGTTTAAAGTCCGACAAACGTATTTAGCATGCTAAAATTTTATCATTATTGAAACTCCGTTGTCCAATTGATTATAAATGATGCTGATCATGCTCCCCAAATGGGATAAAAATTCGGATACATGCTTTAATTTTATTTCAGCTTTATTTTCTTAACGTGCCAGGAGCTGACGAACGTTTAGGAACTATTGGTCTAGAGAATGTGTAATGTGGAAAAAGTGTGATCAGACTTTTCAATTTGATTATGTGTAATGTTTTGTGTGAATTGTAGATTTTACACTAAAAGTTATGCCCTTCTTCATTTAGTTTCTGTTTCCATTTGCTCAATTAGGTAATTGTCTGGTTAATGGAAAATATTTAGAACGGGACATTGAATTTCAAGAAGTATGTTTTCTTTATAATGGAGTTAATTTGCAACTTTCTTCAGCTCACATGTTTCACCATTACATCGCAAGAACCCTCCAAGATTTAGGATTTGTCTGCTAACTGCCAGGATTAGTTGTACACCAAAATGCATGGAACTACTCTCTTTTGTTCATGCGGAATGGATTAGTTTCATTTTTCCTTACCCTTGGTGTCCTTTACGACTTTTAAACAAACTTTTTTTAGATGAATAAAATATAATTCAATGAAGTTGAATTCAGAAAATGAGTTCAGAGCGATAGATAGCTGGTGAAGAACGATATCATGGTCTTTCCTAGGTTTAAATTCCGGCTACCAGTGGCTACATATGTAATCTTTGGTGGTAGTTTCATCCGCTGTACCTGCACGTTAAACTCCTCTTTCTGTCAATGTTATTTGGCTTGTTTGTTGGTTGGTTATTTTTTAAGGAAATTGTTGGACAATACTGTTTCTTTAATTTCTGTTTTCTGACTATGGAATCGTTAGAGCATGTAAATGAAGTTGATGTATGCTTTTTTTTTAATGTCTCAGTCTTTATTATTATTATTATTATTTTGGGTGTCTTGGAGTTTCTTGTATACTTAGTTTATGAATCATGTTTCAACAGGGTCATCTTGAAGTTTCATGCATGCTTTGACAAGGACAAATTAACCTCCCGACTGATACCAGGAATCTTGTAGTGCGTGGAGGACCTTATACAGATTAATTCGTTTCAGTCCTCTAAGGTCAGTCCAATGTGCTTTGATTTGAACATCTATGGAGGAAATAATATTGAATCATAATCAGAAAGCAAAAGTAGTATTTGTAGGAGGCCTGCGGTCAGTTTGCATTATGAGAATGGCATACTAATCATTGTTGGAAATTTGCTCGCATTCTATAGGTTCTTGGTTGAGTAACTGGTTGGTTCATGTTTGTCTACTGTAAGGAACTTAGTTCTGAATTACTGACCCGGGGGGGGGGTTCTGTTTGGACCCGGATAGGTGATATGGCAGAATAGAAAGAAGGAGATAAGAGAAGGCTCGAACAAGCGAACCAGAACTTAATACCTTAAATAAGGACACTAAGGCATGGAATTTTTAAAAGAACATCATTAGTGTTGCATGCTTTCCCCAGCATCGCTCTGAAGTCTAGTTTTCCTCATTCTTTTGGCTGAGGAGGACTTGACAACTTGGAACTTAAGTGGAGCCTTTGTGCTGGGTAGTCAAATTCTATCTCTTCTCCATGTACTTATAGTCACACAATGTTTCGCTTGTGAGGTACCAATCTTTCAAATCAGAAACTTATCCTGTTTACTATTCCACCCATATAAGTAGCTTCACAAGTCATTGTTTGCTTTCCTTTGGATTCGCTATCTTCCAACAGAAGAAATTATATTCCCGTTCTAAATATAAATAATTGCAAATTACTTTCTGAACAACTTTCTTTAGCTAGTGGGACTAGGAGACCCCATGCCTTCCCAAAAGTCAAAACTTCCCTAGTTTGGCTGCTCTAAAGAGGAAAATAAAAATAAAAAGTTGGCTGCTTTTCGATTTTCTTGATTATATCCTTTCCAGATACTGTGAAATTTTCCCACCTAGATTTTATCTGCTCTGTTGTGCTTTTTGTGTTGTGATAATCTTGTCCGGACCTTAATAATCTAGATATGGAGTACACGATAGACTGTTACCAGTTCGCCGCCTTGCACTCAGTTCTGCATCTCTTTCCCTTTTTGGGTCCATTTTTTTTTTGTTTTTTCCATCCCGCTGAGGTTTTTGTGGGGGGAGGTAGAGGTGTGTGGATAGAAAGCAACTGTCACTTTGAAATATGAAGACAAATGTAGCTATCATGCTGTCATCTTTCTTTCTGAAGCTTAATATTAATGGAAATTACCGGATCGTTTTTTCATCCTAAGAGTGAAACAAAACTACAAGATAGTCCTTATCAGTTTAACTGGTGGTCCAATATGGGGTCCTATAACAGATAAGAACATGATATCGCGAGATACTGCAACTCTTACTTTTCTTCTGAAGATTATTTGTTCTTTTTGTCTCCAGTTCTGTCGAATCAAGTGGATAGGAACAGTGAAGAAAATCAAATCAACTAACTACCGATCATGGATGCAAATGAAGGAAAGAATCAACCAAAAAATCTTGATGGTTCACAAACTGGGAAGCAAGATGATGCATCTGTTGAAATAAAAGTTCTGTTTTTTGCTCGGGCTAGAGATCTGACTGGCTTAACTGAGATGCCCTTGGAAGTTTCACCTGGCAGTACCGCCCATGATTGTTTAGCAAAGATCGTTAACAAATTTCCGGGGTTGGAGGAGATTCGGAACTGTATGGTCCTTGCTCTGAATGAAGAGTACATCCAGGAGTCTATTGTTGTCAAAGATAAAGATGAATTGGCCATCATCCCTCCCATAAGCGGCGGCTAAATTTTGTTGTAGAAACTGAGGTTTGTAGACATCAACAATTGTTGTCAATACAAGCCATGTTTTTTATACTTATGTTTTTATGTATAATAATAATGACTACAACTGTTGTATGAGTCTACAATGCCAAGCTAAAATTTGTGTTTCCATGGAAGAAGCTTCATTTTCATTGTGTCGCTTATTTTGCCTCATCTTGCAACATTGCACCGCTGCAAAACGCCTTTTACTTTTCAGGTAGGCCTTGCTCTAACTAATGTGAAAGGGTCGTGGGGCCAGTTTCACAAAGGCGGCTCCATGACAGCGTGACTCCAAATTTGAGTGTCTGATCCGCCAGTTGAAGGAAGGCAGATGATGGAATGCTCATTGTTGGCTAACAATTTTAAATAAATTTATTCAATTTAATATAAATATTTTAATCTCGATTATTTATTTTTAATGAATAGAAAAATTCTAATTGGACAATTTAAAAAAAATAATCTTTTTAAATACAGTTCAAGTTTTCCAGAAATTAGACCCAAATATACTGGATCAAATAAAGTTGGGTTAAATTAATTCAAGACCAAAATTAAATTATATAAAGTTATAAAAAAATTCCAAGTTGAACACATTATCAAATTCTAAAAAAAAAAATTAGAATTTTATCAAACGATTTAGATTTTCTAACGGAAACTCAAGGGTCGTCAATCGAGGGTATTTGAGCTGAGTTTGACGTAGCTCGCGTTGAACACACATAAAAAAAGAAAAACTCACCTCACAATCAGTCCGGAAAAATTGACACACTTTGAGTTCACGCTAATCTTAAATTTTAATGTGAGTTCACGCTCATCTAGCAGAATAAATAAAAATCCGGTAGAAAGAATAATATAATACAATGAGACATGAAACTAAATCCTAACAAGAATACAAATACACATAATACAATGATACTTAACTTTTATTAAAAAAAAACAATGATACTTAACTCATATAACAAGATAAACTAATAAAAATATATAACACATAGTAATGTCAAATGTTAAAAAATACATATATAACATAGACAAAAAGAAACAATGTATTATGCAACAAATTTTATAGGTCCTTTTAAAAATAAACAATTAGATATCTAGTATTTCAATGTTGATAAAAAATTGATAAGAAGTTTCTATAGCAATTACTTAAAATAAACAATTACTTAAAATCAGTCCAAATAAAGTTTTTTTTTTTTGAACGCCCGAGGGCGGAATCCCAAAGGGGAGAGAATCAACCGCAAAGCGTAGAAGAACACCTCATAAGAGGAGAAGAGTACCCTAGAAGGGAGACAATTAAAGCTTACCCCATGCTTGGGGAGGGTATCGAACCCAAAGGCACTACTCGATCACGGGTACGACTAACGCCCTCATGACGCTATTGGACCTTTGATCGGTCCAAATAAAGTTGATAAAAAGTTTGAAAATTTCAAGACCATATTTCAATGTTCCCTCTTTATATATATATATATGCCTAACTGGACTATTGGACCTTTAATCGAATTAATAGCCATTTTGGTCATCAACATAGTTTCGGGCAGCCACTTTCATCCTTTTTTTTTTTTAAACTTTTCACATCCCCAATATATTTTCAAACAGCCACTTTCATCCTTTTTAACTTTTTTTTCAGTAACTTTCATCCCCAATATATTTTCAAACTGCCATTTTCATCCCCGAAAAATTTTCAAACAGCCACTTTAAAAAGGATGAAAGTGGCTGTTTAAAAATATATTGGGATGTGAAAAGTTAAAAAAAAAGAAAAGGATGAAATTGGCTGCCCAAAACTATGTTGATGACCAAAATGGCAATTAACTCACCTTTAATCAGTCCAAATAAAGTTGATAAAAAGTTTGAGAATTTCAAGACCATATTTCAATGTTCCTCTTTATATATATATATATATATATATATATATATATATATATTCTTTTCAAATTTACTATAGTTGAATAAAAGAAGCACTCCAAATCCTATGTGACTTTGTAAAACTTTCTATAGCAATTCCAATCAATTCTAATTATACCAATTAGATTTTAATTTATCAGATCTATCCCTTCTAAATTAATTAGCCCTAATATAAAATTATCAGGACTGTTTCTCCCTCACTCTCATCTTCACTTCACCAATTTTCTTCGGTAAAATTTCTGTGTCATAATCTATTTTTATTATTATTATTATCATTTTCTTTCTTTCTCACTTCCTTTACTGGAAAATTCAATGAATGAGCTTTGTTTTACATTTCCCTTGTTAGAAATTCGTCAGATTTTTTTACCCTAGAAGTGAATATCAAGATTGTAAATTTTGATTTGGGGTTTCATTTTCGTTTTCTTCCTTTAATGGGCTCTTCTGATTTTGAGGATATTTAGTTAATCTTGGTGCTAATTCTTCAGTATTTCTTGGGCCATTTGTTTTGTGAATTTTTCATGCTCAATTTTTTTTTCTTCTTATTAACCGTTTCTTTAATGATTTTAACACTTTTATTTGACTGCAGATTGTTGTGTTGAATTTCCAGTCATCTTTTTGCTGGTAAGGAATTTCTGCAGTAATGATAATTATGAAATCTTGGTTTTTTTTTGTTGCTATTATCATGATTATAACAACAATAACATAACCCATTAAGTCCCAATAATTGGGGTATGTGCTGGGATAGATAAGAGACATACCTAACATTTGACAATAAATGCACAAATTTTATGCTTTCAGAATACCACTAAAACAAATGAATTGGAGATTTTCCTAATATTTGACAATGAATACAAAAAGTGGCGGCTCACAGAATATCACCAACACATTAGTCCACTTGTATCGTCACATTTTTTTGGGGTAATATAACATTAGTCCCTAGGGACCATAGGTCGCTTACAAGGGTACTTACAAATCACCCACCAACACAGCCCTCACGTCGGTAGCGAGAATTGAACATTTGACCTTTGTAAGGACGTGTCAAATCCTTACCAACTGAGTCAACTTGTATTGGTATACCGTCGCATTTGCTACGCAATGCCTCAAATCAAAGCTAAAAGGCATCAGAGAAGGCGGATTCAAGAACCATTTTGATTTATATGCGCATTACCATGCTTTTTTTCATTCAGCATCCAAAGCATTTGTGCTAATATCATGATTAGTGTGAAAAATATACTATCTGTAGTTTCTATGAGGGGTGGATGAATTTTTTGAAGCCTTCTACAAACTGATTTACCTTGCCGTAAAGTTTATGAAATTAGGCGTTTCTGGGTGCCAAGATTGAAACTTGATTGTTTAATTCACTCAAAATCATTCAGTTTATGTTCCCCTCAAAAGTGATAATTTTGATTATAAGGAGATGCTGCACTCTTTAAACCTATGGGAGATGCGAGCTTTAATTTTAACTTCAGTTTTATTTTCCTTAGCATTCTAGTAGTAGATTAACATTTAGGAACTGCGATGAATAATGGCGTTAGATGGTTCAATCACTAATTTCTTGGATAGGATAGTAGATTTGTACGTGGCCTACATCAGTTTCCTCCTGCTGATAATCCGTTTAAGCAATTGTCCAATTAATGAAATATATTCTTTTAACTTTTCTTTTAGAATGTTCATTGGATTTGAAGGATGTATTTGTTATAACGTGGAGTTGATTTTGCACTTCTCTATTAATCTGTTATTTTAATATTATGCAGCGGAGAACCATTATCATTTAAAGCTACTAAGCTATAACTTAATCTATGATTATTTCAAAATTAGGCAATGATTGAACATGTTCCTATATATAGCTTCGTTTTAATTTATAAAGATGTCCTAATTGTTGTTAGTCTGTTACCCATGCTTTACGGTGTATAGGCGTGAAGATGTCGAATCCGCCCAGTGAGCAGGTAGAGATATCATCCGATGAAGAAGATGAAGGGCCTGCAAGTAAGAAGCTATGCACTGCTGCTACTTTTGATCAACCTTCTAATGCAGTGATATCTGAAGGTACTGACTATATCATCTGTTTTTATCAGATTAATATCAACCTTCCCCTGTCTCCCGCTCCCCTTTCCCTTTCCCAACCGCGGAAAAGCAAAAGAAAAACGAGAGCAGCAAGAAAGCTATGTATCTATTTTTTTTTGGCAAATCCATTGATGCTGCAATAGCCAGAATGACATATTCTGTACTTTAAGTCTTGACCCTATTCAACTCTCCTTGATTGCGAAGAATGCGAAAATCTGGAAAAATAAATGAATTTTGTTATTTCTGCAACTCCTCGGTAGAAAGTGGAGCATCAGGATCTATAGGCTCTGTTCTCTTTATTTACAATTTATCTCGTGTTCTGCCAATTTCATACTCGCTCTCCAACTCTCTGTTGCACATATTTGTCCGAGGGGTGATTTTGAATTCTTTTCTTTATTTATTGACTTAATTCATTGTTTTCTAACTACATATAGCGAATAACTAGACTGTTTTGTGCAGATTTAGTGTTCGTAAGTGCTGAAATATACCAAGAATACATGAAGCAGATTTCAATCCCATGTCGTAGAGGCTCTGTTATTCCATTCAACTCATGGACTGAATTAGGAATGTCCCTTAAGCAATTATATGGGCAACCACTTCATTACCTCACTAACATTCACCTAAGGCAGTTGGATCAATCAAGAATTGGTACTCCAGATGAAGATGCTCCATTAGATATCATTCTCTCTCCTACCAAAGCAGAAGCAAGCATCTGGTTCCTCGAAGAGGTTCACCGGCTTTCCTCAACGCCTCATCATCTTGCTAAACTCTGGCGCAATGATCCCATGTATCGCGCTTTTATTGACCCCATCTTCCCAGATCTCCGGAAGGCATCTCACTGATTCTGCTGGTCTCTTTTACTCATGTAGTTTTATTCTAGCTTAGTCTAGACTTGTAATTGCTGTTGCTGCTACTTGAAGATGAATGCTTTTCTTCAGCAAAATGCCCTTGCTAGACGAAGATAAAAGCATATATGTTCGTCCCTTTTAGTAACGTTAACTTAACAGAGTTTGCATTTTGTTAGTGTCTGTTCTCCAGAACAAACCTTAAATTCACCTGTTGGACCGACATATCCTCTAACTGACGCAACTTTTAAGACGAAACCATTCAATCTCAGACTCAGCATTCCTCGGCAAAAACAGCTTCTAGGGGCACCACTAATTCTCCAGATATGAAACTTTTACATAACTAAAAAAAGTTTTTACATAACTATCAAATTAAGGTACAAGATACTTGAATAATACAACAGACTGTTCAGCATATTCATTTCAACCTTAATACACACACATAAAGCTTGAAAGCAGATAATACAAATCAAACTATAGACCATTAGCTTTGCAAGCTGAAACTGTTCCTTCTTTTCACATTTTACAAATATTACTCATCTGAGACTCATCACTGGCCATGGAGTGACTCCAACAGCTGGCAGAGATGGCCGGATCACGGGGACACGCTTCACTACTGAGAATGCTTCGTTAAGGCGTGCAGCACGGCTCATGAACTGGGAAACCTTCTGCATATGCAAAACGTGAACTTGAAATTAGTTACGTTACCGGGGGCGGGGGGGTGGGGGGGTGGTGGTGGCGCAGAGAGTTGGAACACAGAACAATCCATATAACAAGCACCATGGGAAGAGATTATATACAAGTTGCTTTTCATAGTTTTCATAGATATACATTAAATATCAAAGCGCCATCCGACAGTTGAAATATTTCTAATCAAATTGATCCATAACATGGTCTTTGCAAAAAGGGCAAAAAAGATGCAAAAAAATGGGAACAAGATAAATTAGAGCAAGTACCAATGAAATGAAGCATAAAGGAATTCAGTACTCAATCCTGTTATTGTTATAGTAGTAATTCGAAATGAACAAGAGTAAACTAGTAAGAGTGGAGCAAAACGTGGAAGAGGAAGAAAAGGATAGGTTAATTTATCCTCTGCAACATCTCTTCTAACAGAATAGAGGAGTATCCAAGCAGAAACGCGTAGCTTTGTACATTTTCTTGTCAAAGATAAATCTTGAATGACAGTAGCGTGCGTAGGTTGGCTTAGCCTAAAATACTTCAGGCAAATTTATGTTAGGCTGATCTAGTTATTTATTTAGAGAAAGCGCATGATTGACCGAACAAGGACTTGTGAACTCTGGAAGCTCGAGGCTCTATCTACTTTTGTGCATGAAAGTGGGCTGTTATAAGATTTACCTTTTTCGTTGCATTAAAAACTTTGTGAACTATTTCCTTTTATCACACCATATGACAGGTTATCAGCAGTAATGCGATGTGCACATACATAAGTAAATGGAAAAAGAAAAGGTTATAACAGGAGGGTGTAGAGAAACAGAGATGCCACAGATAGACTCATCCAGTAGGTGAGAAAATCATAGATTTTCAACAATAAATATTGTTTAGCAATGAGGTAGAATGCTAGATCAATCGAATGGAAGAAACTTACAGGAAGATTTTAATCCAGATAGCAATATGGAGAGTACTAATTCGGATTAGAAGTTCTAAATGTTGTAGAAGAGGATCCATAAAATGTAAGATAACAGGAAGTCACGAAAAATAGAGTTGTCTGTTTATAGCGACCAAAATTTCCAACTTATTTTAAGAAGGCCAGAAGAAAGTCCATGTAAAAGATTCTGGTCATCGAGGACTTGACTCTTAGTGGTACCCGATGAAAAGAGAATAAAAGTTTTTCCTTCATGGATTTCCTGGAGAAAAAAACATAATTTTTTTATCTGGAGACATAAAATCGTAAAAAAAAAAAAAAAAAGTATGCTACTCCTAGTATAATCAAAACCCAAACCCTTATTTCTTTTCCTTGTTTTCTACTTGGGAAACGCAGAAAATACCACTATTTTGTAAAAATTGTGTCTCAAAAGTGATTACACAAATGCATACAAGCGATAGCATATAAAAAATTATTAATTTTCTAGATTATGTTAATCACAATGATTACTGCATAGAGGAAAGTTTGAAGTATAAGCTTCCATAAAAAGTTCATCACAGATGACATACAACAATTTGAAAAAAGAGGTAAAATCTAATATTGTCACTTGCGACGAAAAAATAGAAAACACGCCTTAACATATGTATATTCAATTTATAATTTTGATGCTTGGTTATGGATGAGATCATAGGCTCTGCTCATATGGAGAATCACATTACAAACAAACTTTACGTATTATTGTGAAAATTAAAGACAGTTTTAGTTCAATAAACCTATTTGTCAATTGTCACCACAAATTCAGCAAGGCAAACAACTTCCTCACTACAACATATGGTCATTAGGCCTATGTAGTGTATTTACGACCAAAATCACAAATTACTTTGATTATCCCAATAACTTCCGACTCCATACAACATTAAAACTTACTTACTTCCTAGTCCAAAAGTAGGATTTCAAAAGGTAACGACAGCAACTGGACTCAGGTATCTGGAGCAGGGCTAATCTTTTCAATATCTGCCATGGCAGACTATGATTCCTTCTAAATAGTAAAATCTCTTAAAATTTGGGGTTTGTGAAATGACCAACCCAAACTGTTCTTACAAAAATATCTTAATTAAAGCTCATTTTACACTTTCTCAAATGCTAAAAGGCAAATTGGCTCCACAGGTCCAAACACTATTTTACTTTGGTGGTGGTTGTCCAAAAAGTATTTTTTTACAAAACTTAGTATCAAAACAATTTATATTTGATGGCAAAGGTCCTTCCGTCCAACATTTCTTCAGTAAGCCGTTATTTTAAATTTTGAATTTGGTCAAAGATAAATCCATTAAGGACAGAAACGTAAATTTACTTCCCCCATACCCCCAGGACATACCACCCCTAGGAAGACCACCGTCAATGACACCATAACCACCGCATTGGCTGAGCAAATCCTTCAAAATATTCGTTATTTTCTCTTTTCCTCCTAGACCCATTTCTTACAAAGTATTAATTTTTTATGGGGATTTGAAAATGATGGAAAATTGTGATATGGGTTTTGATTTTCTTGGATAAAAACCAAAGAAGAGGAGGTCAAGTAGTTTTCTGATAAAAGAGGTGGCAGAAGTTCAGAAAATGTTTAAAGCTGAATCATCAGCATCTACAGGTAAACAAAGTGAGTTGTTTGTCTGTCTCAGAGCTCTGAGATTGGCATACTTATGGGCGGTGGATGGGGATGGGGATGGGGATGGGGGTGTAGGATCAGGATCCAAATCCCCACTATGAGGTCAAGCCTATGGAATGTCGATAGCTGGGAAACACATGGAGGGAATGTTAAGATTGACTGGACAAAGGCTCCCTTTACAGCTTCTTACAGGAATTTCATACTGATGACATCCTCCAAGTCATCATCTTCGTTGAGCTTCTCCAACAGCAAATGGATGAATCAAGAACTAGTCCTGCACCGGCGAATTTATCACCGGAGACTTCCCAAAGGCCCAGTTTCTGATGTTGATTCCCCTGCGTCTTGAGGGTATGGGGGAAGTAAAATTACCTTTTTGGACAACAATCACCAAAGTAAAATAGTTTTTTTGACCTGAGGAGCCAATTTGCCAATGCTAAAAAGGTTTAACACTATTGTCAGGAGATGTACCAATGAGGTAATTGTAAACATTTTATGGTTGATACTCGCTGCTAACAGTTGCAATCCCAAGAACTTTTAACAGATATCAGAACGCTATTGAAATTCCAATTACAAGTAAAATTGGCTGTTACATGGTATAACAGCTCTTTGAATTTTCGAAATGTATACACTAGAAAAACAATTCTGCACTCTACCTAACTTTTAGATGCAAATAGTCTTCCCTTTTACTACATCACAGCCAACATTACAAAAAGAAATGAAAACGCTATGAATTGAACATATATATCAATTGAAAGTGCGAACACATAGAAAGAGGAAAAACAAGCTATGTTGTGCATATTTTCTTTAACACATTCATTATTCAAATGAATTAATTACCTTCATCATTAAACACCAAAAGGAAAGAAATTTTAATTTTACCGCTAGCTAAATCTTTGAATATATTAAATTGTTTTCACTTTTCAGGCAGGCTCAACAACAATAACACTAGCATTTCGGAATCAATTCAACTCAGCAGTTATGGTAAAACACACTAAATTAAAAAATATCTTCCCGATCAATATTATTATATGTGTACAAATCAATTTCCCCAATTCAATCGAAATGCACGAAAACAATATATCAAAGTAACATAAAACTAAAGATGAAAAGCTGACCTTATCATCCATTGTAACCTTGAGCTCCAATCCGCGGGCCTTCTTCTTCATTTTGTACAACCTTCTTCCCAAGATAAGGAATCCCATAACAGCAGCAGCCACAGAGAAAGTCCACACAGGACTTACCCTGAACACACAGTACTTCAAGAACTCCATTGGTACCTTCCACCACACTATAGTCCTCTTCTTCTCCACCTCCTCCACTTTCCTGAGTTCATTTTCACCATTTTCATCCTCATTTCCACCTCCAACTGACTCTTTTCCACCCTCTTCTTCATGTGGAGCCTCCGAATTCGCATTAGCTAAGCTCAAACCTCCATCAATCTCGTCAAAGTCACCAACTTTCGCAGAACCCACTTCAATTCCACCAGAATCAGCCCAGAACTTCTCAAAATTTTCCAAACTTTTCTCATTCCCACCCCTAATTTCTTCAAAACCCACTTGCAATTTACCCTTCCCAGCAAGACCCATCTCATTCCCCCCTTCCAATTCATTAAATTTCCGGTCTTCCGACCTATCACTGCCAGAATCCGACCAGAACTCCGCTGTCTCCTTCCTCGGAAAGCGATTCTCTGAACCGGGATCAATCCAGCTCGGATTATCCGAGCTCTGAGAACCCACCTCAGTGATATCAGCACCAGAAACCCTTCCCCTGTACCTATCTTGCTGAGCATCTATGGAGAAGTAATCATCCTGAATCATACCCCCTGAGTGTTCATCGATATCATCGAAATCATTTTCTCCAGAATCAAGGAGGCCCGAATCGGAGTCGGAGCTGGAATGAAGGACCTCCCAATCTTGAAATTCTCCAGCCTCAGCATCCATGAAGTTGTGTAAAATTTTACTGAATTTTCAAAGTAGAATTATTAACTGGAAAGCCCTTATTAACTCTTCAACAATTACAGAAGAGAACAGACGAGAAGAAGATGATGATGATCGAAATTTGAGGGTAGACCGCAATCTGTAAAGGTCGCTGGTTGTATTCATAACCCCCCTTGCCTCATTAGTCCTGCAGTCCGAATACAGTGCGGAAAGTTAATAATTTTAATGTGCAAAATAAATTTCAATCCTTACGATTTGACATATATTAAACTTTTTTTTATTGTCGAATAAAAAATTTTGCGGTTCAGATTTTTTCGAAGCAACAAGTATTGTAATTTTGTAACACATGTAGTTTAAAACTATGTATTGCATCTTTTAAAATATGTGTTAATAGAAATATAAGACCTATTATATAGAATTTAACACTTGTCAAAATATGTTAATTATATATTGAATTTTTTGTATTCTACAATATAATCGCGACGCAAGAATATGAAATTGTTTGATTTGTTGAGAAATATTCCTAACGTATAGAGTTACAATTGGAACATTCAATTTTGGGTGAGATATTAATATCCCTGAAACCCCCTCCTAAGTCCTACCAACCAAAAGAAAAAAAAAAAGCAACAAGAAGAAAAAAGAAAGAATCATGTTGGATTTTTCTTTTTTAGTTATACTTTTGCTCTGATACCTATTTTTACTTTTGCTATAGAAAGATTTTAGAGTATGGAATATATATTTTTAATCTCAATATACATGACCTTATAACATCATGAACTTCAAATTGGAAGTTATTATTATTATTATTATTATTTTCCAAATGTTAGTTTAGTCTTTAATTCATTTATTTTTAGTGATATTCGAGAAGCATTCACTTCGTACATTATTACTAAATGTTAGAATCGCCACCAATCCATCTGTTTCAGCGGTATTATGGGAGTAGTCATTTTGTGCATTTATTTAAATGTTAATATGTCTTATCTATTCATGCACCTACTCTAATTATTGGAGATTTAATGAGGTGTGTTATTGTTATTATTACTAAGTTTTTTTTTGCTTAATGGTTTAGAATCAATTCGTAGAGGGTAAAAAGTGTCCACGCCCCCTAAACTTTTCACGATTTTGGTTTTTGACCCTGAATTAAAAAACGCAAAGCCCTTGACACTAAACTTTTATGGAGTGTTAATATTTCTCTTTCCATCCCATTCCACCGTTACGGAATAGCAACATGTGACTCTCACATGATTTAACACATGAACATTTTGAGAAAAATATGTCCTGGCCTAAAAAAATTCAAAATGGAATAAGAAAAATGCGACAAAATTTTCCATCATATTTTTTTGGTAAACCTATTTTGTTATGATTTTCTCAATTTTTTTAAAATAACATGAGAATGGAACAAATACATATTACTAGTAGTATGTTATATAATAATTTTTTTGACAGAAGAGGCTAATATATTTTTCTTTAAGCAGAAAGGGTCAAGATAAATGTTTGAACAAAGTGCTATGTATTTTAGATTGTTCACTGGCTTTTTAGAGTAAAGTAAGTTGATTAACTTTTAACCGTTTTCTTATCTCATTTTGAATTTTTTCTAGGTGATAATCTATTTTTCCTTAAAATGCCCCTAAGTTAAGTCACGTGAGAGTTACATGTTGCTATTCCGTTAAATTTAACGGTGAAATTGGATGGAAAGGGAAACATTAACACTCCATACAAGTTCATGGTTAAGGACTTAGTGTTTTTTAGTTCAGAGTAAAAAAGTAAAATCGTGAAAAGTTTAGGGAGGAGCGTCAACACCTTTTACCCATTTGTAGATTGATGCAATTTGAAGCCAAACTTATCTTTGGTATATATGCCTTTTATTCTTTTTACACCATTATTATACTGTGAATTCTTATTTGAAGAATTAGCAATATCCTTCCAAAACTTGTTTATTTCTAACTTGCATTAGGAGGTTCAAATATCATCAGATCGTCTAACTAATTTCCTTAGTAATACTAATAAATTCTATCTCTAGCAAGTCATTTGGCAAGCTTGGGTTCCTTCTTGTATCTGATCTTGTCGATTCTTCAAAAAATAATTCAGCGTCCATTGTTTTTTGTCCAGGAACTCTCAATATCCCTCTGATGTTATGTCTGCGATCTTCATTAATCGCCTTTATTGTTAATCAAAGTGCACCTTTGGGATTTCCAAAAAAAAAAAAAACATGAAAAAGATATTTCCCTATGGAATCAACGGAGAAGGGATTACAAGAGGAATACAAACTTGTTACTTGGCCTCTTGTGAACCATAAAAATCTTCACCAAACCTGCATTTATTTTCTTGAAAAATATTTCATTAATTCTCCCCATTTTCCAATTGTTGTAGCATATTATTTTGATTCATTCACTTTGCATTTTCTTGAACATCTCTTATCTAATATTATTGCTTCTATTTCATTTTGTAATTAATATCATTTTAATAAACTTTAATTTGTTAAATCAGCAAAAGACTAGTCCAAAATGGATTCTGAATGCAGCCTTTAAAGGGCATGATATATTTTAGATGAGATCAATTCATGGGCTTTTACTTGGTTTGGTATTGTTTTTATATAGGTGCACTGAAATAGGCACCATATTTTGGGGTGGGACTAAACTAGGCACAACGCATTTTGTCCATGCGTTGTTTAAATGCACAACGCATACGCGGAATGCGTTGTTCAAAAGGCAAAGGACACAACGCATACATCGAATGCGTTAGTGAAGGACACAACGCATACCCGGTATGCGTTGTTACCAAACCCTAACCGCCTCTCTGTTCCTTTTCTTCTTTCTCTTTGCTTCCTTCTCCCCTCCCCCCCCCCCAGACCCGAGCAGTGAAAGAAGAAAGGCAAAAATTTGAAGCTTTGACTCCTCAAAATCTCCTTTCTCCAAGCAAAAATTCATCAAAATTTTCTTGAAAAATCATTCTCCTCCACAACATCATCATCATTTTGGTATAATTTATCACCCTCTCTTTGTTAATATTGTAATATATTTTGTGTTATTTTTTTGTATTAATTTGATTTATTTTTGTGTTATTTAGTAATAATAAGTTAATTTTTGTGTTATTGAGTATAAATTTGTGTTGTTTAGTTTTGATTTAGATTGTATAAATTTGTTGTATATTGTATTATTTTGTATAATTTTGATTTAGTTATGATAAATTGGGGTATTTTAGTATTAATTTGTGTAATTTTGGATAATTTTTTGTAATTTTGGAAAATTTTGTGTTATTTAGGATTATTTGGTATATTATATTATTTTAGAATAATTACTGTTAGTGAAATTTAAAAATTGTTACTGAAAATAAACATATGCTTTAATTTTAATTTATGTTTAACTAAATTGTTTATGTTAGATTTTCACTATCACAACATATAAGACTTAATTTTTAATTTTATGATAACTGAAGCTTATTGATGGAGCCTCGTAGAGTACCTGCTGATGTTCATCCCGTCCCCTTAGATTGTTCGTTATTGACTATGCAAGCGGAACACCAGTCTTCCTTGATTTGGGATGGTGATCAAGAAAATAAGAGTTTAATAGCTCGTAGGTATGATAATATTTTTTGGGAGGTTTATTCTGAGACTCACGAGAGGGTTCGTGAGTTGATAGATAGAGCGGGATTTGGTGGTTTAGCTAGGATTGGGTATAGGGACACGGATCTTTCGCTCATTACTGCCTTGGTTGAGCATTGGCGTCCAGAGACCCACACGTTTCATGTTACAGTAGGTGAAGCGACTGTGACGTTACAGGATGTGGCTCTTTTGTGGGGTTTACCGGTAGAGGGATTACCATTAACAGGGGTAAGTATAATCGTACAAAAGAGCAGTGGATTGAGCAGATTAATATTAGTTTTGGATTTAGACCTACGACAACCGATACTCGAGGTAATCAATTGGTGAAGTCACGTTTAGAGGCATTTATTTTGACTCCTCTACCAGATGATCCTACTGATTTGGACTGTTCCAGGCTTGCCCGTGGTCTTATTCTTATGTTGTTAGGGGGTTAGTTTTTCAGTGATCACAGCGGCATCCACGTCCCGTTGCTGTATCTCCAGTTCCTGGCTGATTTAGATCGCACGCGATTGTATAGTTGGGGGAGCGGTGTACTGGCATATCTGTATAGATCTTTATGTACAGCTGCTCTTGGGGTAGCCAAGGAGATTGTGGGTCCGATGACGCTTTTGCAGTTGTGGGCTTGGACACGTATATCAGTGGTTCGTCCGCTTATTAGGGGGTCTGTTGAGTTTCCTCAGGGTGCTGCTTATGGTGGTCGTTGGTCTTTTCCCCTGGACTTGTCTTTACTCCTGAGGCGGGTTCTTATTACCTATCGCGATTAGTTAGATTCCCTACAACCTCAGCAGGTAGGTTTATATTTGAAATAGTATTTAATAATTTTATAAATTGTTTTTTATATTTAATTAACTTTAATATTGTGTTGCAGTTTGATTGGCTTCCCTATCGGGATGTCATAGTTTATCCAGGGGATGATGTATGACGTGCCGAGGTCCCGCTTATTTGTTTTAAGATCGCCGAGATGCATCTACCAAGTTGGGTGATGAGACAGTTTAATTTTGAGCAGTATGTACCTCCAAACTGCGACACCCGTTCGGATTGGCATAAATTGAAGATACAAGGAAAGGCGAATGAGGATTGGAGTATGGTGCATAGGCAACAAATCCAAACTTGGAATGCTAAACAACATTGTATAGTCAACGGTCATCATATCGTAGACGTCCATCCAGGCCTGATTATATGTATTAGTATTTGGTGAGGACGCGATGCCAAGCTGGAAACGCCATGCATCGGTTACATGTTTCAGATGGTTTTCACGCAACCGCCGCTACTGCTGTAATGTTGGTAAGAAATAATAATATTTAGTTTCATTAATGTTGGTAAGAAATAATAATATTTAGTTTCATTTTTTAAGTGTGTATATTCTTTTAATATTCTTTACTTTTATATTCTTTTAATATTTAGTAGGAGCAATACAACTGTGCAAATTCAACACCGACTAATAAGTGTCCTTGGCACATAAACATAAGGAAAAAATCCACACATGGTAAATGGCAGGCAACTGTATACAATCTAACACACACTTGCATTGTTAAGAGCAAACAACTATCACTGTAATCTCTCATCAAAAACTATTGTCGAGCATGTCACCCATATTGTGCAGGTGGATCCAGAATCACCTGTCAAACTCATTGTAAAAGAGGTAGATGAAATTTTTGGAGTCGGTTGCTCTTATAAAAAAAAGGTGGTATGCTAGGAAGGGTGCCATTGAGTTGTTATTCGGTTCTTGGAAATCCACATTCACCATACTTCCTCAATACACTCGGGCAATATAGGATTCAAATATCGGCACAATTATACGATGGAACAACCATGGGACTAGCAGCCGCGGTGTAAAAGTCTTCAATTTTTTGTTTTGGACGTTTCAGCCTTCCATCATCGGTTTTACACATTGTCGTCCCGTTATATCAATTGACGGGACTTATTTACACGGTGTTTACAAGGGAGTGTTATTGATTGGTAGCACATGGGATGCAAACACCACGTTTTCCCACTAGCATTTGCCATTGTTGACAAAGAGTATCAGAGAGTTGGAATTGGTTTCTCCAAAACCTACAAGAACATGTTGTCAAACAAAGGCCTGTTTGTCATTTCCGATCGTCACAACGGAATCCTCAAAGCAGCCACTGAACAAATACTCTGGCAGCCGCCATTTGCCCATCACAGATTCTGTCTAAGACACATAAGAGCAAATTTCAACAAAAGGTTAAAAAATAAAGAGTTGAAATCTTTAATGTGGCTAGCGGGAACCACAACAAAAATGCACAAGTTCAACCGATTTATGCAAGAAATTCAAACCAGAAATGTCGAAGCTTACAATTGGCTAAAGCAAATCAGGTATGACCAATGGACACTTGTGCATGATGGTGGTTACAAACATGGAATAATGATGACTAACCTCTCTGAGTCATTAAATAGTGTGTTAAAGAAAGTTAGGGCTCTTCCCTTAAAGGCTCTTTTAGATATGGTTTTTAGTAAGATGGTCTAGTATTTTGATGAACATCGGGTAGAAGCAAACAAAAGCATTCACCAGTTACCTGCGAGAATTTGGGATAAATTCGTTCAGAACCAACAGAAGTGTCGACGCCACCGGGTTGTCCAATTCAATAACCAGACGGGATTATACAGTGTCAAATCTCGTTCGCGTGGAAATGGGAGAGGAAATACAACGTACACACTCTATATGGCCGACTGAGGAAACCCAAGAGGGGGGGGGGTGAATTGGGTTTTAACTAATCTTGTAAACTTTTTCGAATCTCTAAGCAATGCTATTGTAAGTTTGAGCAAGATGATTAAAAGCAAAGCAAAACCCAATAACAAGACAAAGGATTTAGAGTGGTTCGATTCACTTAGAATCTACATCCACTACCTTGAGCCGCACCCAAGGATTTCAACAACTTCACTAAGAAGAACTTTACACATGTGGACAACTCACTAAGAGTTTTACACAACAACCACAATACAAAACTCACTAAGAGCTTGCCCACACTAAGTAGGACTTTTACAACAATTACCCAATCACTAAGAAAGGGAATAAGAATGTTTAATACAAAGATTGTTCACTCTTCTAAGTGAAAGATATTACCTTTGAAGTACAACAATGATAAGCTCTTTGAACATAAGTAGCACACACTTTGTCTTGCTTTTGAAAGAACACTCTTCAATGATTTAGATCATAAGGATGAAGTGTATTTGCTTTGAGAGTGTTTAGACTTGATAAGAAATCAATGTAAATCTTATGTGCAAGTCTTAGAATAATTCTCTAGCTTTGGAGTATATATACATTTCAAAATAGCTGAAAAATCGACTCTCCAACGGTCAAATAACGGCTAGAAAATGCAGAGTTCGGTTGACCAAACATAGACCTCGGATGACCGAAGAGCAACTTCGGATCAACCTATCCCCAACTCGGTCGACCGACCCAGTGCCTTGGTCGACCGAAGCTAGATGGTTCAACTCACTGTCTTGCTTCGGTTGATCCGAGGCAAGCTCGGATGATCCGACCCCTGAGCTGATTTTTCACACATTTTGAAATCTTTTGAAGTCTTTTGAAGTCTAAAATGTTTTCCTAAAAGGTAACAAGTAAGAACACTTGGAAAACCATTTTAACGGACTTAGACTTAGAAAACAAAGGCTTTTAAGATACGAACACATTTAAGAATCATTTCGAAAACTAAGCCTTTTGAAAACGTGTTTATGAAAACATGCAAGACTTGAGTGTAGAGCTTATGTTCATGAGAGCTTTGGTTAGAGCTTTAAAAGATAACGACTAATGACGACAAAGCTAAACTAACCAAAACTAAGTCTTCAATCTTCAATCTTGAAAGATAAGCCTTGAATATAACTTGAATCTTGATACCAATGGCTTGATTGAAGTACTTAGAGCTTCCATAATGAGTTCCGATATTCTATCACAAAAATTAAGATCATTAGACACAACATTAAAAGTTTGTCCAATATCAAAAACTGAGTTTGTTCGCCCTTAGGGCTTACACCGACAATTCCTGCACTTGTGGGAAATGGATCATTTACTTTGAATATAATCTAATTCTTATATGAACCCGATTATCCTAACTTTGATCTTATTATTTGTCTTGCAGGATTATGGCACATATTTAAAATAGGGATACCTTGTATAGCAGCTACATCCACTATCAGAGGTTCCAGCAGATGGAGTCTTATTTTATATATATATATATATATATATATATTTATTTATTTATTTATTTATTTAGAGAGCTTTTGAAGATATAGAGAATACTTTTTAAAGAAAGCTTTTGAGATAAAGCTTGTTGGGGCACTTTTTGCCTTTACTGACTCCTTCTATTTATAGGAGTAAGGAGGGGTCTGTGGTGTAATTATTTTATTTGCAGAATAGGTCCTTATTTTTCTTGGATGTAATTGTCCTTCCCAATTGGGAAGTTTTTGAGCATTTTGGTCCTTTGATTTTTACTTTGTTAATTCTTTTCTTATTAAATTTTCAAGTAGTCTTTTACTAATTTTTCCTTTGTTTAAACTTTAGTAATTATTACCTGAATGCTATTTCCTGTAAATTAGCAATTTTAAGGCATTTTAATCGCTAAGTAAAATTTAATGAAGCTAATCCTTAATAATAAAAGTTAATAATTTTAATCCGAAATTATTAGTCGTCACATTTTTAGTACATGGCTGGCTGCTATGGGTGGTAGACCTCCAATTGCTGTTATGAGTGACCAATGCGGTAGTATTGGGAATGCTCTTGCTGCTGAGTTGCCAACAACAATTCGTAGGTATTGCATTTGTCATATACTTTCAAAATTACCTGAAAAGTTTAAGGGGGTCGAATACCATGGCCTAGTAAAAAAAGAGTTTAAAGCCGTTGTATACGAGAGTGTAAGTAAAGCCTTGTTTGTTAGGAATTGGGAATCATTTGTTGAAAAATTCAATTTGCACGATAATCCATGGTTGTTGAAACTGTTTGCCGAACGGGAAATGTGGGTTCCAGTGTATCTAAATCACGTTTTTTGGGCTGGTATGTATTCAACTCAGAGAAGCGAGGGTATGCACGCTTTTTTTGATGGTTACGTGCACTCATCTAGCACTCTGAAGCAATTTGTGGAGCAATTTGAAATTGCGATCAAGTATAAGATTGAGAAGGAAGCTGCAGCAGATTTCAAGTCTAAGAACATTGTGGTGAATTGCATAACAAATTATAGGTGGGAGAGGCAATTTCAAATGGCATATACCAATGATTTGTTTGAAGAGTTTCAGTCGGAGATTAAACGAATGTTGTATTGTCAATTGGTCTCGGATACAAATGGAACACATGATGATGAGGGCGATCAAGATTTTGATTTAAGTGAGGGCGGATATGAAAAATATTTGATCATTGAGACGTCGATGACAAACTTGCATTGCATTACATTAAAGAGTTTATTTACACGGTAATGTATAGGCCAAAATGTTGTATACTGAAGTGTAATTGTAGAAAGTTTGAGTCAAAGGGTTTGTTGTGTGCACACATTCTCACAGTTTTGCGTTTGAAAAAAGTTGAAATTGTTCCGGATACATATTTCTTGAAGAGGTGGAGAAAAGATGTGTTTCAGAGACATATTTTAATGTTTAACGACGATGGATACCCCCAAGTCACACCGAAATACAAGAGATTCTAGGAATTGGAGTCTCTTTTCAATAGAAATGTTGAATTAGCTATATCATGTGCAACAAGATTTGAATTGATGAAAGTGTTCTCTGAGTACACTTATGAAGAACTTATGAAATCAAGTCAAGTTGTTTAACATCCATTTTCCGAAGACATTTCGAATTTTCTTTTAGGTGAGCATTCTGATCAAGTTATTGTTCAAAATCCTAGAGTTGCTAGGACACGTGGGCGTCCTTGAACAAATAGAATAAGGGGCCGAATAGAATATTTTAATAGGAGTCGGGGTCGGGGTCGGGGTCGAGGTCGAGGCGTTCGTGGCAACCGTGGACAAAGAGGTATGGGAGCCGGAGATGAACATTTGGGAATGGCAAAAGAACATTTGGGAACCACTCAGGTATTTTAACACTAATTTTATTTATTTATTTATTTAAAATCTTAAGTCACCTACTAACATATTGTATTTTTTATTTTTTTAGGAATCACAATCATAAAGAACACCATGATGATGTTTTGCAATTGTAATTCAATGATTCTAGACATTTTTTTCCTCCTTTAGTCGAATGTTAGAAATTTAATTTCTTGGGGTTTCTAAACTCCACGTGAACCTGTTTTTTTCTTTCGTCTGGCTCATTTAACTACTGTAACATTGTCCCATAGATATTGTGTTTTGAGATATTTGGGTGCACTTTGCATAAAAAAAATAGGAAAAGTCAAAACAATATTAATGGGTGGGGCTTCCAACAAGGAGGACTTTTGACTTAAGAAGGTGTAGGACTTGTGGACTGCTATCAATGCAAACTGCAAAAATTCAGATAAATTTTCATAATTTTATCTTGTTTATGAAAATTAAATTTGTATGATTAATTAATCCTAAAAAAAAAAATCCATGTCATGAGTTCTTTTGTCACAAAAGAGTTTGTAGGGTTAAAAAGGCTAGGAAAAAATATACATGTAGTAAATATTTATTCGTAGGGATACAAAAAATAATACAAAACAAGAATATAATATTTTTTTGCCGTTACAAAGGAAGCTTACTCGCCCATAAATTGTGGCTACCAAAGATTCGTGTATTTTTTGTCCACATGCCTATTTTCAACACAAAATCAGGAACCAAAGTATGGAAAAAGAAATATGAAATTACCCACTTGTCCACAAGTCTTCCAAAAATTGCACCGTTTCATTTATTATAACTTAGATAAATTCGTGTCATTTATTCATCGTTTAATTTCATGTACCAGATGAAAATATGACTGCAAAATTAAAAGATTTCGTAGGATAGGCATTAATGGAGTGAGGGTTGGAGCCGGACTGAGGAATTTATACGTGGAGTGAGGGTTGGATTCAATCACATCACTGAAAAACTACAAAGCTATCAAATCAACACAAAAGTCTTCTTAAATATCACATCACAATTTTTGGTAATTTTGTAACAGTAAAAATGGCTGGTTCAAGCACAAGTTTGGAATTCCCATATCCACATTAGATATTGGTGACAAAAATTGAAATAATCGGTCATGAACAAGGTCTTTACAATTTTTTTTCCGTGGAACCGCCGTTGATTTTTACAAAGTCACATTCCCTAATTATCCAGAAAATAGTGGCGGTTACCACCTTTGTAAATTAAGAGTTCATCAAAATTATATTTGTGTGAACGGGAACTGGATTTTTTAATCAATATTTTGGTAGTGTAATATTTATCAGAGAAAAAAACCCATAAAGTAAACATTCATAAGAAAAATAACAAAACATTACTGAAGCAGCTCCCAAAAAAAAATTACTAAAGTTACCGAAGCATTAATAAAACTTGGTTGCAGATATTACAAGAGAATAGATCCATGGATTCCAAAACTACACACATCCATTAAGTAGAATTAAAATACACATTAATTAAAAGTATAATACAAAAAAGAATAAGGGTTGAACGCTTATTCTTTTCTTGAACAATTCTCTGAAGATTCTCCAGTTCTTCCTTCAACGTTGATAGTTCTTCTTGTAACCATTTCATTCCTCCTCCATAATAAACTATAGATCTTTCGTATTCATCTACAAGCCACCTAAAGAAATTACATCTGGCATTCATGTCCTAAAAAAAACCAAAAAACTATCAACAAAAATGGAAATTACTAAAATGATATCATACAAATATTCATTATTTACCTTAAAAAAATGGCAACCAAAGTATTTTTTGCCTCTATTCTTTTCCGTTTGGGCAGTTATGAGTAGAGTGAAAAAATCACAGTGACATTGCAGAACATTGGGACTGTCCGTGAGTCCTAGAGCCATTGTTTTTTAAAAGATGAACTTGTCATTTTAAGGAGGATATGATAGAGTTTAAGCTATAGAAAAGGAAGTATAAGGTTAAGAGAGAGAACAAAAAAAGGAAGAAGTGAGAAACAATATGAAGAGATATTGATTGAGTTGGTTTTGTGTAGGCTTAAATTTATAAAGACCGTCGGATGTATTATGATCAATGGTTCAGATTACCCTCTAGGGTATATCCGGATCGATGACATGGCTATTGATATTTTGTACAAATTGCAACCCTAGGTCCATTACGATATAAAAATTGAAACCCTTTTAGTCCTAAAACTAATTACAAATAGATCCAAATATTATAAAAAAGGATTTTTAATAGCCCATTTGAAAGTTTTCATTATTACAATCGGACCCCTACATAATATAATATCGTTTCTTTACACTAATTTCAACTTATATACTAAATTTTCTTTGAATAACGATCAATTGTAGTGTATTAGTTTGCTTTATATAAGTTGATATGTATACTAATGTTGTTTAATTAGTACATTACTATATATATACTAACTAACGTTTGCTTGATAAGTTCGACATTATAAACGTTATGTGAAACATTCATATAGTGTTAGTATTGTTTGATACAAATGTTATGATTCACTATTTGGTTTATATAACACTCAATTGTAGTGTATTAGTTTGCTTTATATAAGTTGATATGTATACTAATGTTGTTTAATTAGTACATTGCTATATATATACTAACTACTATAAATGTTATGTGAAACATTCACATAGTGTTAGTAGTGTTTGATACAAATGTTATGATTCACTATTTGGTTTATATAACGATAAATTATAGTGTATTAGTGTACTTTAAAATGAACTTATAAAAACTTAATATAATTAATAATGAACTTATAAAAACATAATATAATTAATAAAAATAAATGTCTTAAAAAAATTAAAATAAAAAGAAAATATAAGGGAGAGATTCGAACTCTCTCCCTTACCAAAACAGAAAATTTAAATCAACTCAAAGGATCAAACAATGCCAGCCTAACCAACTCACGCTTTTGTAAATTAACATAGAATAGTCGGTATTAATATAGTCGGAGATGTAAAACTTTGAGAAGAATAAAAAACGCGTAGATTTTTTGGTGCGTGTATTGAGTCAAATGAAATGAATCTGACACAAGAATTCCAGATATCGAGATGGTAGCTTGGAGAATTGTACTACATTTAATGAAGGTTGAAAAGGAAACCTCTTGCGTGTCTTGGATATTGAAATGTCTAGTGAAAATTCGAATTGTGCTATATTTAATGAAGGTTGAAATTGAAGTCTTTTTTTTGCGTGTATTGGACATTGAAATGTCAGGTGGAAATTTCAGTATGTGACAGTGGCACATTTAATACGATGTATAATATACTACATTTGTTCCAAATTATTTGCAACGTTTCACCGACATCCCAAATTATTTGGCACGTTTTAAAAACTAATGCATCTTAACTATTATTTTTTCAGTATTACCCTATAAAATTATTACTCAACTAACCACTAATAATCATTTCTAATTATTAATTAAAGGATATTTTGAATATTAAACTAAAAAAAAAAATGTTAAATGGTTTTTGCAAAGATTCAAACTTTTGAGATTTGAAAACACCAAAACTCTATATCACTATGCATGCCATTTTGACAAACTAGAGCTATGGTTGACTTGGGGGTTTGCATGTATTGGAGCACGTTTCAAGAAAAATGACAGAAATGTCATCATTTCTTCTTCTGCTTCAGCTACTTCAATCTTCTAAGTTTCTCTCACAGTATACAAACACTACCAACTCCGCCACTTACACCTCCGCCACCTACAACTCAACTCCAGCAAAAATCAAATCAATCCATCAAAAATATTTATGAAGCACCAAAACTATTAATTTTAGCTGGTTGTGGTTACATTATAGCTGCACTATAAATACAATGGCTAAGATTTTTCTACTTAGTAAAATATTACTAGCTAAAAACACAAACAAAAAAATGGCATCATCATCCAAAAGATCCTGTACTTCCCCTTTCCCTTCAACTTTCGTCTTCGACGACTCTACATCACCGCCGACCGAGTAGAACTCAGGGCCACACTTGAAATGCTAGTGGAGGATTTTGGAGCGCGTCCTCTGAGAGCAAGTGTTAGGAGAAATCCTAGCCTTGTAAATGCCAATCGAATTTTGGAAGGCTTAGAGAGAGCTGAGGCGCTGGTTCATTCATGGAGTGCTCCTACTGCTATTCCATCTCGGAATAGACGTTGGACTAGCTGTTTTCCCACAGTAAGGAACACTTCTCCTGTTTTATTGGGTACACTGGCTGCTTCATTTGTCACACTACCACCAGTAATTCGTGTCCCTCAACCCTGCCCTCCGCATCCCCCTTCTTCTCCGACTATGAACTTTGCTTCCCTTCTCCAAGGTACGCCTGAATATCCAATCAATATCGATTCCGGGTCGGATTCTGGGGGTGTTGCTGCACCCAATCTGACACTAAGCCTTTCATCCGTCTCCTCATGCTATGAGACTGGGGACGAGGCTAACTGGTAGGGAAGTGGACCGAAAGGTTAGGGGGTTATGAGCTTATAAAGGTTTATTTTGTTTGCTGCTGCTGGTGGGGATTTCATAGCAAAGTTTACGTACTTGCTATCTGATTAAGACTTTTTGGGGCTTGATGCCCAGTTTCTAAGATTTTATTTTTCGGAGCTAGATGTTAACCCAGTCATGTCAACTTATTGTTTTTTTTTTATATTAGGCAGGTTTGTAGTAGTAGTAGTACTTTTGTTTTTGGCACAACTTTTACAAGTTGATGCTTTCAATGTTGTAATATCTAATGTTAATGAAAATGATCAAGTTATTGAATCCATCTTCTTAATTCCGTTATTTTTTTTGTTAAATTAATTATTTGTTGAATTATTTCGAGTTTAAATATCATAAAAGTGTTGTTCATAATTTTGAGCTACAAATCTTTTTCAGATTCTTCTGTAACACTTGTGAAAATTTTCTAGTTTCAGTCGTGTAGTTCCCAGAAATATACTAAAATTGATCAATTTATCTCTCATAGCAGTTTGAGCAGTGTTTGTATCATTATACTGATGAATTTTCCCCAGACGTGTTTTCTACCGTTTCAGTTTGTAATCCAACATAACTTGACAAAAAAATTGGTCAGAAGGAAGCTGCTATACCGGCTAAAATTGAGTTCCCTTTTTTTTTTATCTTCCTCTTGGTGATTCTTGAGAATTTTGCAGGAATGTAAATTCATTAATGTAGCAGAAGTTGTAAAAGTAAGAAACAAAAAAGCCTAATTCCTAGTAGGCAACTGTTTGAAGAGGTAGGGTGCTATTTGAAGGGTAGGTAGGGTATTGTTTATAAGGGTAGGTAGAGGGGCTATGCTACTGTTTGAATTAAAAAAAAAACATATATATATATATATATATATATATATATATATTGATAAAAATACACAAGGGTACTTTAGACATTTGTTGTTGCCAATTTGGATTTTTAGCCAATATATTGACTAAGTCTTAGCTATGTAGCATCTCCCATTATTTAATACACTAAAACAATAGGGAGACATGATTGCCACTTAAATTTTTTATTATTAGAACTTCACACTTTTATTTTGCTCATAATGGAGGGGTTTTGCTTGGTTTAGACACTTTTTTGTACTATTACACTGAAATAGACACATTTTTTTTGGGTGATTCGAAATCGAAAGCACAACGCACTGCGCTACTATGCGTTGTTGAAAGCATAACGCATGAGGAGTGTGTGTTGCTCTGCACAACGCACGAGCACAATGCGGTATGAATTATAGAACGCATGCTTTGCATGCGTTGTTCAATCAACTCCTCATCCCTTACATTTTTCATTCAACGCACATTATGCTTTTTTCTCTTTTTTTTTTTTATTCAATTAGTTACTCGGTGCTCCCATTATTTGTTTTTTTTGGTTTTAAAACATTATGCGTTTTTCATATGTTGTATACTTTAAATACATTCATCTTTATTAGTAGCAAATTCAGTTATTTTATTTCATGATATAAATAAATAAATAAAATTACATTTTACTCCCTTCAACCTCGACTAGTAAGTGTACGGTGACTAGGAGCAATACAACGGTATGGTCAGTCAAGTGTGCAAATTCAACCTCGACTAATAAGTGTCCTTGGCACATAAACATAAGGAAAAAAGACACACATGGCAAATGGCAGACAACTATTTACAAATCAACGCACACTTGCATTGTTACAAGAGCTAACAACTATCATCGTAACCTCTCATAAAAAATTATTGCCGAACTTGTCACCCATATTGTGCAGGTAGATCCAGAGTCACCGGTCAAACTCATTGTAAAAGAGGTTGATGAAATTTTTGGAGTCGGTTGCTCATACAAGAAAGGGTGGTATGCTAGGAAGGGTGCCATTGAGTTGTTATTCGGTAAATGGGAATCCACATTTACCCTACTTCCTCAATACACTCGGGCAATAGAGGATGCAAATAACGGCACAATTGTTCAATGGATGCACCATTATACTAGCAGCCGAGCTGTCAAAGTCTTCAATTTTTTGTTTTGGACGTTTGAACCTTCCATAACCGGTTTTACAAATTGTCGTCCCGTTATATTAATTGACGGGACTCATTTACGGGGGGGTTTACAAGGGAGTGCTATTAATTGCTAGCACATGGGATGCAAACAACCACGGTTTTCCCCTATCATTTGCAATTGTTGACAAAGAGTCTTCAGAGAGTTGGAATTGGTTTCTCCAAAACCTTCAAGAACATGTTGTCAAACAAAGGTCTGTTTGTGTCATTTCAGATCGTCACAACGGAATCCTTAATGCAGTCACTCAACAAATACTCTGGCAGCTACCATTTGCCCATTATAGATTCAGTCTGAGACACATAAGAGCAAATTTCAACAAAATGTTCAAAAATAGAAATCCTTAATGTGGCTAGCGGAAAAAACAACAAAAATGCACCAGTTCAGTCGGTTTATGGAAGAGATTCAAAGCAGGAATGCCGAAGCGTACAATTGGCTAAATAAAATAAGGTATGACCAATGGACACTTGTGCGTGATGGTGGTTACAGACATGGAATAATGACGACTAACCTCTCCGAGTCACTAAATAGTGTGTTGAAGAAAGCAAGGGCTCTTCCCTTAAAGGCTCTTTTGGAGATGTTTTTTAGTAAAATGGTCCAGTATTTTGATGAACATCGGGAAGAAGCACACAAAAGCATTCACCCATTACCTGTGACAATTAAGGATAACTTTGTTCAACACCAACAGAACTGTCGACGCCATCGAGTTGTCCAATTCAATAACTAGATGGGACTATACAGTGTCAAATCTCGTGCACGTGGAAATGGGAGAGGCAATACAATGTATACACTTCATATGGACGACAAATCATGCACTTGTGGGAAGTGGATCATTTATGGGTACCCACCCATGTTCTCATGCAATGACAGTTTGTAACAATAAGGGATAGAACCCGGTGGAATTGTATTGGATATATACACCAACGTAAATTACCAAAAAAACATATGAGCCTTCTTTTAATCCTATCGCTGACCAGAGTTTATGGAGGGATGCACCCTTTTATATGACGTATTACGGTCCGAATATTAAAAATAAACGGGGTCGCGTTCAAACCACAATGATACGTAGCAATATGGATTATCATGAACCGGGAAACTATTCGCCTTTGTAGCAATTGTAATATGCCTGGTCATACATCAAGAAATTTCCATAACAATGACGGACCAAGTCACTCTTAGATTCTATTAAGTATTATTAGTTTGTAAGATTTTTGTAACAATTTACGTAATTCTCAATTTTTGCATTTATATGAAACTTTTTATTTTAACAAATTTTGTCTTTTCTCTTATATTATTCTTAATATAAATATATGACACAAAAATAATTGACTAAAAAAATTATGGTATATTTACTTTATTGAAAATTCTAGGTTTAGGGTATCTTAGGGTTTTAAAATGGATAGAAAATAATTTTTTTTTTGGTATGAAGGGAGTAAAATGTAATTTTTTTTTTTAATTTATGTCATGAAATTAAATAACTGAATTTGCTACTAATAAAGATGAATGTATTTAAAGTATACACCATATGAAAAAACGCATAATGTTGTAAAACAAAAAAAAAAAAAAACAAATAATGGGAGCACCGAGTAACTAATTGAAGAAAAAGAAAAAAGAAAAAAAAAAAGCATAATGTGCGTTGAATGAAAAATGCAAGGGATGGAGGAGTTGATTGAACAACGCATGCAAATCATGCGTTCTATAATTCAATAACGCATTGTGCTCGTGCGTTGTGCAGACCATCGCTGCGTTGCTTTCAACAACGCATGGTAGCCGTCCGTTGTGCTTAGTTTCAGAACACCCAAAAAATTGTGTTTATTTCAGTGTAATGGTACAAAAAGTGTCTAAACCAAGCAAAACCCCTCCATTATGGACAATAATGCTTTTATCCATTTCTTTAAACTATTAAGTTAGTGTTTTTACTTTTCATGTTACAAGGTTATTTTTAAATCAATTTCGTTTTATAGTTATTAAAATTGTGGTCACAAAAACTCCGGCTAAAAAAATAGCCTGGTTGGACCTTATATTCATAAATGTAATTACTTCCCTCGCGATGATTTATACTTTGAAAAGCGATTCCTCACGCAATATGTGTTATTGGAAAATAATTTCTCACGCAGTAAGTATGTCAGGAGCTAAACATGTTACCTCAAAACTAAGTATGCGTTATTTAGAAAATCCCTCACGCAGTAAAAACCTAGTCTAAGGGGCGTAATTCTACTTAAGTATGTATTATTGGACAAATGTCCTCACGCAAGAAGACTAATGGACTCCAAATTGTTAAGTCTAAGTTTAACTACGTGAATTTAATTCTAGAAAGTTGTAAGGGACCGAATAAAAGAAGATAAAACGCCATTTTTTTTATTGTTGATTGTGATGTCTGGTTATTTCTTTTGATCATATATGTATAGCTACTTGTGAAAGTAGCTTCGTCTAGAATTCTCTCTATCCTGACCATGATTTAGTGAATTAGGCATGCCCATCATGTCGTGGTCGTGATGGAGAACGTGAGTGAGTATGATTGAGTGGCGGTTGCGTGTTTCCCCTTTATTCGGCATGTCCGACTGTTGAGCCTAAACAATCACCCGACCGATCTTACTTTCCACGTGGAGATCATTATAGTTAGAGAATGGATAATGTCTAATATTGGGTCAAAAGAGTTGACTCTGATGTCCAGGAGTTTGTTTGACTTCTTTAATCGTCCGCCACATTGGTCGTTTCTAGCTTGTTCCTCCCGACCGACAATGCTCTCTGACCGTTTTCAAGTTCCTTCTTCTTAATCTCTTATGGCCATCTCATCTCGGTCGACCCGTAGTTCTTGGGATGGCCGCTTCCTATTGACACCTATATCGATCCTCGGTCGGACTGCTTTGTCGGCTTTTCTGAATGGACTCGGGCAGCCGAGCATTTTCGGGTGTCAACACTTGCCGCCTTTTTCCCCAAGACGATTTGAGTCTTTTGGGAACAAAACCGTTTTTCTATAAGTTACGAAAGATAAGATTTTAATCCTACTTGTGACTCCTCTTCGAAACTGAATTCTTTTATACCTCTCTAACCCCCGTTTGTTCCACTTCTAATTAATTCCGCTGCCCATATCTAAGTTTTTGTAAACCCTACCCGTCTTTGATATCCAATGTGACTACTTTTCTCTTCTAAAATTTTCCTTTCACGGTGCAATAGCTTCTTCAAGCTCTCTTTAACAGTTCGTCGCATCCTTGTTCCTATTGCATATAACAGGTGTAAGTTACGGCACATGTTTCCATTCGTAAGAAATCAGTGCTTCTCAACCTAGTAAAGCCCCAAAATTCGACTTTTTGATTAACCAACCAATCTGGTACCACCGTAGATGGTCTTCAAATATGCGTTTTGGCCCCAAGACTTAGACGACTACGATTCATGGTTGGATTGTGTATCCGAATGCTATAAAGGTACTTGGTGATCTTGGGACATCTATGATTCCATATGCTTGACTAGAATAAGACCAACCCCTGACAAACAATTTCATCTGACCACTATTCCCTTTTGGTCCCCATCCATCAACGATTTTATCTTTCCCTTTGGTATAATTTCTCCTACTTTGATAGATTTGGTAACCATGATGAGCCTTCCTGTAAGAGGCCAAGAATTCACTGTTTTGCCTGCTTTTTCTCTTGTCCCCTTGTTTCAATGTGGCATGTGGTTTAGAACTGACAACATCACTATATAATGATGATAGAGACAATTATGTAATGACGTGGCTAATTATGGACCACAAAATTTATGTGGACCTAATCCATATCAGAAAAATCATTTTTTAGTGGCTCAAAACCGGCCGCTCATTATAGTAATACTACGTATGATTTTTTTGTTTTTGTTTTTTTGTGAGAGCATAAAACGATTCACGGTAAATGCAAGTAATTGGGTAGTAAAAGATACAAAATAAAACGAATGTCAATTGATATCTCTTTCTAAATTTCTCCATCGTTTATGTTGAGGTTTTGTTTATAAAATATTTTCTTTGATTTTAAAAAGTTTCCTATGTACTTGTGTATGAATCATATGTTTATGATTTTGTTGCCCAAAGTGAAAGATCATCTTTATAGGAAAAATCTGGGGTGGAACGGTCTCAATGGGTCCGGCCCCACTCTCCTCTCACATAAAAGAGAGAGGACCCACCTGAATGACTTGCTGAATGACCTGCGGGACCTACTATGTAAGTGGGTCATGTCTAATTTTATATGAGAGGAGTGTGGGGCCGGACCCATTGGGTCCGCCCCATGCCAGACTTACCCCATCTTTATATCTGCCAATTTAGGCTAATCAGTTTTTGTAATGTCATTTATAAGATTGCCTCTTGTAAACAAAAAAGTGATACTCACGTTCTTGGGTCTCCACCTCCCGATCTGACAGAAATTGTGAAGGATGTTAATCAAGGTGAACCAGTGGATCGACTGGTAGGAGTTCTTGTCTTAGCCCACGGCAAGAAGCAACCCCCACATTGGAGGGTTGAAACTTTCACACTGCGTCTGTCAATTATAAGATTGCCTCTAAGGTAATGGGAAATAGCTTAAGCTAATTATGAATTCTATCATCGCTAAGACTAGGGCTGTCAATGGGATCCAAAGACCCAAATCTAGACTCACATTTATTAGACTCAAATCAGATATAAGACAATATTTTTTGGATCCAACCCTATATGGATTTGGGTCCAACAAAAAAAAACTAATATGAATCTAATAAGATCCATATTGGACCCAATAGACTCAAGAGATCCAACAAACCCACAATAGATCCATATTGGCCCCTCATGCCCTCATATTCCACCATTCTTAAAGCTCTGTCTTCTTGTTAGAGTTGGCAAAGAAGAAAGAAGAAGGGGAATATTCAATATATGGTTAATCTAAAAAAAAAAAAAAAATTATTTGGGCTAATAAAATAAAAAAAATCTGGGCTAATTTTTTTTTTTTTTTTTTTTTAAAAAAAAAAGAGCTAGGCTTACATTATGCTTGTTTTATTGGTCCATAGCCAAGAATCTGCCACGTCGCTCCCTCAAAAAAAATTTTTTTTTCAGTCATGATTAAAATACAAAAAAGATTGTTTCGATATGGACACGAGTTAAAAGTAAAAAATTGTCTCTCTCCTCATTTTATAGTGATGTGACAAATTTGTACAATTTTTTTACTTTTAATCGTATCCATATCGTAACAATCTTTTTTTGTATTTTAACCATAATCAAATGGGAGGGCGATGTGGCTGATTCTTTGCTAAAGTGGACTAGGGCTCTACCCTATGGCCCTCAGTCCATATCGAATTGTCCTTGTTTTATGCCTTTTATTCAAATATGATTTTTTTGTTTTTACGTTTATTTGGAGAAAAAATTATATTATTTTATATAGAGGTGTGCATTCGATATATGGTTTGGTTTTCCAAAACAAAATTTCGGTATTCGATTCGCTTTTATAATTTTTTTTTGAAAAATAAATTGAATCAAAATTATATGAAAACTAAATACCGAATATCGAAATTTTTCGAAATTATATGGAAATCAAATATCGAAATTTATGTCACCATTCATTATTTTTAATTTTTAATTTTAAAAAAAATTAACATTTACAAGTTTTTTATTGACTGAAACAAAAAATAAAAAATCAGACTAAAAAAACAAAATCCCCCACTTTTGTTTAACAAAAAAAAGTCAAAAAGCCTAATACATTTTTAAATTAATATAAAAAACAAATCAAAATTACCTTCTATCGAAAAGAATGGAGAAGAAAACGTGATTTCCTTTATGCAAAACTTATTTCATTTTAAATCTCCAGATCATAATGAACGTACAAGGCGTGAGGAAAATTGCCATGATCACTTTTTAGGATTTGTTTATGGGTAGACCCAGACCCATTGAGACTCAATATAGTTGGGTCCAGACTTTAATTAAAAATGTCTATACCCAATATAGTAAGACTTGGACTCAAATTTTTTTATAATGAGTTTGGGCCTGGATCCTAAATTATGGATCCAATAGGCTCAATTGACAGCCCTAGCTAAAACCCATTATGAATAGGGGTGAAATTCTCTACGCCTACAAAACTCATTATGAATAAGGATGTGCGTTTAGTATTCAGTTCGGTTTTCGAAATAAAATTTCGGTATTCGATTCGATTTTGTAATATTTATGAAAATCGAACCGAATCGAAATTATATGAAAATCGAATACCGAAATTATTTTAGTATGATTTGGTTTGGTTTGTACCGAAATTTAATTTTTATTTTTGTGGAGTTCAACTTAATAAAAATTAGACAAAAATAAAATTATAATGCACAATTAAAATAAAAATAATAAACTAAAAATTAAGAATAAAAATACAATTATTCACCAAAAAAAAAAAAGAATAAAAATACAAATCTATGTAATATTAATAATACTACTGAGTATAATACAAATTATTTTGAATAATAATAAAAAACTAGTATATTCGGTAAAACGATTTTCTTAAAATTGAAAACCGAATTATTTTGATTTTTTCAAAACAAACTAAATAAATCAAAATACCGAATAAATCAAAACGTATACTAAAATTCGATTTGAATCGATTTAGTATTTCGTTTTAACTAAATAGTGAACACCCTTAATTATGAACCTGTCGACTGAAGTGATATACAATTATTATTAAAATAATTATTTTATATTTGATATAATTATTTTAATATTAATTGTATTTCAATCGTACAATCTAAGACGAGTTCCATAGGTGCGCACACCTTAACGATTCGAAACCAAAAGTTGGTTAATATAAATAATTCTACTCTCTACTGAAATATTTTAAAAGATTCAATTTTTATTTATTTTTTGTTTTCCCATCATCAACAGTACTCAGAGTCATAGCCGCCAAAGCAGAGCAAACAGAAATAGTTTACTTCAAATCCCAAATCCATTTTTCTCGTCCCTGTTGAAATTGCCGAGGAAGAACAATGGCACTGTCTTCCCCGATTTCTCCATCATATATGAGTAATTTATCTTCATTGTCTGGTTCAAAGAGGAGTTCTAAGACGATTGTAACGAGGAACCAATTAAGCGATCATTCTGTATCCAAGATCTACCCTTTTCTCCCTACCAATCCATTATTCAGGTAATGTTTACTTGTTGGAGATTTTGTGAGTACCCCCACCCCACACCCATTTTTGCTTCTTTAATTTTGTTTTTTTAATCATTGTATTTAGCGTATAAGGTGTTTGTTAAAAGTTTATTGGGTTGTTTTTGGTACTTGGGATGATTTGGTTTTTGTAATTTGAATTATAGGAATAATTTTTGTTGTTCCATGCAAAGTTTGAATTTTTATGTTATAAAAAAAATAAAAAGTTGCTGACTTTGAGAGTATCATGGACAACCCAGTTTGGTGAATGTGTATCTTGATCAAACTTCAATTCCTCGTTTAATTGGAGTATATTATTGAGCCCCGTTCTGCGAGCAACTTCTGAAGAATGTGGAATTGTTTTCTTTGTTCAGGATTGCTTTTGGTTTGCAGTCTGGAAGAAGGAAGTTATCAATGAATAACATATTAGCCTCAGTTACAAGTGCAGGTATTTTTCTCTACATTTTAAGCCTTTTTGCAAACTTATTTTTTTTCTTCCTGTGTTAGAAAGGATAAATAAATAAAATAAAGGAACTAACATGGGATTGGAAAGGATATGGTGGTGTTTGCCTTTGGTCTAACCATTCTGATGATACATTTTTATCCTTTTCATGTGCGAAGATGTTTTTGCTGGATGAAGCTGTAGAGAAGTCCCAACTTCCTAAGGGTGATATGTGGTCTGTCCATAAATTTGGTGGCACCTGTGTAGGAACTTCTGACAGAATACGAAACGTTGCAGAGATAATTGTTAAAGATGAATCAGAAAGAAAGTTTGTTATCGTGTCTGCTATGTCAAAGGTCACAGACATGATGTATGACCTAATTCACAAGGCACAGTCCCGTGATGATTCTTATGTAACTGCACTGGATGCTGTTTTAGAAAAGCACAAGCAGATGGCACTTGATTTGCTTGACGGGGATGACCTTGCAAGTTTCTTAGCCAAGTTGCATGATGACATAAATAACCTCAAAGCTATGCTTCGTGCAATATATATTGGTACATTTCTCTCAGTATCTCATCTCTGTCTTATTCATTATGTTTTCAATATTCTTTATATTCTTGCCCGTTTTGGTTTCTTAGCTATTCCATGATTGTGCATGTATTATGTCGATCGCAGTACTTTCAGTTGAGTCTGCAACTTTTTGAGAGATACAAGCTATATTATACCTAAATATAGTAATATTAGTCACTCAGTGGTCTAATACAGCAATCTTAATATACCAATAAACTGTTATGTTTCTCACAATAGTAAAATTTCATAAGTCGAGAAAAGAAAAACTTGAGGTTCTGTCAAAGAAATAATTACCCTTTACTGAAGTTTGCTGCATCATGTATTCCAAGTGTTAAAGCTGCAATCTACTAGGTTATCTATTTAAATAGACCTGGGAGAGAAAATCTACTTCCTGCGTCGAAAACTGAGTATCCCATTTTAACTTGACATAATAAATTAGGAGAGTATTTGACCACAAATAGGATAGCAATATCCTTTTTAATTAAAGAGGTTGGTGGAGGGACCCATGTCGTGAAGCTTTTATTCCTTAATTGCAGGGAGGTTTATTATGTAAGTTTATAGAGAAAATGTGATTTTTTGAAGAGCATGGAATTCATATTTGAACAAACTAAAGTGAAATGTGGAAATTCAATTTTGGACGGATGGAGTATCTAAATTATTGCAACTACGAAAACACCGCAGTGAATCAGCTGAGCCAAAGAGGTATCATGACTACTTTCCCTTGTTCTCTGAATGAAATTGATTGAAAGCTACCCGTGCTCTATCCGACATCTGGGCTTTTTCTCTTACGTGGGTGGCCCTCAATCTTAGCTATCCGAGTTCAGATGACGACCTGCTTCGACGCAGGTAGAGCGAGAAAGACCCAAGCGCTGCGTGGCCTACTTCTTTGGCTTACTTTCTTCCCGTGTTGTTTTCTTTAAAGACGTGATTTGGGACGCACCCACTAGAGATGTTAATTATCATGTTTTTAAATCATCCATTAAACAAAAGTTTTTATAATTTTTGAAAACATTATTAGCTAGAATCTATGAGCAAATGATTTTACATTTTTAACTTTATCATGGGAGAAAAAACCACTTAGGATTTACTATTTTAGTTCAGGTTAGAATCTTAGCTTATAAAGTTGTACACAGAAATGTAGATAATCACCATCTGGGAGAATGGCATGTTTTATGTGTACTTTTGCTTCTTTCTAATAATTAGAAACATGTTCTTAAGAAAATCAGTGGTCTAGTAATAGAAATACCAAGTTAACTAATTCAAATAAGTTAGATCTCATGGGAAATAATTGACTTACTGTATCACTAATCAGACTTTTATCTTAGTTTGCCTTCGATTATGGGAAAGTTGTTCAACAATTTTAGGGGAATTGCATTAGTATGACATTTATTTAGTAGACATTGCCATGACATGGCATTGGAAAATGTGGTGTAGCAATTTCTGTCCCGAGACTGGAAGGGAGGCCAAGACGAGTCCCGCACATCACGTCGGGCGATGGACAACTCCCGACAGCGCCCTGACGCCATCGAGGCGGAGTCGCGTCATCCAAGGCGGAAGCTGATTTCCGTCCCGACCTCCCAGTTAAAATCCCCAAATCCGCTCTTCTCCCACCCACTCGCGAACCTTTGACAAAAATTAAAAAATCCCCAAGTGCTTCCTCCTCCTCGCCACTCACCCCACTCTCCGCTTCATTGCGCCGCCTTCCTTTTTGCGCGCCAACAATCCACCTACCATCTTCTCTCATCTCTCGATCTAGATAGCGCTGCGGATGTAGCAAGGCTGCAGCTTCGCAACCTATGGGTGACAAAGTGAGGAATATGTTCAGGCAGTATGCCAGGTGGGGAGGCAAGGTACTCGGAGGAACCGGCGAGCCACTCGGGAGGACTTGGCGGCTAGGAGACTTTCGGTGACAGGCGGGCCACCGAGTCGCAGCAGCCGAGGCTGATCCAACCGGGTCTCCCGGTGCCCACACAGCTTTCCCGATGCGGCTGTAAATCGGCACCCACCATGAGTACCAGATTCGAGCATCGCAGTACTTCCACTATTCCAGATATTGCAGCCCGGGGAGATACGCGGAGCCATCTACTTTCGGCACGTACCGGGTGTATATTTCTCGAGCGGATCGCCTTTCGTCTGACCCTTCGCCTCACCTCACCCGACGCGGCGACCACACTCCAACTTTCCAACTCGGGTGCCCTGAGAGAGCTCGAGTATTTACTCGACGAAGGAAGGGCGGAGTTCATCGCTTGATGGAGCTGGTAGCAGGGGTCGCGAACGAGAGCAGGCCACCACGCATACTATTTGCGTCGAAGACAGGAGGTCCAGCCGATCACACACACCCGTTTCGAGTACGTAGATAGCTTTGAAATTATTTTGTAATCATATATATTTCATTTCATTGTTGTTTCTAACAATTTAAATTATTTTACATTATAACAGCCCTATTTTATTTTGGGCGTTTTTGTAGACTTTTTAAGGTATAACACTTTGTTATTTCTCTTACTCCGAATTTGGTAAGTAATGTTTATAGTTGATTAACATGTTGTAAAAAATACCGAACAAATAAAATGCAAACGAGCGAGTGTTCTTGGCACAACACAGCTGAAATAAAAAAGTGCTCTTGCCGGTAGAGTCGGATGTGGGGACTTTGCCCGCTCTACGTGGGACAAGCGCGTCTGAGAGGCGCGCGTCAGCCAGCCGTTTTCGGCCGGACGAAATGTTTCTCCCACTTTTTCACTGCCATGTCATCGCGGCCATTTTACTAAACAAATCCATACTAAGGCAATTCCCAAACTTTAGTATATGACTCCTCCGATTGGATTTGAATGTCCTATTTTCCATTTAGGATCTCAAGTCAAATATCTTATTTCAAAATAGTAATGTTTTTCATGCCTAAACTTCAAACTCATTACATTTTCATGTAAACTTCCCTCTGCCTCTGTAGTTTCAAGAGCTTATTTTGGAGGAGTGAAACTACCACTATGACCACTCTACCCTTTATTTTAAGGTTTAAATCATGGAAATAAAGCCCGCTGACGCATGGTCTCACCACAAACTTACTAAAATTCTCTTGATTTAACTCATCACTAACACATATCTGTAATGCATG